>BGPT01000149.1:468053-479378 GCA_003297045.1 Symbiodinium sp. clade C Y103 | reverse complement strand
CAACCTGCCAGATGTAATCATCACTCTTGCCAAGTTCGATGCATCTCATCAAAATCTCACCCAAATCAGTGGCAGATGTGCTGTCAAGTACAATCACCTTCCAGCATTGTAAAGCTAAGTTCAAACGTTTGTTCTCCGAAGCAACCCATGACACTTCTGACATGTGACGTCTTGCATTGTATCTGCTCAAACGTGTAGGTCTCGGCACAGACACTGGCTGATCACTTGCAGATGAAGGAAACTCAATCCAATCAGGAGGCTTGATGACAGAACGTGGTTTCTTAGAAAGCATCAGGTCATACTGAGTGNGACACTGGCTGATCACTTGCAGATGAAGGAAACTCAATCCAATCAGGAGGCTTGATGACAGAACGTGGTTTCTTAGAAAGCATCAGGTCATACTGAGTGGACAATTTTTGTGCAGTACAGAAACATGGGAGTGAGGAGCAGCCCTCTGAAGGCAGCTGCTTCCACGAGGCGTTGGAGCAAGCTTGGAAAAAGACTGGAGTCCTCTCCAGTAGTAAGAAGCGGGTGGCTGGTGATGCAGATGCTCATGAGCTGGGAGCTTTGTTTCAGGGCCAGGTTGGCACCTTGGGGCCCTCGCCTGAGCGACTGCTCAAGTTGATCCAAGCCACCCTGGTTGTCATTTCAAAAATGCGGTTGAATCGCAAGTGGGTGCAAGTGCTGGCTGGCAGATGGGTTCACTGCATGTCATTCCGCAGGCCGACAATGGTCTTTTTGGACCGGACCTGGAGCTTCATCAGTCAGACAGGTTCAGGTTTGGATCTGGAAGCTAGGGTCCGCTCGGAGCTCTTGAATTGCGTGTGCGGCTGCTTGCTTATGCACACCAATCTTCGAGCAGGTATTTCAGGTACCACGACAGCCAGCGATGCTTCCTCTTCGGGGGGAGCTGTGGGACAGAGTTGCTCTCTGACCCCCGCTGGCCAGGAATTTGCAGCTGCGGACTTAGGTGGGCGAGCTGAAGGTATCCGGCTGCCCATCTTAGTCGTATCTCTATTCAATGGGATTGGATGCTGCTTTCGTTGTTATGATTTGTGCGGCATACAGCCTATAGCTGGGATCTCCTATGAGTTATCCAAAGAGGGTAACAGGATAACTTCGCGCAGGTGGCCCTGGGTGAAGATCCAAGGAGATGTGAGGAGCTTGGATGCGGCTTCTGTCAAATCCTGGAGATATCTTTACCCAGAGGTGGAGGAGATCCACGTGTGGAGTGGCTTCCCCTGTGTGGGGCTCAGTGCCGTACGGCACGGCAGATTAAATTTGGATGACCCGCAAAGCGGGTTGTTTTGGGAGACAGTTCGCATTATTAAATGCATCCGCCAAGTCTATGGCCTGTCGTTCCCCGTCAAATTCGCGGCGGAGAACGTTTCGTCGATGGACGTCGAGGCGGAGCAGGAAATATCACAAGTTTTGGGAACCAAACCCTGGAAACTTGATTCTGCCGATGCTATTCCAATTCACAGGCCACGCTTTTGCTGGCCAAATGCGGTCAGGCGACCAATGGATGGAGTTGAGGTTACAGAAAAGGATCGTTGGTTCGAGGTGCGGATGCCGCATGCTTACCCCGACATTCATCAATGGATTGAGGAGGGAGCTGTATGGCCTGGATATGATGAGGGTCATATCTTACCCACCTGCATGAAAGCCATAAAGCGACGTGCTCCCCCGATCCGCCCAGCTGGACTTGACAGAGTTGATCAGGATGGAAAAATGAGATGGGAGGCCGATTGCTTCCGGTTTCCCCCCTACCAGTATGATTCCCGGTTCATTTTCTGGGTTGGTTCAAAGTGGAGATTGGTTTCAGCTAGTGAACGTGAACTCTTGCACGGTCTGGGGTTTGGTCATACGGAAATTTGTTGGCCAGCTGTGGACATAAAACGAGATGGTCAGGGTTTTGAGGATGCCAGAAAAACCCTTATTGGGGATGGTTTCAACTGCTTCAGTTTTGTTTATGTTGCAGCTATGCTTTGCGGGGATAGGGTTCCGGTGCCAAGCTATGATGAGTTGTGGGGGCGAATGGGGATGGCGCCTGGGTTCTGTGCGCCCCTTAAAGTTTCAGCCCCCCTCCAGCGTCGGTTGTGCTATGGGTCAAATGACATCAATGTGTCCGTCGCTGCATTACATGGCTCATTACTTAGGAGAACAAACCACACTGGTTCAGACGTTCGCATTACTTCAGGCACGTTGGTTAACCCCCGTAATTATCCCCGCCAAAGTTCATCCGCTTCCTGGTGGTTTTGGACCAAAGTATTTGCATACAGGTGGGCCAGACCCGACCATATAAACAGCCTCGAGCTGCGTGCTATCATACATGCAGTTGAGTGGCGTATAAGGCATTTGAAGGAAGCCCATTGTAGGATATTTCATTTGACAGACTCGTATGTGGCCATGTCAGTGATTTCCAAAGGGCGTTCTTCGTTGAAAATGCTGAAGCCGCTCTTGAGTCGGCTGGCGGTTGCCTTGCTGGCTTACGATATCTATTTGGTGGTGTCCCACGTTGAGAGCACCGAAAATCCTACAGACAATGACAGCCGAGCGTAATTTCTGGCCTGGTCAAGCTTCGCATCAAGACCGGAAAAGAGCCAGAAAGAACATCATTTTGGAAGATGTTGGAATCACCGCTGCTACACTTGAGCGGTATTACACGGCGGTAGCCAGATTGGCTCCTTTCTTGACAGAGGTTTCTACAGAGTGCGAGCTTGACGAGGTCATTGCTGACTGGATACAAGAGGAATTTGAAGAGGGCACCCCACTTCATTTAGTGGGGGATGCCCTCTCTGGGCTCCATCACTTTGAGCCATACACTAGACGCAAGCTTCACAAGAGCTGGCGCCTCTATGGAATATGGCGACGGTATGAGATACCATGCCGAGCGCCGCCTTTGCCACAAGACATCACTTTAGCCTTAGCTGGCTGGTGTCTCGCTCAAGATGAGCTCACAATGGCGGCGCTGCTGCTCCTTGGCTTCCATGCCCTGTTGAGGACAGGGGAGCTGTTACAGGTGCGCCCCTGTGATTTCATTTTGGGTACTGCTAGGGGGCTGGTGTCCTTGCCTTCTAGCAAAAGTGGAGTTAGAAACAACTCTCGAGAGAGTGTTAGTCTGCATGATATGACTACCATGGAAACGGTGCGAGCCATGGTAGAGCTTCGCACTCAGTTGGGGCTGGATCGCGTGCCTTGCTGGGGCCGAAGTGGAACAGCATTTCGTACGTTGTTCAGAAGAGCCGTGGAAGCTCTAGAGCTTTCGGCGCTTGGGTTTCGACCCTATTCGTTACGCCGCGGCGGTGCCACGTATGAAATGCAGGCACATGGGCTTATGGAAAAGACATTGATTCGTGGAAGATGGCGCAATTCTAACATTGCAAGACTGTATATTTCAGATGGGTTATCCATGTTACCTTCTTTGACAATGTCACTGCAATCCAAACATTTGGTTGCCCGCTATTCGTCGATTTTCATCAACGAGCACACTGCCTTTTCAAAGGCAGGTGGGAAACGTGGAAGGAAGTACAGAAATTAGGCGTAGAGCCTGATCCTGCCATGGATCAAAGCTTTGAGATCCTGCCATGGATCTATGAAGCTGCCCTGCCAGTGGGCNCAGTGGAGCAAGTTTCAAGAAACTAGGTACCATGACACAAGTCATGGTGGCAATACCTTCGTGCATGGCGGAAAATGGAATGGCCTTTGTGACTCCAAAGTGGTCGTTCCGACTGATTGGGGGGACATAGGTTTAATGACATTTTCCTGCTGTTGGTTTAGCTTTTAGGCTCCCAAACCCTTCCCCCCCTTGAGGGGCAGCATCTTTTGGAAGGAAGTACAGAAATTAGGCGTAGAGCCTGATCCTGCCATGGATCAAAGCTTTGAGATCCTGCCATGGATCTATGAAGCTGCCCTGCCAGTGGGCNTGGAAGGAAGTACAGAAATTAGGCGTAGAGCCTGATCCTGCCATGGATCAAAGCTTTGAGATCCTGCCATGGATCTATGAAGCTGCCCTGCCAGTGGGCATTTGTGCTCTGACTCTGCCATGAGTCTTACAGTGGAGCAAGTTTCAAGAAACTAGGTACCATGACACAAGTCATGGTGGCAATACCTTCGTGCATGGCGGAAAATGGAATGGCCTTTGTGACTCCAAANCAGTGGAGCAAGTTTCAAGAAACTAGGTACCATGACACAAGTCATGGTGGCAATACCTTCGTGCATGGCGGAAAATGGAATGGCCTTTGTGACTCCAAAACTTAGGATCCAGATGGCTGCTTGGTGGTGAAACATGTGAAACTACCAAAACCTACATTGAAACACATTGAAACCAGCAACAATCGAGTGTGGGAACAATCGAATTGTATCAATTGTATTCGTGCTATAATTGTACTCGCACTGGCTGTAGGGATTTTGGACATCCAGGTTCCTATCCACTCATCCAAAACCCAATTGAAGCACCCAAAGTGCTCTAAAAACCAGATCCCCATCGAATGGCAAAGTGTTGCGATACCTTGGCATGTCAGCAATCCTATTTCACCATCACAATGGCGCAGCTGGTGTCTCATGTTCTAGAGGGGAATCCATCACTCGACCCTCCAACATGGAATCCCTGCGATTCATCTCGGCCATGGATTCTTTGGTGAGTCATCCACACTTTCGACGGAGCGTCACCGAGGTTCCGGCCATGAGTGTCTTCGGAAGGTGCATTAAATTTCAAAGATGAGATGTTGTCGTGATATGTCGTGATATCTAATGGCAAGCGATTCACCATCTAATGGCAATGTAGCTACTTTCTCTAGTGGATACTAGTAGATAGCAATGGATATCTAACAGATGTCTCTCATGATGCCATGTCATGGCAAGTAATTGAACGGATACTCATGGCATTTTTGTGGCAGAACGACATTTTTTGTTTGACAAATTTTAGCGGATGCGCCAGGGATTCTGGCAACTTCAAGGAGAACACCGTCATGGAGGTTGGGAGAAACGCGGAGGTCAAAAGGTGGTCCAAAATTGAAGAAGTTGCTATTGTTGATCAGATCCTATAGAAACCACACCCTAGAAATTATTCCTTGGGTCAGCAGTCAACACAAGAACCTGAGGTATTTCGGAAAAAGTATGAAAAAGTAAGAAAACCTCGGTTTTCGATTGAAGACCTGGGTATTGATTTTGAACCCGTACCTAACCCGTACCTACTACCGTGGTTCTCAAGGTATATATAATGTATATCTAATTATTGAAACACATATGATAATGATGTATAGTAATGATAGTAATGATACTAGCAACTATAGTAGGTAATGACATGTAATAACTATTAACCACATTTAACAACAATGCTATTACCACCATATGCCAAAACATCAGCATAGCAATGAGAAAACCACCGATAAGACAAGCGACATGGGACAGCATCCGGTCGACTCAAGGAGTCACAGGTTGCCACTAGTCATTTCTTGCAGCAATACTGTAGCTGCTTGTCCAAAAGTATGGATAATGCCCGTAAATCCGCTAGTTCATCCTCATTTTCTCTACCAGCATGCCAGAAATTCAGGGTATACCCCATTTCCAGACACCCCATTGAGGGTATACCCCATTTATAATCCAAGGTTTTTGTGACCCAAGTGACCCAAGTGTGACAGCATCCTCCGCCCTTGCAGATTCGGACGGGTCTTGACGCACCTGCCAGGCGGGAGATGGGTGCGAATGTTGCTACAACTGGTCTGTGTTTGATTCTGGAGTTCCGAATGTTCCGTGGTTCTACAACTGACAGATCATTCTTTTTTTTTAGTCTTTTTTTGATGTTGGTGTCGGGAGGATTTGATCCCCCACGCTTCGCTGATGTGGGAGGCCTTGAGTGACACCACTTCGCAAGTTGAGAGAGTCTCTGGAAGCAGAGATAGCAATTTTCGACCTCTTCAACAGTTGGAATCAACAGCAAAGCTCAAAAAACAGGCTTACGCGGATTAACCAACAAACATAGTTCACACATGTTGATTGTACTTGAATTTCAACCACCAAAAGTATCACCAACCGGTCATGAAAGAGTTCATGCGCAAACAGAATACATAAGATCTTTACAAAGGACGACAATTTTTAAGTGCATCAATGGTCAAGCACTTTCAGTTCTGCAGCTGAAAACACCGCCACGACAGCAGTCACAAGTGGCCTTGTGCAGAGAAAAAAATCCTTTGGCAGGCGTTATTGTTTGGGTGTGGCTCAACTGTCCGAAAGCCAGCCTCTGTTGGAATGATCAATGTCCCATTTGAGAATTGCTCAAAAAAATTATGGGTGGATACAAAAAAAGGGCAATACCAATGGGGTTCATGGGGATTCCGAACTTATCCTGAAGGGGAACCCCACCCTGGACCAGCCAGAGGTTCGTTGGCCATCTACCAGCCCCCCAAACAGATCCACAGGCTTCTGGATCAACAATAATAATAGTCTTAGACAAGGGATGAATCCTGGAATGTGTCGCAATGTCCTAGGCCTCCACTTGACTACACTACGTAGCTACGTATCGCTACGTAAGTTACCTTACAATTTCCTTTTTAGGTTTGAGTAAACTGAATTCTGGGACATCCATTTTGTTGAATCAAAATCAACAAATTTGCTCGTTCCGAGGCCCGAATGCCTTTGGAACCAGGACTGATCCTATCGGAACGACCCTCACATGAACTGAGGGTTTTCCAGTAGAAAATCATGGCTGGCCATACGGGCAAACTTCAGCCATACATGGTATGTACATGGTGTATACGAATACCCAGCTAAAGATCGTTGATTTTTTCACTGCTCCTGCCTCGTCAGGACCAGCTGGCTATCCCGCCCCTGCGAGGTGCAACACTGGGGTAGTTCGCTTGAAAGGTGAGTCCCAAAAATGCTGACATGGAGGTTTCCTAAGCCATGGGGCTACCCCAATAGCTGGATGGTCTTTAATAGAACATCATAGAACATCCTATCAAAATAGATGATTTGGTGGTACCCCCATTTTAGGAAACCTCCAATCTGGAATCTATCCCGGTCTATCCATGTCTATCCCTTCTAGCCTGATTCTGCAAGTTTTCATAGTTAGGATCTAGATTCTAGATCCTCAAGAAGCATACAGAAGCCAGATAACTTGATCCCCATCAAACAGTTGCGGAGCTTTCAGTCATTTCCAGTCGATTTGTTCATTTCCTTGTTTAGACCTTGTCGATTCTCAGCCAACAGCTGTGGCGGATGGTTGATACTGGAAAATCATTCTCTACCTATTTGACTTCAACATGTGTTTATTTGATGGATCTGTGCCATAGCTGGAAGATGTTGAATGAGCAATTTTTTGGTTGAGAGTTCGATTCAGACGACATTGGGATACCATGGGCATATATAGACCCATCTTGATGATCACAAACTTGCTATTAAATATACAATGATGGGCCCCCTCCAGTTATTACCAGGCAAACATTGGGTTACAAGCAAGGGGAAGCTGGGATTCAGCTTTGAACTTGCCACCAAACACATTTCTGGTTGATCATCATTTCTTCCCGTTGAAATTGCCCTTTTCAAAAAGAGCCGTCTCCTTGGCGCAGTCCGGTACTATCACCCTTTGCCAGAGGACAGGTCAACGGATGCGGACCTGAGGGGAGAACTCGACTTCCGCAGCCATCAGGTTGTCTTCAAAAAGTCGATGAAATTCAATGAATTTCAATGAAACTCAATGTAGAATTTGTTGAGAGATCTGTCAAAAAAATCAGGTAGATAATATGAGCGCATGAACACATATTTATTGGGTTGTTTGAACATTTAGATATGGACTGGCTGGCAGTTCAAACTAGTATTTTATCTTCCATATGTGGGGATGTTGATCGCCCCTTGACCGCATCTTTTTGGGATGGGCTGAAACTAGCAACCACTTTACCGCTTTACCCAAACTGCATAATCCCTCCATTCTGAATCATTTTGGATTGCTCATAACATCCGTATAACGCTCTTATAACATCTTAGAAAACTCCCCCAGGAGGAGAGAAAAGTGAGAGTTTAGTTTACCACTACTTTAGAGGAGGATTTGACTTGACTATCTATTTGGGGGTTCTTAAGAACCCCTGTTCTCTCCCGTAGAGAACAACCGGAGGAGCGTCTCCAATGGTCAGCTTCCGGTATACCACTGGGAGGCCAGGGACGGAGATTGAAGCACGAAAAATGGTGGTGTAGTGGGGATATAATTGGGGAATATTGGGGATATCATGGGGATAATCTGGAGACTTTGTTTTCCACATCACCAGGACCTTAATTACTGGAAATGGTAGGATATGGTAGGATCACCAGCGGAGGCTGAACAACATGGGTGCATTACTATCATTAATCCAGATCATGAAGAGGTGCCGCACAGTACAGTAATTAGTAATTCTCATGAATTCTACCGATCACCAGCACTTAGGCATATTAGATGATATACAACCACCATGACACAAGATGGCATAACAAATTCTAACCAGCAAATTTCGATTTGCCTTCAAAGAGTGTGGAATTTTGCGTCGATAGAGCAGCAACACTTGTTGCATCATACCTTCTGCTAGTCTGAAGTACCGAAGAGTTTCATTTTGAGATGCCTAGCCAGCCAGATGACCAGCTAACGTTTCTCTGATCATTTGTCTGTGTTGATATGATCCGAGTCTGATGTTTTTGAGGAACTCCTATGACCGGTGACCCTTAGTCCCTCCGGATCTGGAGTCTGGAGTGTGCATTCATCAACCATAATGGCCTTAGGTCAAACTTGGGAATCTCAGATACCTACCAAAACTGATACAATCTGATGGGTCAAACTCGACAAATCTGGTCATTCTTGCTACTCAACCATCCACTTTGGGGATTTGCGCAGGGTCTAATATTTTTGGAGCTTGCAACCAACCAGGCATCATAGGTGGTATAGTTCATAGACACTCGAGCGTAATCATTGGGAAATCCCCAAGTGTTCCAATTTGTTCAATTTGTTTTTTTGAAGCATCTGAAGCATTCGGAGCTTCTCCAAAACAGAGGTTTTTTCTCGGATTTCCATAGATATGAGCATATATGAGGATTTTCATCTTCTTCGAAGTTTCTGTGGGGATTTCCACTGATTTTGACCGATTCCCATAGCGCTTCATCTGCCAGTCCGGTGTCGCCTTTCGCAGGTGCACTGGGGGGGGGGTGGTTGGGAGGGAGCGGTTCCGAGCCATGGGTGTCCATAATGCGGAGCTACGGAGCTTCCCAAGCACATAGTGGACATGTAAGTATATGTAGATATGATATATATATATAGAATGGGCTACCGCCCTGGTGCCGCCGACCCCCTTTGAAGGTGGCGAAGGGCACGCTTGGATAATGAAAGGTTTTTTTTGTCAGGAAGATATGTTTCAAGCTGGGCCCCAAGCCCCTTCACCAACGTTGGTAGCCAAAGCTCTCGCGCTTGGGCCGGGACCTGCCGTGGCAAGGCCTGCGAAAGGCGGTGTTTAGCTGCCAGGGTTGCCAACCTTAACGACGTTCTCCACGTTCCCCGAACGAACCTCCCAACGGAACGAAAGGCCTGCGGAGGGTTTGGAGGGTTTGGAGGGTTTGAGGGGTTTGAGGGCGGGCAAACGGCAGGCTTGAACGCCCTTAAAAACAGATGGCCGTGGTGTTGTGGTGCGNGGAGGGTTTGGAGGGTTTGGAGGGTTTGAGGGGTTTGAGGGCGGGCAAACGGCAGGCTTGAACGCCCTTAAAAACAGATGGCCGTGGTGTTGTGGTGCGGGAATTCCCTTGGACAAGCCTGCGAAAGGCGGTGTTTAGCTGCCAGGGTTGCCGAGAGTTGCCTTGGAAAGGCCTGGCTTTCCGCCACAAATCGACGGTCCCAACGGGAGAGTTGCCTTGGAAAGGCCTGCGAAAGGCGGTGTTTAGCTGCCAGGGTTGCCTTGGAATTGTTGCACCTGCTTGGAGAGGAGCGTTTGGAGGGTTTGGAGGGTTTGAGGGGTTTGAGGGCGGGCAAACGGCAGGCTTGAACGCCCTTAAAAACAGATGCCGTGGTGTTGTGGTGCGAGAGTTGCCTTGGACAGGCCTGCGAAAGGCGGTGTTTAGCTGCCAGGGTTGCTTTGGAATTGTTGCAAGAGGTGTTGTGGTGCGAGAGTTGCCCTGGACAGGGAGGGTTTGGAGGGTTTGGAGGGTTTGAGGGGTTTGAGGGCGGGCAAACGGCAGGCTTGAACGCCCTTAAAAACAGATGGCCGTGGTGTTGTGGTGCGAGAGTTGCCTTGGACAAGCCTGCGAAAGGCAGTGTTTAGCTGCCAGGGTTGCCGAGAGTCGCCTTGGAAAGGCCTGCGAAAGGCGGTGTTTAGCTGCCAGGGTTGCCTTGGAATTGTTGCACCTGATTGGAGGGTTGCCTTGGAAAGGCCTGCGGAGCGTTTGGAGGGTTTGGAGGGTTTGGAGGGTTGAGGGGTTTGAGGGCGGGCAAACGGCAGGCTTGAACGCCCTTAAAAACAGATGGCCATGGTGTTGTGGTGCGAGCGTTGCCTTGGACAGGCCTGCGAAAGGCGGTGTTTAGCTGCCAGGGTTGCCGAGAGTTGCCTTGGAAAGGCCTGCGAAAGGCGGTGTTTAGCTGCCAGGGTTGCCTTGGAATTGNAGTTGCCTTGGAAAGGCCTGCGAAAGGCGGTGTTTAGCTGCCAGGGTTGCCTTGGAATTGTTGCAAGAGGTGCAAAGGGCCTGCTTGGAGGGTTGCGTTGGAAAGGCCTGCGGAGCGTTTGCAGTGTTTGGAGGGTTTGAGGGGTTTGAGGGCGGGCAAACGGCAGGCTTGAACGCCCTTAAAAATGGATGGCCGTGGTGCTGTGGTGCGAGAGTTGCCTTGGACAGGCCTGCGAAAGGCGGTGCTTGGAAGGTTGCCTTGGAAAGGCCTGCGGAGCGTTTGGAGGGTTTGGAGGGTTTGGATGAAGAGGGGCAGTAGCGTCCCATTCAAGACCACTAGGATCAGCTACAGCGTCTTCTGAGGCTGCCAGCACTTCTTTTAGACTCACAGGCTTTAGCCAAGTCAGTACTGTGTCAAGCCTACAGACTGTACNACAAAATAACTGGATGAAATCGGAATTCCAAAGTCACTCATTCAAGCAACAATGGACAGAAATCGAAGTCAGTGATAGCAGCATGCTATACACTCTTGTGAAATGCTGAAANAAAGAAAAAGTAAAAGTATTTCCTCTTCTCTGTTGAGAGCATATACTTTTCTTTCTCACTTGTATTGCCTCTTATTGTTAAGAGCATATACTCATCCTTTTCGTCTCCAATACTGAGTGGAGCTTGATGATGATTTGCCTTTACCACCACCACGACCTTTTCCACGACCTCGAG
>BGPT01000149.1:416445-445996 GCA_003297045.1 Symbiodinium sp. clade C Y103 | reverse complement strand
AGCATCACTACCTAGTTTCTGAATCCGACTTTCTGAATCTTGCTTACTACTTGCAGGAGCAGAAGGTTGGTGTTCAACAGGTTCAACATCTGGTTCAATACCCATTTCCTTGGCAATCTCATCAAGTTCATCAGATNTCTTGCTTACTACTTGCAGGAGCAGAAGGTTGGTGTTCAACAGGTTCAACATCTGGTTCAATACCCATTTCCTTGGCAATCTCATCAAGTTCATCAGATCCTTGGGGGATCGGATAAGAAGCAATCACTTTCTTCTTCTTTGATGATGAACCCTCAGCAGGAACAACCACTACTGGCTTCTGCTTTCCTACATGTCTCTTTGCTGCAGGTGGACCGACCTCAATCTCAACCTTTTTGAACCGAGGTCCTGATGGTTTGCCTGCCTCCTTCTGTGAGGAGCCTGGCCTTGACTGTACACCGGAAGGTTGAGATGGAGAGGACTGATGTGGTTGAAAAACATCATCTATATTTCCTCTCAATCTATTTGCGCTACGATCAANCTGGCCTTGACTGTACACCGGAAGGTTGAGATGGAGAGGACTGATGTGGTTGAAAAACATCATCTATATTTCCTCTCAATCTATTTGCGCTACGATCAAAGTCAGTCTTCACGACATCATCTGGGATCACGTAGTCGTCCTTGATCTTGTAGATCGTCTTGCCCTTCCGGTATTCATCAGTCTGATCTGGGAAATTCTTCTTCCCATTCTTCCAGTTGTCCTTGTGGAGAACCTTCTTGCCATCCTTGAACTCCATGTGAGTTTCTCTTTCATCAAGAAGTTGATCTTTTGGAATTGGAGGTGGCTGTGATCTCGTCATTCCATGCAAGTCTTGTCTCCTCTCTTTGTGGTGTCTNCTGGCCTTGACTGTACACCGGAAGGTTGAGATGGAGAGGACTGATGTGGTTGAAAAACATCATCTATATTTCCTCTCAATCTATTTGCGCTACGATCAAGGTCAGTCTTCACGACATCATCTGGGATCACGTAGTCGTCCTTGATCTTGTAGATCGTCTTGCCCTTCCAGTATTCATCAGTCTGATCTGGGAAATTCTTCTTCCCATTCTTCCAGTTGTCCTTGTGGAGAACCTTCTTGCCATCCTTGAACTCCATGTGAATTTCTCTTTCATCAAGAAGTTGATCTTTTGGAATTGGAGGTGGCTGTGATCTCGTCATTCCATGCAAGTCTTGTCTCCTCTCTTTGTGGTGTCTGATGAGTTCTCGACGTAGAGGATCAACTTGCCAGTAATCAGCAGCCGCAAGAACTTCTTCTGGTTGCACATCTTGTTGAACAGCAATCTGACTGTATTCAAACTGATCATGCTTGGAAAAGAAACTCTTCACTTGAGGTGTTTTGAAATTCACTTGACTCAAATACCATGCAACATCTTGCAAATCCAGAATGAGGTGAGTGCTGATGGCTGTTCTCAAAGCCATTCTTCTCATTCCAATGAGTGCACAGGACAAGTAAGCCTTGTCTGGAGTCAGTTCGAATTTAAATCCAAGGTTTCTCATCTGTGGAAGTGACATCAACAATGGGACATCACCTTCTTCGACAATGTCGAATTCTGTGAATTGAGTGTTCCATCCATGGTCATACATGTAGATCGCAAGCTCTTCGGTACACTTGGATTGTTGGGCATTTGCAAAGAAGAATCTTGAACTTGTTGGTTGTATTTCATACCAGAGTCCACAGTTTGGATGTGAATCAACATAATGGCAAAAAGCTTCAACTGCTCTTCGAGAGCCCATGGCCCTTGTGCATCCAAGATCAAGGATACATACAGTTGGAGGTGCATTGTTCTCATTGTGAAAAGCGATGCCATTCTCACATGCCTGTACAGATGGCTNACAGTTTGGATGTGAATCAACATAATGGCAAAAAGCTTCAACTGCTCTTCGAGAGCCCATGGCTCTTGTGCATCCAAGATCAAGGATACATACAGTTGGCGGTGCATTGTTCTCATTGTGAAAAGCGATGCCATTCTCACATGCCTGTACAGATGGCTCTGCATAGAAAGATGCACTTGTGATCTCAGATGATTTCTCTGGTTCCTCAGAGTGTTCATCATGAGATGATGGTTTCTCTGATTCCTCAGAGTGTCCAAATGTGAAAAACGAAGTGCCATCTTGTCTTCCAACAGGTTTTGGCTCAGGCACTGATCTCGACAATGTCGAACTGCGAGGCTGACTTGACGTGGCTTCTCCCACATGAACTGGATGAAGAGCTGCTTCTTCACGATTGCGTTGAGCAGCAGCATCAAGTTTGTTTTGTCCTCCGCGACGAGTGCGTCTCTTCTTGAATTGTTCTTCTTCTTCTTCCTGTTCATATATTGCTGAAAAGGACTCTACTCGAGCAGGTTCAGTTCCACCAGAGACAAGAAAACCATGTGCTGATGTACTTGGAGCTGCTGAGGGGTAGTGAGCTTGTTGTTGTTGAATTGCTGGAGGATTGGATGATGTCTGAGGTTGAACATAGTTGGATTTGCCTTTTCCATCTCCTGGCTTTCCTTTTCCTTCANCCTTTTCCTTTTCCTTTCTTCTGGAAGTATCCATACTCATCCTTGTAGTACAGATCTTCATTGGCCCAATAGCCTTCTTGCCATGTCTGGTCATCGGCCCAATAGCCGTCATTTGTCTCATACCAATCTTCTGTCTCTTGCCGTTCATCTTCATAATCTTCTTCACCCACCATGTGGGCTCTTCCTTTTCTTCTCTTTCCTTTTCCTTTTCCTTTCCTTCTGGACCTGAAGAATCTTCGTCCTCCTCTGCCTTTTCCTTTTCTTCCTTTGCCTTTTCCTTTTCCTCTCCTGGTAGATCTGCCTTGGAACCTTCTCTGATATCATGTGTAGTCGGCGTCATCATAAACCGAGAAAACATCTTCTAGAGCATCCAGGAATCCTTCTGCGCCATCTTCTTATCTTCGGCCCAATAGCCGTCTGTTCCATCCAGATCACCATCGTCCAGGACGAGGAAAGATCTTCTCTGCCCACTAGCAGATGGTTGAATCATGGGATTGTCAACTGCGGTTTTGGTAGTACAGAACATTTCCAAGAAAAGATCTCTGAGTTCTTGTNCTGCCCACTAGCAGATGGTTGAATCATTGGATTGTCAACTGCGGTTTTGGTAGTACAGAACATTTCCAAGAAAAGATCTCTGAGTTCTTGTACATTGTACTGTTCTAATGTTCTTCCACGATGTGTCATGATACTTGTGAGTGTGTTTCTCTGATCTTGTGTCAAATCTGCCAGACTTACAAAGATCAATGCTGACAAGTTTGGACTCAATGGAAATGCTCTTCTCTGTGCGTCTCTACGTTCATTCTGAAGTTGGTTGAATGCTTGCAATGCCATTTCATCTGACCAGGGTACATTAACATGAGGTGCTGCACCTGGAGTGGCTTGAGCAATACCTTCAAGATTTGCTTGTTGAGCTTCATGTGCTGTTCTGCGTTGTGTCACATAAGCAACTGCTTCAGGGTTTGTGATATCCATATCTGGTAGGAGATCCATCCAAGACTCAATAAGTCTATTCCCTGTGATTTGAAATCTTGTCATCCATCGTTGAAGGTCAACCGAACCTCTGTTGTACTTCATGAACTGCATGAATCGATACAAGAAAACTGTTTGTGCACCTTTGATGAAATGTGGACGAAGTGTTCTCTTGAANCCGAACCTCTGTTGTACTTCATGAACTGCATGAATCGATACAAGAAAACTGTTTGTGCACCTTTGATGAAATGTGGACGAAGTGTTCTCTTGAAGTAATCCACACCTTCATTTGCATCTCTCAATCGATCCCTGTCCAGCAAGCGTGTGTACACTGCTGCATCACCTTCCAGTCTGTTCCTCAGCAGGACCACGTTTCTCGGGCTCTAACTCCGTAATGTCACACCAATCATCAATTGCATCTTCGAAAGCAAAGAAACTGGTTACCATCATATGAAGGAGCAACCTTTGTAGTCATCTGCTGTGTCATGTGAACTGGAATTTGTGAAGGGGATCCTCTTCTCATTGCATATGATCCATAGGTGTTTTCGACAATGTCGAAATCATCATCATAGTAATAGCCATGGCTTGTCATTGGGCTCTACCTTTGTACGCTGGAGCAATGCTCCGCTACCACTTGAAAAGGGGCAGTAGCGTCCTATTCAAGACAACTAGGACCAGCTACAGCGTCTTCTGAGGCTGCCAGCACTTGTTTTAGACCCACAGGCTTTAGCCAAGTCAGTACTGTGTCAAGCCTACAGACTGTGCTCTATTGGTCTCTCTTGAGCCTTGACAGCGCATTTAAACTGTGCTCAGTACTCATGCTATATGGCCCATAGGCATCGGTCAAAACAAAAACAAGGGGGGGGGGTATAACCCGTGAAGTTTCACACGATTGGAGATTCCAGCCCCCCCAATACCTTGCTAAAGCAACAGGGGCTTCAGCTAGCAAAAGCTAGCTTTCGTGACAATTCACTACATAACAATTCACCACATAACAATTCACAATGACAACATCACAATTGAATCACAATACACTACATAACAATTCACTACATAACAACTCACCACATAACATTTCATTACATCACAATTCACTACATAAAAACTCGCTATATAACATTTCACCACATAAAAAAAGAATACATAATAATTCATCACATAACAATTCACTACATCACAATACACCACACAACAATTCACTACATAACAATAGGGAAGCGGTGACTTAGAGAAGTGGTGACTTAGAGACGTGGTCACTTAGAGAAGGGGTGACTTAGAGAAGCGGTGACTTAGAGAAGCGGTGACGTAGAGAAGTGGTGACCTAGAGAAGCGGTGACCTAGGGAAGCGGTGGCTTAGAGAAGTGGTGACCTAGAGAAGTGGTGGCTTAGAGGAGTGGTGACCTAAAGAAGTGGTGACTTAGAGGAGTGGTGACCTAGAGAAATGGTGACGTAGAGAAGTGGTGACTTAGAGGAGTGGTGGCCTAGAGAAGTGGTGGCCTAGAGAAGTGGTGGCTTAGAGGAGTGGTGACCCAAAGAAGTGGTGACTTAGAGGAGTGGTGACCTAGAGAAATGGTGCCGTAGAGAAGTGGTGCCTTAGAGCAGTGGGGAATCTGAGGTTGCAAAACGCATTGCAATGGCTGCATGCATGTTGCACGAGACATGTTTCTGGGAGGTAGCCGGGGCACGAAACATTGTGTTTTTTCGGGTACAGTGGCTTCCGGCGGCGATGAAAGGTACCTCGTGTGCGCGGCGGGTGCGGGCTGGGTTCGGCGTAGTTCGCACTGTAATGGCTGTTTCAACGTCGTTTGNCGGCGGCGATGAAAGGTACCTCGTGTGCGCGGCGGGTGCGGGCTGGGTTCGGCGTAGTTCGCACTGTAATGGCTGTTTCAACGTCGTTTGCATGTTTTGGGTGCCGGCGCCCATAAGGTGCCGTGCGTTTATGGTATTTTCTATTTTAGGCGTTGGGGTGGGTTGGGTTGGGGTGGGGTGGGGTGGGGGGGTGCAATAACGTTCATGTATCTTGCGTGCAAGTTGATGCTACGTTGACTTTGCGGTGATGATACGCTGATGTTGCGGNGGGTGGGGGGGTGCAATAACGTTCATGTATCTTGCGTGCAAGTTGATGCTACGTTGACTTTGCGGTGATGATACGCTGATGTTGCGGTGATGATACGTTAAGGTTACATGGTTGGGGTGGGGTATGGTGGGGTGGGGGGGTGCAATCATGTTGATCATACGTTGATGTTACTTTGATGATTCGTTGATCATACGTTGATGATGCGGTCACGTCAAGTTGATGTTACGTTGATCATACCTTGATGTTACGTTGATGTTACGTTGATGATACTGTACGTGATGATACGTTGTGGCGCCGAAGGTGCCGACAGTCACTTTGGAACAGTTTGGCTGAACTATGTCAGAATTATCAAAAACGAAAGTTTGACGGCAGCCCGAGATGTGAAAAAAGAGGAGAAAGTCTTGCGAGGGGTGTCGAAAATGACATGTGGAAGGACCCCTTTCAATGGGTTTGGCCGCTTTTGCATGTTCCATTTCATGAGAAGTTGTTCAAAACCCACATTTTTTGATGATTTTCAATTTCGCCATCATTGAGAAACGGCCACGAACGCACGGCACCTTAGAGGCGCCGGCACCATGTTTTGCACATTGCAGTTCTATGCGCTGGGGGGCTCTGAGGTTGCAAAACGCATTGCAATGGCTGCATGCATGTTGCATGAGACATGTTTTTGGGAGGTAGCGGGGCACGAAACATTGTGTTTTTTTTTCGGGTAAAGTGGCTTCCGGCGGCGATGAAAGGTACCTCGTGTGCGCGGCGGGTGCGGGCTGGGTTCGGCGTAGTTCGCACTGTAATGGCTGTTTCAACGTCGTTTGCATGTTTTGCACATTGCAGTTCTATGCGCTTGGGGAATCTGAGGTTGCAAAACGCATTGTAATGGCTGCATGCATGTTGCATGAGACATGTTTTTGGGAGGTAGCCGGGGCACGAAACATTGCGTTGTTTCGGGTACAGTGGCTTCCGGCGGCGATGAAAGGTACTTCGTGTGCGCGGCAGGTGCGGGCTGGGTTCGGCGTAGTTCGCACTGCAATGGCTGTTTCAACGTCGTTTGCATGTTTTGCACATCGCAGTTGTAAGCGCTGGGGGAATCTGAGGTTGCTACTCGCATTGTAATGGCTGCATGCATGTTGCATGAGACGTGTTGCTGGGAGGTAACCGGGGCCCGAAACAGTGTGTTTTTTCGGGTAAAGTGGCTTCCGGCGGCGATGAAAGGTACTTCGTGTGCGCGGCGGGTGCGGGCTGGGTTCGGCGTAGTTCGCACTGTAATGGCNTTCGGGTAAAGTGGCTTCCGGCGGCGATGAAAGGTACTTCGTGTGCGCGGCGGGTGCGGGCTGGGTTCGGCGTAGTTCGCACTGTAATGGCTGTTTCAATGTCGTTTGGATGTTTTGGACATTGCAGTTCTATGCGCTTGTTGAATCTGTGGTTGCAAAACGCATTGTAATGGCTGCATGAATGTTGCGTGAGATATATTCTAAGTACTTCGTTTCGATTGTGTTTTGCAACGCAGTGTCTGCAAATCGCATTGAATTGCTGCGTCAAGGTTCCTTGGTGCCACGGCTGCATGCGTAATACTATTGTGTTTTGCAACTGGACATGGTAAATCGTATTTGTATGGCTGCATCCAGGTCCCGATGGTGATTTGTCAGCAGATTTTCCTCATTTTGGCGCTGGTGATTTTCCTATAAAAAGTCTTTTTCAAAAACCTTCAAAATCGTGCTTTTTTTGACTTTGGCGTCGAGATCCGGTTTTGGAGCTGCAATTTCTAGCGCGATCATGTGCAAAAACGGTTCTGTGCAAGCGCTTGTGTGTGTAAAAGCTTCTCTGTGTAAAAGCTTGCTGTGCGTGGAAAGCTTGCTGTGCGTGGAAAGCTTCTCTATGTAAAAGCTTCTTTGTGTAAAAGCTTCTGTGCGTACAAGCTTCTGTGTGTAAACGCTTCTCTGTGTAAAAGCTTCTGTGTGTAAAAGTTTGCGGTGTGTAAAGGTTTGCGATGTGTAAAAGTTTGCTATGTGTAAAAGCTCCTCTGTGTAAAAGCTTCTCTGTGTAAAAGCTTCCCTGTCTAAAAGCGTCTCTGTGTAAAAGCTTGCTGTGTGCAAACGCTTTTCTGCATAAAAGCTTCTGTGTGTAAAAGCTTCTTTGTGTAAAAGCTTCTGTGTGTACAAGCTTCTCTGTGTAAAAGCTTCTGTGTGTAAAAGTTTGCGGTGTGTAAAGGTTTGCGGTGTGTAAAAGGTTGCTGTGTGTAAAAGCTCCTCTGTGTAAAAGCTCCTCTGTGTAAAAGCTTCTCTGTGTAAAAGCTTCTCTGTGTAAAAGCTTTTCTGTGTCAAAGCTTCTCTGTGTAAAAGCTTCTTTGTGTAAAAGCTTCTCTGTGTAAAAGCTTCTCTGTGTAAAAGCTTCTGTGTGTAAAAGTTTGCCGTGTGTAAAGGTTTGCGGTGTGTAAAAGTTTGCTATGTGTAAAAGCTCCTCTGTGTAAAAGCTTCTCTGTGTAAAAGCTCCTCTGTGTAAAAGCTTCTGTGTGTAAGCGCTTCTCTGTGTAAAAGCTTCTCTGTGTAAAAGCTTTCGGTGTAGTAGTTCCTGCTTTGTGAAAGCTTTGTAGTACGAAGTAGAACTGGGGAAGTGCTTTGTGCAAGCTTTGTAGTACGAAGTAGTGCTGGGATGTGCTTTGTGCAAGCTTTGTAGTACGAAGTAGTACTGGGAAGTGCTTTGTGCAAGCTTTGTAGTACAAAGTAGTATTGGGACGAGCTTTGTGNCTGGGATGTGCTTTGTGCAAGCTTTGTAGTACGAAGTAGTACTGGGAAGTGCTTTGTGCAAGCTTTGTAGTACAAAGTAGTATTGGGACGAGCTTTGTGCAAGCTTTGTAGTACGAAGTAGTACTGGGACGTGCTTTGTGCAAGCTTTGTAGTACGAAGTATTACTGGGAAGCGCTTTGTGCAAGCTTTGTAGTACGAAGTAGTACTGGGGAAGCGCTTTGTGCAAGCTTTGTAGTACGACGTAGTACTGGGGAAGTGCTTTGTGCAAGCTTTGTAGTACGAAGTAGTACTGGGGACGGGCTTTGTGCAAGCTTTGNACGTAGTACTGGGGAAGTGCTTTGTGCAAGCTTTGTAGTACGAAGTAGTACTGGGGACGGGCTTTGTGCAAGCTTTGTAGTACGACGTAGTACTGGGGAGGTTCTTTGTGCAAGCTTTGTAGTACGAAGTAGTACTGGGAAGTGCTTTGTGCAAGCTTTGTAGTACGAAGTAGTACTGGGAAGCGCTTTGTGCAAGCTTTGTAGTACGAAGTAGTACTGGGGAAGTGTTTGTGCAAGCTTCGTAGTACGAAGTAGTACTGGGACGGGCTTTGTGCAAGCTTTGTAGTACGACGTAGTACTGGGGACGAGCTTTGTGCAAGCTTTGTAGTACGAAGTAGTACTGGGGACGGGCTTTGTGCAAGCTTTGTAGTACGAAGTAGTACTGGGAAGAGCTTTGCTCAAGCTTTGTAGTACGAAGTAGTACTGGGGAAGTGCTTTGTGGAAGCTTTGTAGTACGAAGTAGTACTGGGATGTGCTTTGTGCAAGCTTTGTAGTACGAAGTAGTACTGGGAAGTGCTTTGTGCAAGCTTTGNGCAAGCTTTGTAGTACGAAGTAGTACTGGGGAAGTGCTTTGTGCAAGCTTTGTAGTACGAAGTAGTACTGGGGAAGTGCTTTGTGCAAGCTTTGTAGTACGAAGTAGTACTGGGGAAGTGTTTGTGCAAGCTTTGTAGTACGACGTAGTACTGGGGACGGGCTTTGTGCAAGCTTTGCAGTACGACGTAGTACTGGGGACGTGCTTTGTGGAAGCTTTGTAGTACGAAGTAGTACTGGGGAAGTGCTTTGTGCAAGCTTTGTATTACGAAGTAGTACTGGGGAGGTTCTTTGTGCAAGCTTTGCAGTACGAAGTAGTACTGGGGAAGTGTTTGTGCAAGCTTTGTAGTACGAAGTAGTACTGGGGACGAGCTTTGTGCAAGCTTTGTAGTACGAAGTAGTACTGGGGACGAGCTTTGTGCAAGCTTTGTAGTACGAAGTAGTACTGGGACGTGCTTTGTGCNGGGACGAGCTTTGTGCAAGCTTTGTAGTACGAAGTAGTACTGGGGACGAGCTTTGTGCAAGCTTTGTAGTACGAAGTAGTACTGGGACGTGCTTTGTGCAAGCTTTGTAGTACGAAGTATTACTGGGAAGAGCTTTGTGCAAGCTTTGTAGTACGAAGTAGTACTGGGGAAGTGTTTGTGCAAGCTTTGTAGTACGACGTAGTACTGGGGAAGTGCTTTGTGCAAGCTTTGTAGTACGAAGTAGTACTGGGGACGGGCTTTGTGCAAGCTTTGNACGTAGTACTGGGGAAGTGCTTTGTGCAAGCTTTGTAGTACGAAGTAGTACTGGGGACGGGCTTTGTGCAAGCTTTGTAGTACGACGTAGTACTGGGGACGTGCTTTGTGCAAGCTTTGTAGTACGAAGTAGTACTGGGAAGTGCTTTGTGCAAGCTTTGTAGTACGAAGTAGTACTGGGACGTGCCTTTTGCAAGCTTAGCTTAAATGTCATATGAGAAGAGATGGGTTGAGATGAGAAGAGATGAGTTTGGATCAAGGTAAGGAGAGGTCAGACGAGGTTAGATGGGATGAGACGAAGTGTGAAGTGGGAAGTGTGGAGTGTGAACTGTGGAGTGTGAAGTGCGCAGTGTTGAAGTGTGAAGTGTGTGACGAGTGCAGTGTGAAGTTTGAAGTGTGGAGTGTGCAGAGTGCAGAGTGCAGCGTGAAGTGTGGAGTGTGAAGTGTGAAGTGGGGAGTGTGGAGTGTGACGTGTGAAGTTTGAGTGTGAAGAGTGCAGTGTGAAGTGTGAAGGGTGGAGTGTGAAGAGCGCAGTGCGAAGTGTGAAGTGTGGAGCGTGCAGAGTGCAGCGTGAAGTGTGAAGGGTGGTGTGTGAAGAGTGCAGTGTGAAGTGTGAAGTGTGGAGCGTGCAGAGTGCAGCGTGAAGTGTGAAGGGTGGTGTGTGAAGAGTGCAGTGTGAAGTGTGAAGTGTGAAGTGTGGAGTGTGGAGTGTGAAGTGTGAAGTGTGAAGTGGGGAGTGTGGAGTGTGAAGTGTGAAGTGTGAAGTGGGGAGTGTGGAGTGTGAAGAACGCAGTGTGAAGTGTGAAGTGTGGAGTGTGAAAAGTGCAGCGTGAAGTGTGAAGTGGGGAGTGTGGAGTGTGAAAAGTGCAGCGTGAAGTGTGAAGCGGGGAGCGTGGAGTGTGAAGAGGGCAGTGTGAAGTGGGAAGTGTGGAGTGTGAAGGGCGCAGTGTGAAGTGTGAAGCGTGAAGTGGGGGAGTGTGAAGTGTGAAGTGTGAAGTGTGGACTGTAAAGAGTGCAGTGTGAAGTGTGCAGTGTGAAGTTTGAAGTGTGCAGTGTGAAGTTTCAAGTGTGCAGTGTGAANAAGTGTGAAGTGTGGACTGTAAAGAGTGCAGTGTGAAGTGTGCAGTGTGAAGTTTGAAGTGTGCAGTGTGAAGTTTCAAGTGTGCAGTGTGAAGTGTGACGTGTGAAGAGTGTAGTGTGAAGTCTGAAGCGTGGAGTTTGAAGTGCGAAGTGTGGAGTGTGAAGAGTTCAGTGCGCAAGTGTGCAAGTGTGGAGTGTGAAGTGCGCAGTGTGAGGTGTAAAGAAGGCAGTGTGAAGAGTGCAGTGTGAAGTGTGAAATGTGGATTGCGCAGAACGCAGTGTGAAGTTTGAAGTGTGGAGCGCGAAGTGTGCAGTGTGAAGCGCAGCACATGTGCGCTGCGCAGGCACGCACGGGCCTGGCTCACGCACGGCACATGCAAGTTCTATAGATGAAAGAGTTCTTATAGTATATCCCTAAGGCAACTTCCGCCCCGCCTCGTGCGGGAACTACTGGTATATATAATGTAAACCATCATTTTTTTAATATCAAATAAAATATATTACTATACGAAAGAAAATATCAAAAATATAGTTAATAGCACGAATTTTACACGAGAGAAACTATCAAAAAGCATACTTTGCTGCACGAAGGGGAACATCAAAAATATACTTTGTTATATCAAAAGGTACGCTTTCAGCGTATTCGGGATCGGGGTCCGTAACCATAAATACGCGGACACGCCGATCTCTATATTTACGCCAATACGCCGTTACGCCGATCGATACGCCATTATGCCGATCGCTATACCCTAAACCAACCCTAAACAAACCCTAAACCAACCCTAAACAAACCCTAAACCAACCCTAAACAAACCCTAAACCAACCCTAAACAAACCCTAAACAAACCCTAAACCAACCCTAAACAAACCCTAAACAAACCTAAACAAACCCTAAACAAACCCTAAACAAACCCAAACCGAGCCCAAGCCCTAAAAAATGGCATTCGGTGCATCGGTGTATCGGTGCATCGGTACGCGCACGGCAATCGGTGTATCGGTGCATCGGTGCGAAAAACGCTTAGCGGACCCCAATCCCGAACGCTATGCACGCTTTGTTCTACGAGGGAAAGCACCTAAAAGCACCATTTTTTGTACAAAGGAAAACAATCAAAGTAAATTTGCCCAAGATATAAAAAATCGTTTTCCTTGACTATTATGTCTATTAGGATGGACACAATATACATATTCTGTATCCCATCATTGTTGTTTCAATTCCACTTTGCGGAAAAGATAGTAATTTAAATAAATCTCGCATTATCAGTGTCCCAATTGCACTGCCTAAATCTTCCTGCATCGGAGCACGACACTGAAGACAAGTAGGGGCTCCTGCGCTTGTTTCACAAATGCTTTGAGCCATTGAAAATGGAAGTTTTGCGCAAGGATCGCTTTGGCCCTTCGCCTTTAAAACATGGGATGCTGCACTTCGTAAATCTGAATTGCCCATGAGCTCGAAGTTGATTCAAATTGATAATCAGATGTCTTGGTTATATTACGCTCAAGGCTTTATCTTTGGTGTCGAGCCAATCATTTGGAATCTAACATCGGAGCTTGGGCTGAGCCACATTGAAATAGTTCCTTAGAAGCTTAGTGCTGAGAGTCGACGGAAAAAGAAACAGCATGGGGCGGATGTTTTGAGATGGCTTACTGTAACCACAAGTTTGGGACATAAGCCGTGTTTTGCTGGGATTTGATGGCTTTTCTACTCAAAAACGCATGCCTTTGTGGGGGAATGAAGTGTACAAAGGTTTTCTGTGTTTGCAACATTCGCTCAATACCACAGAAAAAATCCATACAGCCATGTTGTGAATGGTATCTGGGTCGGGGCCGGTTTCAGATGAGTCTACCAAGCCGTTAGTAATGACGGCTTTCAGGATCCAGATTCATTCAAATGACGGTACGTAGTTTTTTGTTGCCCTTTGCATCCCACTGCTAATCTCTTAAGTTGATCAAATTGCGGGGCCCTAAAACCTTGACAGGTATACGCTTATGGTGAAATTAATACCTAATAACCGCACTTGAGGCATCATTTTGAATGTTGCATTTTATTGGGGATTCCTGTAATCAAAGCTATCAAGAGCATCACAGTGTTGGCTGATATTGTTTCGTGTTTGCATGTCTAAGAGTGGGGTTCTTGCCTTTACTGCATGTTGCTAGTTTCAAATTGTAGGTCGTAGATGTCATTTCTCAAACTACTGCATAACCTTTCAGATTGCACCTGCTTGCAAGAATATTGCAGTTGTAGAGAATATCAAGCCTCAATTTCACCCTGCGAATAGGCGAAGCGTCATCCAGCTTCTCCATGGTCATCACCAAGGCCCTAGCTTCGCGATCGCCCGCGCCATAGGTCACCAGCACCGTGTTTCCCTTCACAGCTAAGCCACTGGCGAAGGCGAAGGCAACGCCATTCGGCGTTGCTGCGGCTTCGGACAACGGCAGTTGGGAACTCACTTGAAGAATCCTGGGTAAGGCCGAATTTGGATGTTGTGATATGTTGTGGTTAAGGTCAGGAATTTGTAGTGGAAATTGATTGAATACCAATTTAGCCAGTTGACCATCAAATCACACCAAAAAAGGCATTCAGATGGGAGAATTGCCTTCGGCCAAGCAACGTGAAAGGAGGCTCTGCTTGAAAGCGATATGCAAAGTGCCCATAGCGATGCGTCGAGGGGTCGAACAAATGGATCAAGGCCAAGTAATGAGGACGTGGCAAGTGCGGGGTCGACTTTGGATTGTTCACCAACACGGCCTGCAGGAGATGTGAAAGAATTCACCATGGACAGAAATTCAATATTAATGAATACAACAGTCGGATCTGCAGTGCTGCATGATCTGGCTGTTTGACCATGTCTAGATATGTGCATTTGTGTATACTGTATTAGTATAATATATATATATAAATATGAATAGAGTTATATACAATTTGTGATGGGTAACCATTTATGACACATGACATGTATTGACATGTGACACGTGGTCCCACCAGTGAGTGTCTATGTCGAGTTCTCTATATGTATCAATATGTCAAAATAAAGTTTTGAAAAAATTGCCCATCGAACATCTGCCCCATCTTTGTCCCCATCGTTAAAGACATTGCAGCAACCGCCTGAGCTGATCCTCGGATCTCAAGATGTTCCTTCTGCAGCTGGTGGAACGGCCCATGGGTGGTGCTGTAGATGGTATCGGAGCTGCTGCTACCGTCCTAGCATCGTTTGATGTTGGGATGATATTGGGATGATAAGAGGATCCGAAAATCTGTCCCGACTGGAAGACCACAAAGGATCAAGTGGATCCATTTGACGAAAATGGACATGGATCAAGCCCGCTTTTACAAATCCCCAACTTGAATCAAAAAGTATCAAAACTGATCCACTTGAAAAATCACCCACCCAGCAGTCCAAATCAGCTCCAAGAATATAATGCGGCAGCGGTGTGTAAACAAAATGCAGAGAGCTATCATAGACGAAGGGAATCCAATTCTTCTCCGCCAAATCTGATGAGCCACTTTTCAGCCGATATCCTTTGACCGGCGCCAATGGCTTTGAAACATCAATGCTGCTGGCCACATACATCTGTGGCACCGACTCCAAACGTCCCTGAGTGTTTCTTCGACAGCTCGAAGGACCTTTCGGAGGACGCGAGTCAAACGCCAGCAGAATGCCATCCTGGCCATCCTTCGCATCCTTCGCATCCGTCCAATCCACCACCTTAGGATCTTCGGGGCCTGTGACGATCATGCGCATCAACGTGCGATTCTCAGGGATCCACGTCTCCACCACGCACAGATCCTCCCAGGCTTCGCCATCTTCGGTCAACAAACCGCCCCAGGTACTCACTGTGACCTGACAGCAACACATGCATTGCGGCATATTGCAACTGAACTGCTTTCGATGATGTTTTGACTTCAGCCAACATTCAAATCGCAACCAGCCACAACCATCCTTTAAAAATGGCCTCTGGAACTGGGTTGACCAGCTTGACCCCTTCCATCCAGCTGTTCCAAGCCGAGCCAGCCGTGCCCATGGCAGCACGACCCATGACGATGTCCGAGTGCCAAATCTCTTCGATGATCACCGCGTCCCAACTTCCATCGGGGCCGTCATAGACACCGCTGTGCTGTTTCGTTTCACGGCGGTGGCGACGCGCCACCACAATGATTTCATCGTCCTTGGTGGCCCGATGGGAAAGAACCTCTGACACAAATATGGATGAATATGGTGAATTGCTGGAACCTCGATGTTTGACTATCACTCGAAGTAAACCACCAAAACTTCGCCTTTCAAATTCTATTCAGCATCTTTCACCAGCACTGATGGATTAATGATGGAAGAACCAGGATGACCTTCAGGGTCATGGAGTTTCAGTCGCACATCAATACTACGATCCAACTGGACCAGTGCAGGCAGATCTGCTGCTGCTGATGCAGTCTGCATCTGCAAATCGGGGATGGCACAACAAACCATGAAGAACGCAGCCAGCGCCACTGGTACCACCATCTGACCAGTTTGATGTGAGGCCCACCACTTCTGAATTGGCTGCTGGATGCAGTTGGCGATGATGTAGGAGGAAGAATAGAGAAAAATCAGGAAAACAGGCAAGGTTACTTGTCCCACTTGTGGCCAGAAACCATACAGCAAGAACTGAAATATGTAGACCTTGGCACAACGCATTCTTCTCACCCTGCATTTCAGTGCATGTTCCCTGTGCTCTACACCATGGGCGCATCTCCCCTTTCACCCAAATCACTACCAGACCCATCAGCCCAGCTGCTGTGTAGGAATACTTTTCCAAGAAGTCCAACTTGGAGAAGCCGTAAGAGAAGAATGGCAATGGAAGACTAGGAAGTCCCGCCAAGCCAAACAGGATCATGGCTTGGAAAGGCAACAAGACCTCAGAGAATGAGTGAAATCTGAATATTTTTGAATGACATAGTCAGCTGAAGGAACTTCATGACCTTCGTGTACCAGCTATGGAAATACTTTGGGATGATATGTTTGATGATGCCCGAGCAAAATGACGAAATTCTGACCTCGCAACTGCACTCGGTAGATGACAACGCCGCTTTTCTCAGCTGAGGCGCAGAAACCCTGGCAGCTAATTTGTATCCCCAAGCCTTCGCATGAAACGTCTGGATGGTAAAGATCAAGAGTAGCGCCTCACAGCAGCGATGTAAGGGATACCCGATGATGAACAAATTGGCACCAGTAGTACCGCACAAGGCGGTGGCGGAAGTTTCAAAAATAGGAAACCTGTGACTGATGGATGACAGAACGAACCCACTGATGGACCGACAAGTGGTTGGAGGCAGCGCAGTGTAGTTGTAATGTAGTGTAGTTGTCGTTGTGGTTGTAGTCGTAGATGTAGTTGTGGTTGTAGTTGTAGTTGTAATGTAGTTGTAGTTGTAGTTGTAGTTGTAGTTGTAGTTGTAGTTGTAGTTGTAGTGCAGTGCAGTGCAGTGTAGTTGTAGTGGTTAGTGTGGTTGTTGTTGTAGGTGTTGTAGTTGTTGTAGTTGCTTTAGCTGTTGTAGTTGTAGTTGTCATGGAATTGAAGTTGTAATTGTAGTTGTTGTAGTTGTAATGGTAGTGGTTGTTCTGGTTGTAGTTGTTGTAGCTGTTGTAGTTGTTGTAGTTGTAGTTGTCATGGAGTTGAAGTTGTGGTTGAAGTTGTAGNTAATGGTAGTGGTTGTTCTGGTTGTAGTTGTTGTAGCTGTTGTAGTTGTTGTAGTTGTAGTTGTCATGGAGTTGAAGTTGTGGTTGAAGTTGTAGTTGTAGTAGTTGTAGTAGTTGTAGTAGTTCTAGTTGTAGTAGTAGAAGTAGTAGTAGTAGTAGTAGTAGTAATAATAGTAGTAGTAGTAGTTGTAGTTGTAGTTGTAGTTGTTGTTGTAGTAGTAGTTGTTGTTGTTGTTGTTGTGGTTGTTGTGGTAGTTGTATTTGTAATTGTAGTTGTAGTTGTAGCGTAGTCGCATCCAAACTTCAAAAATTTACCCGAAACCCTCAGCTTTTAACACTTTTGACTTGGAAATGTGCTTCGTACCACAACAGCGTCCGCTTTTTCGACATCGAATCGTCAAAAAGCGCCCCGGGACCCACAGTTTTTTACGATTTTGACTTCCAAATGTGCTTCGCACCACAGCGCCGTGCACTTTTTCCACATCTTAACTTCCAAGAGTGCTCTGAAGCTGACAGTTTTTAACACTTTTCACTTCCAAATGTGCTTCGTGCCGCAACGCTGTGCACTTTTTCGACATCTCAACTTCCAAAAGTTGTCCGAACGCGACAGTTTTTAACACTTTTCACTTCAAATGTGCTTCGCGCCACAACGCCGTGCACTTTTTCCACATCTCAACTTCCAAAAGTGCTCGGAACATGGTGTGTTTTAACACTTTTTACTTCCAAATGTGCTTCGCGCCACAACGCCGCGCACTTTTTCCACATCTTAACTTCCAAAAGCGCTCCGAAGCCGACAGTTTTTAACATTTTTTACTTCCAAATGTGCTTCGCGCCACAACGGCGTGCAATTTTTCATCTCTCATCTGCCCAGATGTCTCCGCACCCGCCGCTTTAGCGAGCCTACTTNCAACGGCGTGCAATTTTTCATCTCTCATCTGCCCAGATGTCTCCGCACCCGCCGCTTTAGCGAGCCTACTTTTCGACCTTCCGGAGCCACAAAACATTGAAAAAACACAGTGTTTCGCGACTTTCCTACCTTTTCGCGCACCTGCATCTCTTCTCTTCTGACTTTCTCCATCTTCTGACTCTCTCCATCTTCTGACTTGCTTCATGGCCGTGCGTTTTCCATCTGTCCATATTGTCGGAAGGTTTAGCTTCTAAACTTCCTTCGATGAGTATTATTGATATCAGCTTGGATATTTCCCAAACCGACAATTCCGCAGGAGCCAACATGTCATGCGGAAGCCTCAGCCCAGGCCAAGACACCAAATATCCACAAGGCGCCACAAATTGCAGCGCGACAACATAGGGATTTCGCCAGGAGAAACAACCTCATGCGCTGGAAGATCCGGTACCACCGGTACCATGGGATGTGTGGCGGGCTGTTAAACACCTTTTGCCAAGTCACCTTCCTTGCAGGCCCTAGCGTGCTGATCCAACAGTTGCCGCAACTTTGCCAGCAACATCCCCAACAAAAATACCTGGCAAATGGGCGCCGGTCCGTGAATGAGGACAAACAGTAGCGTCTTTCTGTTTGCACATGTCTTGTGCATGATATCTGTACGGACAGCTTTTGCAGTAGGGATGTCGTACCATGTATTCATTACTTTCAAAGAACGCCCTCAAGGTAATGGCGTGAAGAACAAAAACATGCTAACAACTCTGCAAATACAGCTCCTGTCCGCACAAGAAATGTTACATGGGCAGAGAATATACCTGGATCAATATGTTGTACACACCAAAAAAACAGTCTTTATTTCCTGTATGCAAAATGTTTTGAATGTGAAATTACAGAAACCATTCTGCAACATGCACAAGATGCGCAACACGCACACGGTTCCACCATCACTTTCGGTTTCAGTGCCGAAATCCGTGACAGTCAGACGAATTTTCACAATACAGCCCTAGCAATATTCAAAAAAAGGCCCATCCCAGGTGCCAAAAAGACAATGCCCCACTAAATTCCAAAATGCCAAAATGCGCGATCCAATATGTGGAGCCTCTAAGAGTTTCCACACTGGAATACAGAAGTTTCAACACAAATGGACAGCAAGAGTATATGTCAAGAGAATCCAACGACTGAATTGGAAAACCTGACAAAGTTCAACAGGAGGGCTTCCTGGTAACAGCCCAGTGCAGCTCCAAGGCACATGAAAGTAGCAGAAGGGATGGTACTTTATCATCACAACACCAAAGTCCAAGAATGTGTCCGTTTCGTAGAAGTCATGTTCCTCAGGATATGGAGATGTGGCCCGCCAAACAATTGAGAGTAGCGGTGACGCCTGAGGCGCTGTAAACCATGAGATAGACCTGAAGAACCTCAGAACTGTTACTGTATGTTACTGTAAATGTTGAAGAGCATGTCATCATGTACACTGGCAAAGCAGAGGTCCTTGTACCAATCCTCCTGGTCATGCAGGATTGCAGGGATCAGGATCAGGAGCCAAGGAAGGGCGAAGAAGAATCCCATCAACTGACACGTTTGCCTCAAACCATCTCAGTGAATTTTCGGACAAATGCAACATGTGACCGAGTCTGACTTGTTTTGCGTGCAGAAAAATGAAATTGCATGTCACAATGTCCACAATCCACGCAAAGAATGGACTCAAAACACGAAGTGCGAGGCTAAGCGGCTTCAGCGTGATATCCCTCAAGCGCAGCGAGATCGGTTTGAAGAAGAACCAATAGACCACCAAACAGCCTCAGTTGCTGACCTGTTGCAAATACCAGACGAGTCCAACATGAACTCCACAGTCGTGAAAATTCGTGAAACCGATTTGTGAAAACCAGCTGACATGGCCCCCGGAACATCCAGGCAGCTGCAAAGGACCTCCAGTGACCAATTTTCAATCCAAGAAGCTCAAGAACCAGCAATGCATCTGGAGGGCATTTTCTGTAAAGAAAGGCAGCCACGATTGGACCAGAAAGCTTTGCGCCAACAAAGTTGGCCACTCGGTGTAGATGTTGCCTCTGAGTTTGCCAATGATGAAAGCCTTGGAGCAGGGTCTCTGTAGAGTTGGTGTAGCATGCTTTAAAAACGAACCTGTCATCACAGACACTGGCAACAATAGCATCCATGGCTTCCAAAAGTTACATAAATAAACAAAGGCCAAGAGTATTTCTACACTGATAAGTAGAACAGAACCATTATACTCACGTTTCTCACCACATCAATGAGCTCGGCATGGAACCAGCAAAAGCGCAAATGCATATAGCGGATATATGGTCGTGCTGCGACGCAAGACATACCTCAGCTGCCGCGTGAACTCCGATGATGCCTTTAGTGGAGATGCTCCAAGTGCTTTCTAGCTGCAGAGGGTGTAGGTCAAACATGATCCTTCCCTGAAATGGAATTCTTATTCCAGAGTCAAAATGATGCAAACCTATGGATCCCTAGGCCAGGGGCCATTTTCAGTCGCTTTGCCAAATCCCGAACTCGTTCAAACGGGTGACTGTACCATAGTCTCCTCCTTAGGACCCTTCAGGAAAGCCGAGAAAAGTACAAAGCCGCTCAGCATGAAGAACCAAGGCCTAAGGGCATCGATGGGCATCGGGTATCCAAAGCAGAAGTGGCACCTGTTGAGACGCACATGACGCGCTTACAAATAAAATAAGGCATCGCGTCCGCCTTGAGATGCCAAGATTTCAGCAAAGAGAAAAGGCATTGGATGGAGATGCTGGAACCGAATCGTTCTACAGCCGGCAACAAATCCGATGTATTGAATAACATCCGCCAAGACATGCCAAGACACACCCATGTGAATCCCCAATGAAAGAAATAGATTGGCGCAGTTACGCCCCTGGCGAAGAGATGCCCCACCACCACATGGCTTGAGGCTAAGAACCTCGGTCCACATCGGTCCACATTGGTCCACATGCCCTACAGATCCCTACAGATCTCTAAAGCGGCAGTAGTGAAGCAAAACTTGACGCCTTTCAAATCCTCGAAAAAAATTGAAAATTGAAATATATTGATTTTTTGTTGAAATGAGATTGAGAGGCTGAGATCAGCCACACACTGAACTCCTGTCACAACCCACCGGGTACCGAAACCGGCCAAGGTGCCTGGCCAGACCCAAGGGGTACTTGTCTCCAGCTGCTGGCAGGGGAAGGTCAATCTCTTTGGATTCTGAGTTCAAATTCGACTCCGCTGAATCCGAAGTGACTCTAATCTCCACTCCTTTGGTGATTTTGGTTGGAGTGTTATTCATGCTATTCTGAATATTCTCATCCTGAGAAGATGAATTCATCGCCTCACTCGCACTGGCACTGCTGACCAATTTGGTTTTGCTGGATCTTCTGATGGCCCCATCCCCACTCGTCACCGTCACCTTGGATTCAGTCTCTGGAACTGCAGGAGCCACTGCAGTTGCAGCTGTGCCACTGGCATCGCCGGTCCGTTTGCGCCCAAAAAACGAAAAGGCGATGCCGCTTTGGTTCTTGGACTTCGAGGGGCTGCCCGGTTCAGGGCTACCATCTGATAGCACGACCTCCAGCGACGGTGTGCTTTCCAGCAAAGGTGCTGTGACTGTTGGGTCACGCTCACCATCGCCTTGACCCGAAAGTTCCAATACCCTGGGCGATTCCTGATCTTTGAGATCTGCCACCTCCACCTTTTTGCTTGGCTCAACTTTCTCTTCTTGTCTGGACAGCCAATATTTCAATCCCATGGCCAGGAGCACGGTAAAAACTGCCAATAACCAGTGCAGCTGATCGCTACACCAAATGCGATGACAGCGGTCTCCACTTGCAGATCTTTGCGCGAGGAACGATGACGCATTCACTGGTTTGTCGCAAAGTCCTGTGGCCGTGCAAGCTGAAAGCATTTGCTTCTGACAGTACAAACTTTGGACTGCGGTTCAAAGTGCTTTGAAGTGTTCTGTTTCAATGATTCACGCAAAAGCTGAGACATGTTGTCAGCATGTCGGACCGCAGCTGCTTCCTTATCATTCTACAGTTTTCTGACCAGCTTGGCTTCCTGTCAGGAAACTGTAGCTCACAACCCCAGCAATGCAAAACAATAAGTCCTGGAGAATTTCCAAAGAAGAGTGGTGCTTCATTCTGAGCTCTGAAGGTGCACGGCACGCTGTTCATGCATTCCCATTTCTCACACTTTTGGCCGATCGAACATTTCTGGAAGTACTTCGGACATTTCTGATAGCGGGCCTGCCGTGCAAATCATGCAGAGTTGCGCAACGAATCGAGTAGGTTTGCAAAGGAACAAAAAGAAAAGGCCGAAAGGATTTCTTTCATCATATTCTTACAAGTCAGGTCCCAGCAGTGTGCTTTGAAACACACATTTGGCAGGTTACAACCGGAGGATCTTTTGGCTTGTCAACCCGTCCCATCCCTGGCACCTCCATGCCAGTGCACATAGTACCATCCCAAGTTGCATACGAAGCGCTGGAGGCTGTTTGCTCGGGGCAAAAGGTGTTCAACTGAACGATCCAACCCTTGGCTCTCAAAGTTGGTGAACGCATTTGGAAACTTACCAGGCCGACTTTCCACCTTCTTGTTTTGGCTTGATCACAACCTTGATCTCAATGCTAGTGCTGAATGCTTACATCTACAATTGTTGCACAACAGAGCGTGCAAACGGACAAAGGATATAACGGGAAAAAGCTGGTTCTGATATACCCTGTCAACGCTTGTCAACGTTCAAGTTTAATGGGTTCAATGGCTGATGTGTGAGCCGCAGCCCTCAAGAAATCCATTGCGCCAGGCTTCCCAAATGTTCAGCATCTGAGAGGCATGGTCTCCATAGACCTCCAGGACCAGGATGGCCGTGAACCATACGTGGAATATGGAATGCAGAAAATTTGAACACACATGCGGACAAGCAGGTTTGGGGAAGACTGCAAGACTGCACCATCTAGGTGTCCAAGCACATGTGAAACCTGACTACAATGATGGCAGCCGCCAACCACAGACAAATTCCACATTCCATTCGTTGATAGATTGGATTTCGATTCGATTTGGGTTCAACAGAGCCCAATCCAAATCCCTCCACGACCGACCTCCTCGGGCATTCCTTGGCCCAGGGCAAAGAAATCCACCAGGCGAAACTGCGGCGTCTTCAATTTCTCCATGGCCTGAAACAGTGACAGAATTTTCTCCATTTGCCGTTGGCTTCCTACTCTTCCTATCTCTTCCTCTGGTGCCTCAACACAGCAAAGAAAGGCAGGTCTCTGTTTTTTGCCGAAGAATATACGCAGTTGTCATCAAAAGTCATTCGCAACAGTGCCCAAAGCCGCACTGTGGATTTGACCTGCATCGTTTGAGATTCATTCCCTACCGGACTCAGCACGAGACACAAAGCATTTCCATTACCATCCCAAAGCGCATGCATCCCATATCTCGGACATGACCTACCTGGCACAAATTCTTGGAACACCTCGGCAGTGAGACACTGGCGAGGTGTTCCATAAACTTGTGCAAAGTCTGTAGGAGTCCAAACCGCCGTCAAGTCATGTCCCTGAGGCGAATCATCTCCTCATCTCCTTGGTTTCTGTGGCAGGCGCAGCTTCTCTGCAATTTCTTCCTGAAACCCCAGCGACGCTCTGGCAAGTTGACGCTGAGCCATTCTTTCATCGAGAAAGTCCACAGAACCCTTGTGTCCCCAACAGATGCTACCAAGAGAACCGGTCTTGAACGACTCCACCACGTGTGGATGAAAGGTTGTACAGATTTTCGCCTGAGGAAGCCGTCAAATTGCAAGGGGGTTCGTGCCAGTCACAGTTCCTGTCGCCAGAGAGCAATGTCCTGTAGCTCATCGGCTGGTCATCCTCATAACTCGTGTGCAGGTCTTCAACTAAGTCAACCTTCTGCTCGTTCAATTAAGGCGCTTTGGGCTGCCATGGCACAAAAAGGCGAAGCAAAAGAAAAAGACATCTGTCGATACGTCAAAACCCTGCATCTTGAACCATGACGGCTCAAGTGTGGCTCATAAAATAACTGAAGATGTTCAAGCAAGAACAGCTCACATGCTGGCATGATCTCTTTTGTATGCTGGGCCATCTGGCTGAAACAAGCTCGCAAGATCACCCTTGCATCAGATTCAGTTTTGTATCAATGACATGGCCACCAGCTATGATAGAGAGCGCAGCTGTGAAATGTCAAACTCATTTGGCCACAGGATCTGAACGAAAAAACTTGCACACCACCTGGAGAATACCATCCCACCAACTCATTCACCAATCCAAAATTTGCTGCTGCCTGAAGGATGAATTGGTTCAAGTGCTTAAAGACCTTCTTATCGCGAGGACCATTGGTGTAGGAAATGGTCTGGACGTTGCAGCCCAGTTGTGCTCGGCCCCGGGGGCCACAGAAGGACTGCAACCTTCCCAGGCTCTCCTCCAATTCTGCCTGCAGATCTGTGGGGTACGTACCATGGGAAATGGTGAATTGATGGGTTGCCCACAATGGAATTCAATCATGGTAAATTATAATGGATTTCGATAATTCTGGTACATAATTGGCTATTCTGGATTAAAATTTGCCATTTTGTATCCACAATTCTAATTATAATGGGGTGAATCATGATTTTTGTTTGTCCTGGATACAGCTTGAGTGGTTGACCCGGCCTTAAAGAGCTCACCTCCTTCTGCAAAAATGTCATAGGCCAGCAACTCCTTCCTTCAGCGTTTCACTCTGAAACAACGCAGCTTGAGGTTTGAATGTGACTGACGCGATAATGTTGGTTGTCAGGGATGCGTTTTGGAAAAAAACCGTTTTCTTTTCTATAACGATCGCGTACATGCCGCTCATCCTTCCATTTTCGCCACACATGTCCAACCTGCCTCATCTCCAGCCCTTTCCCAATTCCCGGGCCTTGGACAATACTGGAACTTCATGAAGCAACAATTCTTGTACCAGGCACCAATCTGCGTCACCAGCCCAAAGTTTGCCATTTTCCAAACAGTATCTTCTTCGATGAGTTGCAGGGCCAACTCTGTGCGTTTCCAAAAGAACGAAGTGAAAAATGTGAGTCGAACTGACTGCAAATCATGGGCCGGCACCTTGCTGAACATGTCCTTGGGACGTGTGTCGCCGGCCCCAAATGATTCATCCATCCATTGTATGTCAAGCCAGTAGTGATGTTTTTGGACACCATACGCGGACAATTGTGTTTTCATTTTTTTTTTGGAGTGAAGAAGACAACTCCAGTATCAACTGCTGCACCGGAAACTTCAGAAATAGATCCCAATAAGACATTCAGCATTGTCTAGTTTTGCACCTTCGGGATCATTTTGCAAGAGGGAATGTCACGGATTAGATCTTGTGCAAACAAAGGAAAACACCAAACATTTAAGCTACATGCACAGGATGGAACTCGAAGATAAAGAAAAACGAAACACAACATCCGGGGTTCTAGGTTGGGAAACAGTTTAGGAGGAAGCGTCGAAGGGTAGCAAAACACTGCTGGAAACAGCCAGAAACGAAACACAACATGAAACTGCAAAACACACGGCGGAAAGCTGTGAATAGAAAGAGGGAGGGAACCAGGAAGGATGTTTAAAAGAAGGGAGGATATACATCTCACTGTGACGATTTTTGCAATGTGGCTCCAAAGAGACCATCACCGACATACCATCCAACGCATGCAATCTCAATGCTGCGATTTGCAGGACCCCTGCAACCCTGCTTAAGAATTAAGACGAAGCATTCAGGGATTTTAGAACAGCTGCTTGGTGAAAACAGGCAAAAAGTAAGACAAAAAACCAACAAGAAAGAGCTGAGGAGGAGGGAGGTGATGGAACAAAAAAATACAGAGGGGGAGCGGGGCATTTGATCAAACATCATATGATTGGCACCAGGTGACCCCATCGAAGCAAGAACAAAGCTCCCAGTAGAGGGGGCATATCCCAGTAGAGGGTAGAACGGGTAGCATGTGAAAATCATTTGAACCACCGACCATCCACTAAGCCGTTTCAAGCGGAAGGCTTCGGTCAGATGAATCAAGCCTCAAGCTCCTATGTATGTATGCATGCGTTTGCAACTGTATGTATGCACACATATAATGCATATATATATATACATATATATATATATAGATATATGATCCAGGTTTGTGGGTTCCCCCCTCCCCCCCCATGGTCATGGTTGGTTGGCCTCCCCCCTGTGGTAATGGTGTGGTGGTGGGGAGCCGCCCAACCATCATCCATCACATCATTCAACAAATCAGAACAATCAAACATCAAAAATCCACAACAAAAACCATAACAACCAACCATCATTCATCATCCTATTCGAAGGAAGTTTAGAAGTCAAACTTCCGACAATAGGGACAGATGGAAAAATCCGCCAGACCGCCCAGTCAGATGAGCAGTTTGATTTGAACGCTTTGCGCAAAGTCGTTAAGAAGCACAAGAACATCAAGGAATGCTTTGAGATGGCATTGCAACAAATGAGGGCGCAGGAGCAGGGCAACCAAGTTTCACAGGATGCCCAGATGCGACAGGCATAAGGGGCACAATTTCCAATTGCGGAGCCAAAATCTCCAGTTGCAGAGCCACAATTTCAATTTGTGGCTTCAAAACTGTCCATTGCCAGACCTTCGCCTTGACTATTCTTTACGGCACAACGAAGGCATTGCAGGCAAGCACTTTGCAGAAGAGGAGAGCAGGGAAAAAAAGGTGGAGTTCAACCAAAACGCATTTGAAAGAATTTTTGAAAGAACAAAGCCAGTTTTTGCTCTTGGCTTTTTCCGCCACCCGCTCCATGGCAGGTCCTTCACCATTGGTGGTGGGCTCTCAGAATAAGGGTCGGCTGGTCGTGGGTGCTTTTGCCCTTGAATAATAATATTGGTTGTTATGGTTTTTGTTGTGGATTTTTGATGTTTGATTGTTCTGATTTGTTGAATGATGTGATGGATGATGGTTGGGCGGGTAGATAGGAAAGGCGGGATAGGGGTCCCCTAACTGTATACAGTATTGGCAGTTATAAACATATATATATATATAGGTATACAAGTATACAGGTATTATAAAAATTATAGGTAGTATAGGTTTTATAGGTATTACAGGTGATATAGGTATTATAGGTATATAGGTATGTGTATGTAGCATATAGGTTTTTGTGAGAGGGCAGGGGAGGGGCAGGGCAGAGGCAGGGCAGAGAGGCAGGGGAGGGGAAGGGCAGGGGGAAGGCAAAGCACCACAGGGGGGGGATAGCATTGGGGTGGGGGCTGTCGAACCGCGAGCCTGGATCATATATATGTACATGTATATATGTATGTATATGTATTATATACAAGTACATAATAATATGTATATGTATATACATATGTGTATATATATATATGTATGTATTTATATCTATATATACGTTACATGTATTTCACGTCAATATATACAGTATACAAATAATGTCCGTCTATCCCTCAACTGTCAATTCCCGGGCCCAGGCTCTTGTATCAGTTGCCGACAGTCAGGCCAACGTTTGGCCTCCTCCTTCAAGTCCACTTGGCGGCAGGGGTGCGCATGGTTGCTGACTGTATCCCAATGCGTGACCTATGGGCGACAGAGTCGAAGAGACTGGAGAATGGATAAGTCTACTGCATCAACAACTTGCAGTCCTACAAATGTAGCCAGCTGCGGCCAGCTCAATCCTTTTCCGCATCTCCCCGGCTCCCAGGGCCCACGCCTTCCCATCCACAATGACCACATCCACCACAGCAGAGACACCAATCAACTCACCTGTACGGTCCACAAAGTACTCGCCCGGGGCCAAGAAATTCACCAAGTTGTTGAACCTCACGTTTCCAAGACGTTTCCAACAGCTACACTGCAGCTACACACCATATACATCTATATACATGCCATGGACCTTGCAAAATCTGAGCCCGATTTCATTCACCAAGGGTCGGTAAATGAAAAGGTACAGACGACAGACTCTGACAGCAAGCCAAATTGTCTGGTTGGATTAGCTGATTAGCTCTCTTCCCCAACAAGAGATCCATATCAGAATGGCAAGGATGAATTCAACTTGTGAGGCAGCTTCCACAGAAACCTGGATGTGTGATCAATCAAATCTTGCGTTAAGTGACTGCAGAAGTGCATTGGAAGAACCCGTGACTGCGATCCAGTTGCCCTTGAGGCATGACGCAGCATTGGATTTCTCAAACAGTCTATAACGGCAGCCTGCATCTAACATCAGATTTCCCTGGGACAGAAACCCCGCCACAGGCGTGTTTGGTGAATGCATCTCGCACAGAGGTCGCTCCACCATGCCGGCACTGCCAATGGACAGCCAAGCCAACCATGTACGCCACATGGTTCTGTCCATCTTTGCACCTGCCGAGGTGGTTATTTCGGAAGTTGGTTTGGATAACGCCCTGCAATGGCACTGCAACTGCACAATTAATCAAGCTCGTTTGTGGGTCGTTTAGGTATCCAACTTCAGAACGTCTCACTCGGTTTCACCATGTTTCACGGAAAGTTTCACCACTGTCCGGGGCACCTATACAGCCGGCCGAAACGTGGGAGCTAGAAACTTGAGAAAAATCGGCGAAAATCAAAAACATCCAATGATTCCAAAGGTCTCTGTAAAATTTACATCTACTTCACCAAACCACAAGAGAATGGGCCACATTGGTGCAGGACCATCCGTTCAGGACGCGTGAAACATTGACAAAACCTGTATCAATGAATGATTACACCAGCATCGACCCCAAACAGCAAAATTCATCTCTTCGTCATGTGCATAGATTTCTTTGGTTTCTGTTTATGGTTTGTGCACTGTTATGTCAAAATAGGAAACGTATAGGAGATATTGTAAGGTGTATTTCTTGCGCCGACCTGCCCCCCCCCGTCCTTGGTTTTACATGAGAAAGCTTCAAAATCACAGAATGCCAGCTGAAGCCCATTTTTTCACAGGCCCCCAAGATATAAAATCAAGCGTTCCCAATGAAATTGGGTTTACGGGTTTGTGATATTTCAACACGCTCCATTTCATAGAGCTCATNAAGATATAAAATCAAGCGTTCCCAATGAAATTGGGTTTACGGGTTTGTGATATTTCAACACGCTCCATTTCATAGAGCTCATTTGGGGGTTCACCTTATGCCCTGTATCTTATTGTAACGATTTTCAAAACCATTTTTTTTTTAACCATAACTACTACTACTACTACTACCACTACTACTACTACTACCACTACTACTACTACTACTACCACTACTACTACTACTACTACTACCACTACCACTACCACTACCACTACCACTACCACTACCACTACCACTACCACTACCACTTACGGCTACGACTACGACTACGGCTACGACTACGACTACGACTACGACTATACGACTACGGCTACGACTACGGCTACGACTACGGCTATACGTATACGACTACGACTACGACTACGACTACGACTACGACTACGACTACGACCACGACTACGACTACGACTACGACTACGACTACGACTACTACTACTACTACTACGACGACGACTACTACTACTACTACTACTACTACGACTACGACTACGACTACTACTACTACTACTACTACTACTACTACTACTACTACTACTACTACTACTTATTCTACTTACTGCTACTTACTATTACTTGCTACTACTCACTACCACTTATTACTACTCACGACTACTTACTACTATGTACTACTACTTACTACTACAAAGTGGGAGACAAGGTGGGAGACAAGGACGTATCCATGCCGTGACAAGATCTCACAGAGCACTAGGAGACAGAGTAGGAGACAGAGTGGGAGACAAAGTGGGAGACGAGGTGAAGACAAGGCCGCATCCATGTCGTGACAAGATCTCACAGAGCACTAGGAGACAGAGTGGGAGACAGAGTGGGAGACAAAGTGGGAGACAAGGTGGGAGACAAAGTGGGAGACAAAGTGGGAGACAAGGCCGC
>BGPT01000149.1:377149-415539 GCA_003297045.1 Symbiodinium sp. clade C Y103 | reverse complement strand
GGAGACAAGGCCGCATCCATGTCGTGACAAGATCTCACAGAGCACTAGGAGACAGAGTGGGAGACAAAGTGGGAGACAAGGTGGGAGACAAGGCCGCATGCATGTCGTGACAAGATCTCACAGAGCACTAGGAGACAGAGTGGGAGACAAAGTGGGGGACAAGGTGGGGGCCAAAGTGGGAGATGAGGTGAAGACAAGGCCGCACCCATGTCGTGACAAGATCTCACAGAGCACTAGGAGACAGAGTGGGAGACAGAGTGGGAGACAAAGTGGGAGACAAGGTGGGAGACAAAGGGTGGGAGACAAAGTGGGAGACAAGGCCGCATCCATGTCATGACAAGATCTCACAGAGCACTCGGAGACAGAATGGGAGACACAGTGGGAGACAAGGCCGCATCCATGTCGTGACACGATCTCACAGAGCACTAGGAGACAGAGTGGGAAACAAAGTGGCAGACAAGGTGGGAGACAAGGCCGCATCCATGTCGTGACACGATCTCACAGAGCACTAGGAGACAGAGTGGGAAACAAAGTGGCAGACAAGGTGGGAGACAAGGCCGTATCCATGTCGTGACAAGATCTCACAGAGCACAAGGAGGCAGAGTGGGAGACAGAGTGGGAGACAAGGTGGGAGAAGACAAGGTGGGAGACAAGGTGGGAGACAAGGTCAAAATCATCTCGTGACAGGATCCNGGAGGCAGAGTGGGAGACAGAGTGGGAGACAAGGTGGGAGAAGACAAGGTGGGAGACAAGGTGGGAGACAAGGTCAAAATCATCTCGTGACAGGATCCAGTTCTTGAAAGCCCACTAGAACCCCAACAGACAAGCTGTTTGGGGAATGAATGGAGATCTGACCGATGACTCTGAGTGTGAATGATACCCTGGCTCCCAGCCCTCATATTCTTTGAGAGCCACATGGCCCAATAGATGGTCCAATAGATGGCCAAATCGACCATCAATCTTCCAAATGATGCATCATTGCCCCCAGAAATTCCATCCATCGTATGTTGTTGCAAAATCGGCAATGGTGGCATGCGGATGGATCCTGGATCAACTTTGTCTGCACGCCTCATTCTTTTACGGCTCCTTGCTTACTTTGTCGCTGCGGTATGCTGGGTTCGAAGAACGTCCCCGTCTGCATTTCAGTCTGCGCCTAGGAGTTTGGAAATCCGATTCAGGTTGCACCATGACGGATTCTCACCCGATGCTTAGAAAAATGAACTTCCAGATATTTCCAAATATTTTTACTACCCTCAAATGACATAGGACTTGCAAAAGTATCTTGGGGTATACAGTAGACAATTCCCACGTCATGCGCTCGTATTGGTTCTCTAGAACCTTTGGTGAGTCGTATGTCATCTGCTGCAGGGTACATCCAACATTCCAAAAAGACTTCATTGGGTTCATCTTAGAAACTCCATTTCCATTCAATGTAAGGGGAAATTCCCACGTCATATGCAAAGAAGGTCTCCTTCTTTGCAATAGAAAATGTTCCTTTTTAAATCAGGAGAGACTTCTGTACTACATATACTCAAAAAATCTGAAGCCATTCGCCTCTGGGAAGCACATGCGGTCCAAGGTTTATTTTTCAACGGGAAACTCCCAGGTCGTTTGTTGTTTGATTCGCAAACGGTGGAGTCCATTGTTTCCAAAACACCTCACAACTCCTGAGTCATCATGTACTGTGCATACAACAACTGCACAGTTCAAAAACTCTTGACCCAAATGAAACAAGTCCCAAGTCATCACCACCCATGAATGTTTGTTTTTTCCTTGAATTCAAAGCGTCTTTAGTGTGTGAATTTTTCAACAACAATGAGCGTAAAACCAAGCATCACTGGGATAGAATGGAATCAATATGAAATCATAATCCATAACCGAAAATTCCAGGTGGGTTTGTCCAAACATTGGTCATTTAGCCAACAAAATCATCTCCGCCGTTATCCCAGCCAAAAACACAATCTGCTGACGTTCCACAACTCCGCCTGCCATCAGATGCTTCATAGGCAGCTCTTCATGGGGGCTTACGTGATATAGAACCAACAATACAAAATGGGTGCGAGCCAATTTTTTTGGGGAGAATGATGATAAAAGATGTCGATTTTGGGTACAATGTACTCTATCTTCAGACAAACCCAAATGATGGGGATTGAATCAGTGTCAGTTGGGATAGTAAGCCCAAGTACTTGGAATATGTCAAGGGTGAACCGATATATTTATAGAGGGCGTGGGGCCATGGTTCCACTATAACGCCGGAAACCATGTCTCCAAGGCCTAAGACCTATGTAGAGAACGGCCAGCAGAGCCACCGATCAAAAGTGCAGGGGTCACAACAATACTTGAAGCCAAAGGGAAGGGGACGAAAACTAGTTGGGCAAGGAGATATGTGCATTGAGAGAATATGCGGCCTAGCAGTCGATGTTGCTGACACGCTAACAGCAGTGTGTCATGATGCTAGCTCGCATGCACCTGAATCATTCCACAACCCTCCCCGTGACATCCTAGCACACCAGCGTCAACATTGCGCTCCTAGCATCCTACTTGCCAAATACAAAGTGCCCCAACCGAACGCGCTTCGGTTGAGCCACTTTGCAACCATCTGATTGAACCTCTTTCCCTCGGCCTTTCTATAATCTACATGCAACCGTATATATATGTATCCACTATACAAATAACCCAGTCTTAGAATTGTGGTAACTTACGTGCATACATCCATCGAACAAGAAATGTGTGGGAATGTCAGGATGTGCAACTTCTATTCCTCGCCAAGACCGGGTCATGTTTTCACGCAGACCTCTCGAGGAAAAGGGATACAAGATCCGAGCGGTTGTTTTCTCATTTCATTATATATACATTACATTACATTATAGATTTTACACTAGATTTACATTTACATCATTTATTACATTTACATTTAAATTTACACTTACATTACATTACATAATCTGACTATACAAATATATGATTAGATAACAGTAGATTGCACTCAATTAGATTAGATTGCGTTGGATAAGATTCCACTACATTAGATTACATTAGATTAGTTTACAATGGATTGCATACATTGCGGCGCATTTGATTCACAACACTGACGGTGAATATTATGTGTGTGTGTGTGCGTGGGCATGCGAACGCGTGGTCACACATGAAACCCAGCGGGATGGACGCAGCGGGGTTTGAGCCTGCGAGGGGGGGGGTTCAGGTTCGAGATGAAAAATCATTTGCAACCACAGGGCCCCGAAACCAGTTCGGCATGAAAATCACGCGGGCTGCATCCAGTCTCCCGGCAATACATTGCTAAAGCAAATCCAACTCCAGCTAACAAGCTTAAAAGTGTGGCAAACCCATGCAATAAACATTCAATTTTGGAGGCTGAATACTACCCATTGATGGTCAAATTGGCGACTCTTTATAGTTGGGCTTACCACAGTGGGGGGTGTCGTAAATGATGAATTGTCGTAAATGATGAATTTTTACCTCATAGTCCTAGGTGTCCAACACTTCGATGTGAGGCTACTATCAACCCCGAGAACAATTACCATGCAATGATAGTCAAAGTTTTGGCGGCCATACAAAACTCATATTATAATGATCGAGTCAATCAAATCCCCCCTGAACCACCTACTGATCCTCACAAACCGTGCCCAACACCCCTCCCACAAAGCCCAACCCTCCTTTCATGAACTATTTTTCCACTCCGGGCACTCCTGGCGTGGCCAATCAGCGCCATCCAAATCTCAGAACATTTGACAGCCAGGGACAGCGGGTCTTTCTGTGTTGTGAAATGCCTCGTCCGGTTTCTCTTGCAATAGCGCCGGTTCTGGCAATGGGCGGCGGGCCCCACCCACAAGAAGTCAGAACCAGTACCGATGAAAGCAAACGTTCGACAACATGTCGGAATACATGTTAGATAAATGCGTCGAAACACAGAATGTCAGACTGCCAGAACACATGTCACATGGACATCAATGCCAAATGAAACTGACAAAACAATGCCAGGCAAAGATGTCAGAAAACATATGGAAATGCCAGATGAAGATGTCAGAAGAGGCCAGATGAAATGTCAAACCGAATGTCAATTTAAAATGTCAGATTGCACATCAGAGGAATGTCGGGCCGCATCTCGCATAGATCTTGTGAGGCACCCTGATGCTCTCTTCAAAGGGGCGAGTGGGCGGCGGAAAGTACCTCGGCGAAAAAAATCTCAGAATGGAAAACATTGACTAGTTTCACAAGAAACATGGATGACAAGGAGGGTCACGCTTCAAGAGGAGCGTACTTCCACCGCCCGCTCCCCTTCACCAAGAGCCCCGGCGGCAGCATGCCGTGCGCATGCCTTAGGTGGGCAAGCTACATTTCACGTCCAGCACCATTCATGTCATCAGCTTGTTGGCGAACTGACTGTTTTCTTATCGTGATTGCCACCGCTGGCCGCATAAGTTATCGAAAATTCTACATTCAATGTTTTGTTTTCGTCAGGTTGCTGGGGAACCGACAACCGGCGGAGGCAGTGGCGGACGCGATTAAATTTGAACGCGAAACATAATTGTGAGGTTGTTACTTGAAGACCCGACCGCCGGGGGCGGACCCGGCAGAACCTTAGCGTGATTTGTCGCTGCGTTGTCTGCCTGGGAGAAGTGTCTTTCTTCCGTTTGCGTTTGCCGGGGGCCGAGCCGGCGGAGGGTATGGCGGGGGCGGGCCGACCTTCACCTCAGAAGTTATCGAAGTTTGTTGTTTGCATGTTACGTTGTTTGTTTTCTTTTTGCGGCGGGCGAGACGTGCTGGGTGACCGGACTTTTGCGGTGGCCTTCAGCTTCGTCGGGCGCTCGACTTCGGCAGCTGCCTGTTATGGGGGGAGGGGGCGGGGGGTGGGAGAGTGTTTATTTTGAGATTGTTCCTGCCTCTGTTTTGCATTTGCGAAGATTGGCTGCCGCCTCTTCTGCCTGATTTGTTTTTTGGTTTGTAGTGTGCAGCGCATTGCGTGTTCTGGTTTGTTACCGGGGCACCCGACAGCATTTAACAAGCGCAGCTGCTTGCGTTGCGCTTGTGCGCGACGGTTTTCCTGGTCGGGGATGAAAAAGGGATTGACAAAGGATATGCGGCGTTGCTTAATTTTTTTGAGGACCGGACGCTGCTTTTGCCCCTTCCGCCGCCCATGGTGCCCGGAAAAACGCGCGAAAAAAAAGAAGTAGCAAAGCAAGAAAAAGCTGCGGATAGAAGCAGAATTCAACAAGGTTTGAATTAATTTTTAGACGGGCGCTGGACGTTTCCTTTTTTTGGTTCTTGGGCAGGGTCGTACATCGCATTGGAATGGCTGCGTCAAGGGGACCGTGCGCGTGATTGTATTGTCTTTTGCAGCTGAAGGTCGTGCATCGCATTGGAATGGCTGCATGAAGGTTGCAATGATGGTGACCTGGTAGCAGATGTTTCCATCTCGGCGCGGGTGATTTTCCTCTTAAAATACCTTTCAGAAAGCGCTTCTAAGTCGATTTTTTTGGAGGGGGGCGTTGGCGTCGAAATCCGTTTTTGGGCGCTCCAGTTTCTGGTGCTTCTGCGGGTAGGTCTATTGTGCTTTGCAACTCATCATCTTTGCTAGACCGCATTGGAATGGCTGTGTCAAGGGGGTTGCATGCGCGATTGTGTTGTCCTTTGCAGTATTGGAATGGCTGCATCAAGGTTGTGATGGTGATTTGGCAGCAGATTTTTCTATTTCGGCGCGGATGATTTTTTTCCCTTTGAAATTTCCTTTTAGAAAGCGCTGCAATTTTTTTTTGGCTTTGGCATCGAGATCCGGTTTTGGAGTTCCAGTTTCTGTTGCTTCTGCGGGTAGTTCCATTATGTTTTGCAACTCAACATCGTCTGCATCAAGGGGCCTGCGTGCGTGATTGCACTGTCTTTTGCAGCTGAAGGTCGTACATCGTATTGGACAAAATACGTATCATGCTATATGTATTATTTTGTGAGATCTTTGCATGTACATGAGCGTGTATCCGTATATGTGTGTGTGTGTGCGCGTGTGACACCATGTGCGCAAGCTGGAAACTGAACATGTGACTGAACACACTGAGTTGCCGCAGGCACATGATGTGGTACCTTCAAAAGGCAGACCAGCGCTGTCTAACCCCAATTCTGTTTCCCAACTCACCAAGTCCCAGGGCAGCACCCGCCCTTTGGGCCACCGTGGGGGACACGGGCCTACAACCAGCAGTTGAGGTGTGGGGAGGATGCTGGCGTAATTGGCACCGGACCCCTGCCTGACACACACACTACATTTTTGCCACACACCCGCCGCATAATGTGCTCCTGGGTGGAGCCAAACCAGGCGGCGGTGTTGGGACAGCGCGCCCACCACCTGATCCACACGTCAAAAGCAAAAACAACAACAGCGGCAAAAAGAATTTTGCACGGTTCTTTTCTACTCCCAACAGCAACTGTTTCCAAAGCCTACTTACTTCCTATAGCCGCTACCTGCACTATTCACGATATCCAGAAACTGCTACCTGCCAACCATCGCTCCCACTCCCCCCACCCCGTCCCACTCCTACTCCTCCTACTCCTCCTCTCCTACTCCAACTCCTCCTACTACTACTACTACTTCTACTTGTACTTCTACTTCTACTTGTACTTCTACTTGCACTTCTATTTCTACTATTTGTACTATTAGTACTTCTACTACTAGCACTACTAGTACTACTACTAGTACTACTACTAGAACTACTACTAGCACTACTACTAGCACTACTACTAGTACTACTACTAGTACTACTACTAGTACTACTACTAGTACTACTACTAGTACTACTACTAGTACTACTACTAGTACTACTTCTAGTACTACTTCTAGTACTACTACTACTACTTCTACTACTACTGCTACTACTACTACTACCACTACTACTACTAGTACTACTACTAGTACTACTACTAGTACTACTACTAGTACTACTACTAGTACTACTACTAGTACTACTACTACTACTTCTACTACTACTGCTACTACTACTACTTCTACAGTAGTACTGACTAGTACTACTACTACTACTACTACCCTATTGCTGGCTCCTGCTGCTGCTACTACTACTCCTCCTCCTGCTGCTACTGCTACAGTGACAACGACAGCGACAACGACAGCGACACCGGGAACAGGAACAACTCTTCCGCGCCTTGGCCTCTGCCGCGAGCGACGGCATTTGAAAACCGTCCGCCATGATGCCACATTGGCGCAGCTAGACTAGATCTAACATATTTTCATGATACGATTGTGCAAACACCGTTGAACACACTCGACTTGAAATTGAAAATTCACCTGTTCTCTGAAAGGCCCATGGAGCTGGATGCAAAAATGGCATCACCTTTGCACACAAATGCCGCGAGCGATGGCATTTGAAAACAGTCCGCCATGATGCCACATTGGCGCAGCTAGATTAGATCTAACATATTTTCATGATACGATTTTACAAACACGGTTGAACACACTTGACTTGAAATTGAAAATTCACTTGTTCTCTGAATGGCCCATGGAGCTGGATGCAAAAGTGGCATCACCTTTGCACACAAAATTCATGCCGCAAGGTTAGCCTGGTGACTTGAGGCCAAAGGAAAGGGGACGAAAGAAGGAGAGACGTGTACTGAGGGATACTGAGGGAATATGCGGCCTACCATTCGATGTTGCTGTGTTGCTGACACGCTAACAGCAGTGTGTCATGATGCTAGCTCGCATGCACCTGAATCATTCCACAACCCTTCCCCCAGGCATCCTAGCACACCAGCGTCAACATTGCGCTCTTAGCATCCTACTTGCCAAATACAAAGTGCCCAAACCGAACGCGCTTCGGTTGAGCCACTTTGCAACCATCTGATTGAACCTTTTTCCCTCGGCCTTTCCGTCCTTGTTCCTGTCCATGACATGTTCTACATATTACACACTTATGTGGCTAGGATGAATATACCTAAGTATCTCCATCTGCCTAGCGACATATCGATACTTCATTCTATAATCTAAATGCAAAACTATATATGTATCCACTATACAAACAACCCAGTCTTAGAATGTGGTAACTTACGTGCATACATCCATCGAACAAGAAAAGTGCGGGAATCTCAAGATGTGCATCTTCTATTCCTCACCAAGACCGGGTCATGTTTTCACGCAGGCCTCTCGAGGAAAAGGAATACAAGATCCGAGTGGTTGTTTTCTCATTTCATTACATTACAATACAATAAATTTACATTTACATCATTTAGATTTACATGTACATGTACATTTACGCTTACATTTACATTACATTACATAATTTGACTATATAAAGATGAATTTAAATAACATTAGATTGCACTAAATTGGATTGGATTCCACTACATTGGATCACATTAGATTAGTTTGCAGTGGATTGCATACTTTGGGGCGCATTAGATTCACAACGCTGACGGTGAATATTATGTGTGTGTGTGTGTGTGCGTGGGCATGCGAACGCGTGGTCACACATGAAACCCAACGGGATGGATGCAGCGGGTTTTGAGCCCGCGAGTGGGGGGGGTTCACGGTCGAGATGAAAAATCATTTGCACCCAGGGGGCCCCGAAACCAGTTCGGCATGAAAATCACGCAAGCTGCATCCAGTCTCCCGGCAATACATTGCTAAAGCAAATCCAACTCCAGCTAGCAAGCTAGCTTTCGTGATAAACCCCTGGCCAGTTGGATTGGTCTGAGAAACATGGGGAAGTGGATGGAGATCTACGACCATCAACAGCAGCCACTTTCTGCTTTGGACATCCGGGCCGTTTCAGCACGTCAATGCTGCCAGTATCTTTCCCAGCAGAACGCTCAGTGTCAAAAATGTCAGTGGCACACAGCCAGAGAAGCTGCAAGTGAGCTCGTTCGAAAACCTGGGTCCGAAGATTCGCTTTGGAGGATTTCGGAAAGCCTGCAAAGGGCGTCCTATCTTTGAGACACTCTTGCATTCCAAGCGCAAACCGATGCCAAAACCCTCCAACCAGGTGGTTCATGGTCGTGCAGACTTTCTCTTTGCAAACCTTCGATCATATCCAGGTCTGTAGCCTTTGCAGGTTTTGCAGGTGTAGTGCGGGTTGGTCAGCAGTTGGTGTACAGCCTTCTGCCTCAGAGTTGTCTTCTTGAAACCGATCATAGCACTGCAGTTGGTGCAGAGGTGTGGATGAAAGACTATTGGATAGTCAGCAGCCCAAATCTTTTGTTTACCGCGACAGCGCAAGAAGAGATAGTTCAAACCTGCAAAGACGAAGTCGTTGTCATCGCCATCCAAATTCGGAGCTTCTCCCCAACAGCAGTTCGGTCTTTCAGGAGGACGGAGCATCTTAGCTGCTGAGAAAGAAGCAGATGGAGCAGGACATCCAGAAATTCTGGTAACCCAAAACATAAACCTAAAAGACAATGTGAGTCCACCACACAAGATTTAATTGGTCAATGCCAAGGGACATCAGGAAGCTTCTCCACTGGAACATTGGGGTAATACAGTCTACCACGCAGGTCGACCAAATTCCTAGGATCTGTAGGATAAACGCCCGCCGCTCGAAAGCAAGCGGTTAAAGCAGTCTGGTAAAACGACTGCCCAGTATTTGCATCGAATGGTCTGCATTCGCCACTTAAGGGAGGTCGTTCCCATTGAAAGTAGTACGGATGCTCATACATCGGCAGCTGTCTGCGGTGTCTCAAGACAAACCAACTGAAGAATTGCCCCAGTTGCTGCACCGCAAAGGCACTCAGACAACTTCCGCTGTTGGGTTCGATTTGGATGCCATTGTACAAATGATTCGCAAGGACCTCGTGGCCCAACCAATGGCTGTCTTTGGGGGAGAGCTGCAACAGGGACACCAAACGACGGAAGTTGGCGGCCACGAAATAGACATCCGTTTCCACCAAACAGGTCCTCCATTGACAAGACTCAACAAGGACAAGAGATTGGAAACGAGGCTTACTTTCCGACAATCATAACCTCATCTTGGTATGTCAAAACTAGACCACAACCACCGAAGACCACAAATCCATCAGAATTTCATTGTGAAACATATTTGAAAACATATTGAAACCCGTTGTTTCAACTGCGGTCCAGTCGAAGCGATGTTGCGGCTGTTGCACTTCAGCCACATGCAGCATCATGTGGCTCACTTTTGCCAAGAGATTGCTGTTGGAATTGAAACGAGGCTCCGAACGACCCGTGGCGTTATCCACCACCACCGTGTGTTTGTCTGCTGGATCCAACCCGACTTCTACTTCCGTGGACAAATCCACCACTTGGCACCCCCGGACCTGCTGGGGCGCATCCTTAGAGCTCACGAAGAAGATGCACAAATCGCAGTCCGCCAGCGATGTCAATGCCATTTCCGTCAACTCTTTGAGATCTCGAGGCCACAACGCTGGCACGACGCAAAGCAACCTGTCAACGATTTGGGCACCAAAAGAAAAGACGAGCAATGTGGAAACCACACTGCCACACTATACCTTTGAAGACACATGCAACAAAGGTGTCGAAAAAAACATGTCGTTTTTGTTGCCCTGCAGCATGATTTTCGAGTTCCAATCACGCTGCAAGGTGGATAGTTCCATCTTATTCTACACGGAAGGCCGACAAGCACAGAATGTAGCAGCACGTGATCAAAATATTTGCCAAACTGGTTCCTTCATGGAACCTTCTGCAAGTTTGGAACTTATGTCAACTTCAAGTCAAACGTGCAAGAAATGTGGTACTAGACAGGACGTTCAAGCATTGAAGACAAACAAGAAGAGGAAAAAAAGGTCGCAAACCAGAGCTGGTGCTACATTTGCTACATGGTGCAGCTAGGCCGCACACAAACTACCTGCTCACATACACATCTGGCACATCCAAGGAACCGCGGCAATGCTTTGGGAACTTTCGGTTCCAAATCCGCTTCTTCTGGGCATTGGTTTCCCAACAACAGCTTTTGTCGGTGACTGAGCTGCTGAGTGCTTTCAAAGTGCGGCAACTCCGAGTCGTGCACTGCAGCACTGAATCGATCTAAGTAAGGCACCCATTCGGCGCGGAACTGCAGGAAATCCTTTGGTGACAAGAACCAGTGGCTGGAGCCGCTGGCGCAGTCACACTCCAAGCCCAGCTCAGTGGCCATGCCATTGAAGCCCAAACTCACCTGAGAAATGGGGAGAAGTCATGTTCAGCTTGATGAACATCTGAACATCCGAAAATGAAGAGAATAAACTTCAGAATCCTACTTTTAACTTTTAACCAATTCATTGTTCTCTATGTTCGGATGTTCAAATCATCGCAAATCGTCAAAAATCTATATCTTCACAATTCTTTCAACACTCAACTTTCAAAATATCACCAGTGTTCTTCATGTTTTTTCAACAAAATGTCTGACAGTAACATTCGTCCACTACCAAACATCCACCAAACATCCACCGAACATCCACCAAACATCCACCTGATAGGCATGGTGCACCAAGCTCACCTCATACGACCTGAAGGCTCGACCTTTCACTTCCTCCAAGGTGAAAGCCACCACAGCCTGCGAGGCCAGCTGTGCCAACAGCGCCAGGCCAGGTCGGCAGTCGCTGCGAAGCGACGTTCTCGGCAGAAAGGACTGCAGCACCTGAAAAAGTCTGAAAACACTTGGGAAACACTTGGGAAACAGTTGGGAAACAGTTGGGAAACAGTTGGGGAAGTTCGGTGAAGGTTTCTCTGTCTGTTTCTATATCAGTTCTTTGTCATTTCTTGTTGAGTGGTTGTCAGTTTTCGCTTCGAGTTGGATTGAAAAGGAGACAAGATTGTCAGTTGTCGATAAGTTTGTAACATCCGACTCTTCTGGGAAAAGGACGAAGCGTATCCGATGTCTGTTGATCTTAGACATGATGCATGTTGGAAGATGGGGAGTGTCTGCTAGAAAGATCTAGAGAGTGCATCTGCAAAGGATCATTGTTTGTTTGGAATGCTAGAACGAAACAAACCCAGGGCTTGTGATGTCTAAATCTTCGTTCGGTTGACGAGGTCCCAGAGACAGTTCCCCGTACTTCCCACCTGATCTTGCGACTTCTTGCTACCCTTGATGGCATGCACCATGATCCACATCCATGATGACAAAAATTCCCGATCTCGAAAGTAGGGCTTCAAGATCTTCAAAGAGCTGCTGGAATTCCTTCGAGAAGCAGCTCTTAATCTGCGAAAAAGATTGGAATTTTGCCAACAGCTGCAATCACAGGTCAGGGGCCATCGGAACTGCCTGCAGGAGCCCCACGTTGGAGTTGGACTAGTTGGATCCGCCGTCACTGTCACCGCAACGAACTGAATCCAAGGACCGATTCCCATCGATGCTCATTCGACTCAGGATCAAAAAATCGGTGCATCAACTTAATATAACGTAATAAGGCGAAAAGAGCAATGCAGTGAAAGTGACATGTTGTCACTGGAATTGTGGAATTGCCTCCTACTTTTGTACATAGATGAATTCGGCATCATAGACCCTGCAAGGGGTTTAAAAAAAATTAGCCGTCAGGAAGTTGCTACAGCTACTCCATCTTAGTCACTCCATGCTTTTCACGTTTGAATAGCTACGAAAAAAAGCGTCAGCGATATTGTATATTCCTTCAAGTTGACTGCAAGCCGATCGCAAGCTTGCCCAAATTCTACTCGAGCTCAAAAACAATGGCATGGCAGAATGGTTTGGTGATGAGCTCAGCATTGACATGCTTCCGGGCTCCTAAGTTCAACTCGGCACCTTCCAATAACATCAAAGAACGTAGTATTTACGGTGCGTCGCAGAACAATGCTGCACAAGGTTCTATCTGAAAAGTCACAGAGCACCTAGTTGCCCAGACTGCGCTTGAACGAGCCTCGCAGCGCGACTTTCAGGTTGATCAACTTTCAACGTTCAATCACCTGGCCGCTGAGACAAACGACCAGCTTGGCATTGATCAGCAAGAATACTATGAAAATCTCCATCCCTTGTTTCAGTGGATCAAGAGCCCGTATAGCGTCAGCCAAGACTTTGTCATTCCCGTTATCAGAACTGTCATTTTGGACCAGTCCGTAGAAGGCTCAAAATCTGATCAACATCAATCCATGCAACGTCAACACATTCCTCGGTTTCATCAGCTTCGTCTTCGAAATGTCTAGCCTTCAACCAACTCTGTTTCCAGTTTCTACTTGTCAGATGTTCTACCAAAATCTAGGCAATCACTAAAGTGATGAAGTTGTTCTACATCTCCCAACGACTAATGATTATACAGTTTCCTCTTGGGCCCCATCCTGATTTAGGACAACTCTTGGGACCCAAAGGGTAAATCAATTGGGTTCCAACCACGACGCTCCGAGCAGTCCATGTTTCTCCGCAGGTCCCCCAGGATGTATCGCTCACTGAATCCAGTGACTTTTGTCACCCTGGAGGACCTCAAAGCTACGCTGATTGCTGAGTCCTGCTGATTCATTGATCCAGCAAAAGTGAAACATTGGTAAATAGATGTAACCTATGCCATGATTGCGAGGCATCATGAATATGGACCATTTGGACCATGAATATGGACCATCAAGATAAACCATCGATGGACCAGGCCAGGTTAAACTCGTTGAAGCCAGCGACCTGGAACCCCGGCCGGCACCAGCTGCTCCATTTGGAGCCGGCCTTCCACGTCAAAGGCGGGGACGGCATCAGGCGAGGGCACCCTCAACGCAGCCCCATCCCCACGTAGATCCTCGAAGCCGTACCTCCGAAAATCGATGCGCGATGCGAAAAAGTGTTTGTTATGGTTTAACATCCACTTTGTTCAAGGAAAGGTATTCTATGGTATTCTGTATATCGAAATACTACAAATCCACAAATTAGAAATCCACTCCACTTTTCTTACAAAAGTCACTGGAAATCCCCAGTTTCGCCCACCTGAGATCCAGGTAACAACCTTCAGCCTCTTTGCCCAGCTCAGCATTCCACTCCTCCAACCAGCCAGTGGAATCTTGCACCAAGGGCCTTCAGGGTGCCCCAACATCTTCATTGACATATGCAGCACACATATATCCACAATCATAACCCACTTTCCAATCATCATTTCTGATGACGTTCAACATTCTTTAATCATGTTCAAACCATCAAGAAAACCAAATAAAACTACACTTTCAGATATAGAATCATTACCCATCTTCAAGTTAAATAAAGAACATATTCTTTGATGGGCTACACGGTAGCTAACTTTTTTTTTGAACCTGGCCTTTTGTCATGTTTCAACTCCGTCAGAGACTCCGTCACGTTGCTTTCCTCCTTTTCTCCGGCCAGGTCAGAGGCACAACGGGATCTGGCGCGGAGGATGGGAGAAACGCCGTCCTCGGTCTGGTCCTTCAGGGGTTAACCCATCCTGACCCATCCTGACCCTAGAAATGTCTGGGCATTTGTTTTTTACTTGAAAGGAATCTTGAAGGGATTTGAAGGGATGAAATGAAAGATCATATTTGGCAGGATGATTTCCAACATGTTGGAGAACTTAAACCATGATTTAAAATACTCATTGGAATGTTTTCTATTTTGAAACTAGATTTTTTGATATGTAACTGATTCGAATAAAATCAAACATCTATATTCGACAGGCTGTGTGCGAAAATGGCACATACAGATTTATAGCTATGTTTTAGGGGGAATGATGATAATCAGCGATGATTAACCACTAGATTTTGAGGATTTTCCTCGACAAACCGCCTCTCCTTCTCTGCCTGATATTGCAACAGCCAGGCAAAGCCCGGCGGAAGCTCCTATCCAGGTTCTTGCAATTTAGCCCACCGTTTTTGGTGGAAAAGGGCACCAAACTTAGATAAAATTAGGTAGAAACAGATTAAAATGTATCCAAATAAATATGATGAAGAAATGAATTCAACAGAGAATGTCTAAACACCTGAAAAAAAACCATTCAAAAAACCCGTGCTTGTTGAAAAATCACCCCAAAAAGAAACAGAACGGCCCCTCATGGGGGGTGATTTTTGCTCTAAAAATGTTAAACAATACTGGTATTTACAGTGTTTTATGGCTGTAGGGGGCTTAAAACCGTTGTTTTAGAGCAAAAATCATTGCCCCTATGCATGCACAGTCTCAAAAAGGCTGGTATTTACAATATTTTATGATATAAGGACCAATAAGGGGGTATTTGAAATCATCCCAGTATCCCACATGCATAAATGGCACCACTTTCTTACAGAAACATAGCCCTCTTTAAAAGGAATTGCTATATACATATATATATATGATAGGGTTCCTTGTAGTACAGGAACTTACACAATGCCATACTCTTTCACAAGGACTGCTGTGTGCCCTGGAGGCTACTTGCTCAAAGGAGTGCCACACACGTTTGAAAGTAATATTGTGCATACATGTATATTAATTAACATATCATATAGTAAATGCAATTTCTTTTTCAAAGGAAGATTGCATAACACCATGGTTCAAATTATTTTTTCATGAAATCATCAAGAATTTATTTAAAGGGATGCCACACTCTTGAAAAGTAATGTGTATATTCAAATTTTATCTTATAGAGATACCACCCTTCTCTGAAAGGTGTATTACCTCTATGTAAGAAGTACCATAGTTGTTGCAAAATATATGGAAGACATGATGCACTCTTTCTAAAGCTGTTTCTACAGGAATGCTGTGCACATCTCAGGGCCCTGCTTAAAAGTAATGGTGCCCTTTATCAAAGGGATGTTGTCTTCTCTGTAGGACAATGTTGCATGGAGGTATGCCACAACTTCCTGAAGGAATGCCACATCCTTTTGAATGATGACTTATGAAAAACATTCTGTTGCCCTTAAAATCTGACTTGATACTTTGTTTTAGAAACACCATTTTTTCAAGGGAACAGCATGCTTATCCTTACAAAACGTTCCATCTCTCTCTATGATGCAAGGAACTCTATCAAAAAGATGAAGCACTGCTTGGAGATAAAATGAAATGGTTATGTTTGCCTCTTCCAGGCACCCATTGGAAATCAATGAAATAATAAAATTAGGAAAAAAATAAGAAAAAATAGGATTGACCACCAAAAAAAATAGGAAAAAAATGGGTCCACAAAAACACGTGATTTTGACATCCCATTTTTTCCCTATTTTTTTTTCCTTTTTTTCCATTTTTTTCCTATTTTTTTCCTAATTTTCCCTAGGTTTTTGCAAATTTTGACTTTTCCAGAAATTTGAGCCAAATTTTGGAATTCATTTTTGGCAAGTCAAAATTTGCAAAAACCGAGGGAAAATTAGGAAAAAAATAGGAAAAAATAGGAAAAAAATAGGAAAAAAATAGAAAAAAAATAGGAAAACTAATAGGACAAAAATAGGAAAAAAAAAATAGGGAAAAAATGGGATGTCAAAATCACGTGTTTTTGTGGACCCCATTTTTTTCCTATTTTTTTTTGGTGGTCAATCCTATTTTTTTTCTATTTTTTATTATTTTGGAAACGCCCAGGATGTGCCTGTAATGCAGACATAATGAAATGGTATGTCAATCAAAAATGCTGTTTCCTCTTGTTCATGCTTGCTATAAAGACATACAACACAGAAGCAAATACAACTCTACCGTTTGAGTGTGGCGCAACCGGTCGAAATTGAATTCCATTTCTGTTTGATATTCATTGCCCCCAAACTATATTTCATAGCAAAAACAGCTGCATTACAGCATATTTCTAGCAAACTTACATTTCCAAGCTGATTGACAAGTTGTTTTTTTGTTTTATGAGGTCAAGGTCACCAAACACCGGCAGGCACCAAAAAAAACAAAAAGAACAAAGTGGAAAGTGAGGAAACCTGCACAGGCCCCAAAAAAAAACAAAAATTCCACGAACTATGGGTCCACTTCCGAGTAGTTGCTGATTTTATTTTTTTTTTATTATTTTTATTTTGTTGGTGCCTGTCGAGGTTTGGTGCATCTAGTGGTTTGTGTTTTTTTTTTGTGCCTGCCAGTGTTTTGTGAGGTCAAGGTCACCAAACACTGGCAGGCACCAAAAAAACAAAAAGAACAAAGTGGAAAGTGAGGAAACCTGCACAGGCANTGTTTTGTGAGGTCAAGGTCACCAAACACTGGCAGGCACCAAAAAAACAAAAAGAACAAAGTGGAAAGTGAGGAAACCTGCACAGGCACCAAAAAAAAACAAAAAAAAAAATCCACGAACTATGGGTCCACTTCTGAGTAGTTGCTGAAAATTTTGTTTTTTTTTGCTTTTTTTTGGTGCCTGTCGAGGCTTGGTGCATCTAGTGGTTTGGTTTTTTGTTTTTTTTTGGTGCCTGCCAGTGTTTTGTGAGGTCAAGGTCACCAAACACTGGCAGGCACCAAAAAAACAAAAAGAACAAAGTGGAAAGTGAGGAAACCTGCACAGGCANTGTTTTGTGAGGTCAAGGTCACCAAACACTGGCAGGCACCAAAAAAACAAAAAGAACAAAGTGGAAAGTGAGGAAACCTGCACAGGCACCAAAAAAAAAACAAAAAAAAAATCCACGAACTATGGGTCCACTTCTGAGTAGTTGCTGAAAATTTTGTTTTTTTTTTGGTTTTTTTGGTGCCTGTCAATGTTTTGTATATCTCATGTCAAAATTATAATGAAAAAAATGCGTTTTACTAGGGTTTCAGACCCCCTAAGTGCATAAAACATCGGTTTTTACAGTGTTTTATGATGATGTTTAATGAAAAATCACCCCCCCCCCACGGGGTGCCGCTCTCAAAAAAAACGGGAGTCTGAACCACTTCGGTGCCAGGACCACGTTACCGACGTTCCTGGCATTGAAAGGATTTGTCTTTGGAAAACGAGGACTTCGCCATGTAGAGCATTTCCGGATGCGATCCTCGCGCGGAGATGCCCTTAGCATCACCTGGCAGCGACATCCAGGCACTTAAAAGGAAACATGTACTTCAAAAAAATCTTATCATAGCAATAACAATGTACAAAAATGATAATCATAACAAAAACCATATAATAGCAATAGCAAGCAGGTATTTCAGTAGTTAGTAGTTATAATGATAATATTACCAAACTATCATATGAATCATATGAATCATATGAATCATATGAATCATATGAATCATCCAAATATGTCCTTAAATCATCCAAGAAGAAATGATCCCTTCCACTTCCACACTCGGAAATTCAAAAAATGTTTCAGACTGCCCCACCTATTTCCTCCAACAACAGCTTCAACCAGTGCTTCATAAAGGCACTGCCCTTCTTGGCGGCCAAGAACCACATGCCTAAACTCCACTGGCATTCCTGGTGATAGGAATAAGTTCCCAGTGCCTGTGCATCACTATCCTGGAGGCTGGTCCAGATTTGCATCATGCTATCGCTGCTATCTTGTTGGATGGGAATGGAATCCACATCCACCAACAAACCTCCAAAGTGTGCCAGTAGAGCCACCTTTAAGATATCCTCCTGCACGTTGGATGGAAGATCTCCAAAGTTCTCCGGCAGAGCCGAGGAGTTCAGCCACCGATCGAAGTGTTTTGCCTCCACCAAGTGAACCTCGAAATCGGAGCTGAGAAAGCTGTGCCACCGATCGACACATCGCCGGAGAAATTCCTCCGATTCCAAGGAGCTTTCCTCCGCCCAAACCATCCACAGGAAGGGTTTCTGCACACCGATGAGTTTTTTGCTCTGTCTCACCATCCAGCTACTCCTGCAATTGGCATTTCAATCAGTCCCTAGCAGCTCTAAGACTTTAAAACAGTTTTCTGCACATCCTAGTACCACATGAAATCCAAGAGGCGAATGTCTGGGGGAATATCTTTAAATTCTGAACCGGTCAGTGTTGGCAAACCTGGGCAACATGTTGCAAATCAGCTCCAGCTGTTTGGTTTTCAATTTTCCCTCCAGTTTTCCCTCACACTGCCTGCGTTGCACTTCATGTGCTGCAGCACGAAGGAAACCAGGTGTCTTTTCAGCCAGGGTGCTTCCCATCTGCGGATCTCTTGCAAAGATGAACATGGCAATGCATAGACCAAGCAAAAATGCAAACGCATAACAAAGGTTTGTCACCAGGTTTGGGCAAACTCGAACATCTTCGTTGAGCCGCAGTTCGCGGCTCTTCGCATCCTCCTCAACTTCGGCTTTTTTGGGATCCGCTAACAGCAACGGCGCTTCTGGGTCAGCACTGTCTGTCAGCGAAGCCTCCCCAACATGTTTCTCGGTCTCAGGACCACCTGACTCTGGCTCCATGCTGCCGAATCACGGCCCGATTGAGCCAGCTGTGGACCAAGGCATGCCGTGCTGGGAAGGTGGCATGCCCAATCAAAGTGTCCCCTCAGAATTCAAAGTGCAAGGTTTACAATGTTTTTAGAATTTTACACACATAAAGCAATGCCTAAATTCACACCGTACAATGTATTTCGGCTGATTTTCTGCCATTTTCCGCCCTGGACATCAAGGTTACTTCTGTTACCACTTCAAAAAGAACTTCACCAAACAGAGAGACAACCAGAGTCCCTTTCACCAGACATCTTTTCGATTTTGACAGGGCCCTCACCACAAGGTGCCTGCCACGCCGAGAGGACTCTGAGCTTCTCAGTTCGGCTCAGCTCACCTGTGATGTCATGAAGCACTGTGCTTGAAACATGATGAAACACGTTGAAACTACTTGTATGTTGCCTCCAGCAATGCCCCACCATGACCCATTCTATTTTTCCAACTATTGGCAATGCTCCGAATTGTACTGTAGAGCCTGGAAGGTACCCCAACCTTTTGGGCTGAGTCACTTCACGAGTCTTTCCACAAGTCACATCACAAATACTCCAAGAGAGTTGACTCCGTTGACTTCGTTGACTTCGTTGACTCCTTCCTTACCCCGAGTCCAATGAGAAAGCTCAGCTTCTGGTAGATTTGAAACACTCACGACTAGCTGAAGCTCCAAACCAACAAACGCTGTGACTTGGATCATTGAGGACCATTGGAGCATACTCACCACTGACACCAACACAGTGAGTTTCCTGTGCACCTCACAATTACTTCGCTGTGGGTTGCCATATGAAGCAACTGCGAGTCTAAACTGGGAACTCAGAGACATTGCTGAAGGGCTGGATACGGTAAATACATTGTAAATACCACAAATGCCAAACGGTTTAGGGCGAAATGTTGAGAGCTAAAAAGTGTCTTGCAAAATCTCTGAGTCTCCTTGAGCAATTCCCAGCAAGCATAAAAAATGTACAACGAATGCTCGTTTGAGCACGTTGACCCTTGTCTTGCTGCATTCCAGCTCGATCCTGCTTTGGGATCAGATTATCTTCGTGTCTGTGCCTTTCATGAATAAAACTCATAGGTCAAGAAATTTCATCCAGTGCCAAAACAAAAATGGAATGTTCTTACACAAATGGTGCATTATGTGCGTGTGAGATGCATTTGTTTTCGCATAGCAACTGGTGATCAGGCATTCTTAATATCAATATGATTTCATGCATACAAAAGCTGGTACACGGCCTTCGTTTCAGAGAGTCTCAGCTCAGCCGCAGTGGAAGAATGCCTGACTGATTCGGCAAGGAAATCTCTGCTCCTTTTTTGCCGGAAAAAAGACATCACCGCTTTTTTCGGGGTTAAACAACATTTAATGACCTCCAAAAAGTGATCTTGAGTTCCCCAAAAATGGGAAAATACGAAAGTTCCTGTAAATGCAAGAAAATTGGCACTGAAAGCTGTTGTCGCATGTGCTACTGATTTACCAGAATAAAGATCTGGGGATGGTGCGAGATTGCCCAGCCGAAGTTTGATCGAGACAGCTCTTCACTGTCCACAAAAGAATCCACGTGATTTCTCTGGGCCGAGACCAACCCATGCCAACTGTTGAACTGAAGCGCTGAAACCATCAGTGAAGGCTTGCAACGTAAATTGCAACTACCGTAAATTACTCAGCCAAGTTGAGGTGATTTGCCCAGTCCTGTCTTGCCAAGTCACATCCAGCTTCTCCATGGTCATCACCAAGGCCCTGGCTTCGCGATCGCCCGCGCCATAGGTCACCAGCACCGTGTTTCCTTTCACAGCTAAGCCACTGGCGAAGGCGAAGGCAACGCCATTCGGCGTTGCTGCGGCTTCGGACAAGGGCAGCTGGGAACTCACCTGGAGAATCCTGGGTCGGCCCGATCAGAATTCTGCATCTGCCCCAAAGATGAAAATAGAAACTGAAGGCCCGAGGCACGTCAGATTCCATATCAGACTGCCAATATCTGCCAATCACGTTAAGAAAATAATTCAGAAATAAATTCAGGGTTAAACATCACGTTTGATCTTTGTATACGATTGAGGCCTCCATTCCACCTTGAGATTCTTGAGAGATCTTGTCAGTGTTATCCATGTGGCATCTGTGATATCTGTGCTTTCAAATGGCTCTGGGGCTCAGCCATCAGTTTTTGACCCATCACCTGGTTTCAATTGCAGGCACACAGGCACGGTTTTCAATGGCACCAATCACCAAGGTACATGAAGGGCGGCTCATGTTGAAAACGGTAGGCATGATGTGCATATTGTTTCGTGGAGGTGTCAAAGAGGTGCAGCAAGGCTAGATAGTGCGGTCTCGGCAGATTCTGCGTCAAGTTTGGCGCATCCACCAAAATGGCCTGCGCGACACCAACATGAATACCTGAACTATGTGCAGCCTTTCCGTTTTGATAAACATTCCATTAGTGGATATTAGTAAGCTGTGGGTCAACAAGTCACAGCTAAAGACCCCCAAGGTGTAGATAAGAAAGAATGGTAGCGGTCAAGACCGCCCCAGACGTTGTGACTGCGAAGGGTGTTTACGAGCCCAAGTTACGACGTTTTCAAAGTTTGCAAATTGCTGCAAATCAAAACCCTACAAAAGAAAGGTGTTATGCTACTCAGGACCCCCAAAGCTAGCCAAATGTTGATTCAAAAATTCGCAACGCCAAGCTTCTCAAGCTCCCCCCGCAAAAAATAAAAAAGGATTTTCGGACCCTCAAAATGTCCCGTTCCCCACGCTGGACGGCTCCCAGACGGGACTGTTCTGCACCCAACCCCCTGACCACCCCCTCATACTCACTTCGTGAGCCACGAAGAACTTCGTGAACTCAACCAAACATAACCAAACTACATTGAAATATGATGAAATATATGATGAAATATGAAGGTTCCAGATCTCGTTAGCACCCTTTCTCGACAGCACACCTGCGCAGATCCTCGAATCTCCACCTGTGGCCACTTCTGTCTCAGCTGATGCAAAGGGTGGAAAGTGGTGCTGTAAAGCATCTTGCTTTCTCCCTCCTGGCATTCAACCCTTGACGGCTCAAATGTCCCGAAGGTTCAAAAAACATATACGTTCAAGATCTTGGACTCTGACACGGACATGGAGAAATGCTACAACTGAATGACAATATATTTGTGCACGGATAAATGTTCAGTATGGTGAGCTCCTCCTTTGCTGACACGATGACATGCGGAACCGGAGTGTACACGAAGTAAGTTTTGCCCTGATACACGAACGGGATCCAGTTCTTCTCAGCAACATCGTAGGAACCGTAGGAGAGGCGAAAAGCTCTGGTGGGCCTCCATCTCTCAGTGTTCTGAACGCCGGAAGCCAAATACATCCTCAGACTTCTTGGAAAGAATTTCTACGGTGGGTAAATGTGGGTTACCCTGGTAACCCGATTTCGCGTTGGACATCGCAGGTTTGTAAGGTTCCTAACTATCCATGCACCCGATTGGTAAACATCTTTGAATTCAAGGCTCATTGTCAGCTGCTCAAAATCAAACTTCAACTGCTGGAATCACAACAACAAACATCTGTGCGGGAAAGATTCTGTGCCACCGAATCCAGCATACCTTTGGTATTTCTTCGGCAAGTTGTGACAGATTTTGGAGGTTGTGAGTCAAAGGCTATTTCGTAGCCCGTCCCAGTCGTGACAATTTTGGGATCTTCCGGCCCGGTGACCACCAAGCGCATCAGAGTCTTGTTGCTCGGGATCCATCTCTCCACAACACAAAGATCTCTCCAGGCATCACCATCTTCGGTGGAAAGTCCGTCCCAACTGTCTAAGCTCAAATTGCCCAGCAAACTCATGTTGCTTCTGGGCCAATGATCAAACATCTGAGTAACCAATGTCTGATCCCGAAATTTTTGGGATCCCATCAAAATGGCCGAATGCCACACCTGCTCAATGATCACGGCCTTCGTTCTCTCCCCATGAGGTGGCTGATACCAGCCATTCTGCTGCCGTGTCTCACGGCGATGTCTTCTGGCCAGCACTATGACTTCGTCATCCTTCAGCAAAATTGAAGGGTTGATGATGGCACCTTCCGCACCTTCCTGTCGTCCGGCATCTGTCAAGCCCAGATCCATGTCCACCATGGCCTCGTTGAGTCGGATTACTCTTGGGAGATCTTCCACTTTTAGCACCGAAGATGGGACGAAAGTCGGGCAGAAGCAGCCTGCCATGAAGAAAGCCGCCAAGAGGAACGGCACTGCCAGCTGACCATTGGGATGGGCGGCCCACCATTTCTGCAGCGGTTGCTGAATGCAGTTGCCAATGATATAGGCCGAGGCATACACAAAGACCAAGAACAACGGCAGATTCACGTGACCGGTCGGCCACAGTGCGTACAGCAGGAACTGGAAGACATAGACCTTGCACTGTACCCACATCGGACCCATCACACCAAATCACACAGCTTATCACATGGAGTTACACCCAGCCTGAAGTCACTTCCTGGTTTTACGCTTCTCTCACTGAATTAGCAAAATTTATGCGTTGTTCTCTATCTTAGTCAAAGTTGTTATTTTTCCAGGGTTTCTGTCCAACCCAACATCGCAAGACACAGGCTTTCCAGCAAGTCGCTGCATAGGAATAGTTCTCCAGGAAATCCATCATGGAAAAGGCATAGGAGAAGAGCGGGAAGGGCAAACTTGGAAGTCCAGCCAATCCAAACAGGATCATCGCTTGGAAGGGCAATAAGACCTGAGATTCACTGGCATGAAACAAGGACTCAAAGCCGCTCACCAAATGACTCAAAGCCGCTCATCAAATGTCACGCAAAGAAACTTCTGATCAAACATCACAAATCATCACAATATGGATAGGAGTCAAAACCCTGGCACCTGGTGAACACCAAAATAGCTGGTAAATGGATGTTCATCCTTCCCAACTATGGTACAATAGGTTTTGATCCATACCCAGCAACTCCAGCACCATCAGGTCCCCTGGACTGGTCCCCTGGACCGGTCTCCGGTTCTGATTTAAGCCCAGGCTCTGAGACACGAGCGGAAAGTTTGTATCCCCAGGCCTTGGCGTCCAAATCCTGGTCGCTGAAAACGATGAAGACCCCCTCGGCTCACAGCCACGTGGCTTCATGGCCGGCATGACCTCCGAATCCTCCCGGAATCCTCCCGGTACGGCCAAGGTACGGCGTAGCCCAAGGGGGCAATGAATTGCAGCACCAGGTTATAAGGATTTCGCCACGAGAAGCAGCCTTAAGAAATGCAGGGCTCATGCCGAAGAAGGTGCATCTCGAAGCCTTCTTGACACATCTTGAGACTCCAAACCGAAGAGCTCTTTGATGATTAGTAATGATTCATAATCATCAGTTTGATCGTTTTGGACAAGGGGATCAAGGGGTGCCTCTACATACACGTTGCCTTTCAATTTTGCCTGGATCAAAACATCAATCTACCGAGCTGAGGTGCCATGAGGCAAAGATCTTGCATGCACATCCAACAACTGTCGTAGCTTTGCCAAGAGCATCCCCAGAATGAACACCTCAGCACCCACGACATCGGAAATCATCCACGACAAAGCACCAAGATGTAAGAACGAAACATGACTAAACCATACTAAACAGAGTAAACCATCATTTTCCTTGACCCTCTCAAGTCAGTTTGAAACAGGTCATGCCGAGTTTCGTGAAAGTAGCAGATTGGATGGTACTTCAGCATGATCACTCCAAGATCCAAATAAGAATCTGTCTGGTAGAAGTCGTGCTCCTGCCGTGCAATTTTCACATTTTGCCCAATCCCAACATCTGGTGGATTGTGCATAACTTGTGCATAACCCCTGTCCTTGTACCAATCCACTTCCTCATGTGTAGAGAGAGGGATCAAGATCAGAAGCCACGGTAGGAAGAAAAAGAAGATCATCAGCAGCCACGTCTGCCTCAGCTTTGCGGAGCTATGCGGAGGTCTCAGCTATGCGGGTGGCCATGGGTGGCTCGTTGATTTGAGCCCAGCTCTGACAACCGACCAATCCGAGACCAATCCGACCAAGGGGCAGCAAGCCGATGTCCTTCAAGACTTTGGACATCGGAGGGAAGAAGAACCAATACACCACCATACAACCTCCAAGCACAGTGCAAACCACACGTCCCATATCACTTCCAGGAAAATCCCTAATAACCTACTGCAATAAAGGATAATAAAGGTACAGGGTCAAGCGATTCAGAAATCCCTTCAAGATGATCTTTGCCAAGCCAGTGACTCCTGGTTAGGCTGAGACACTCAAGAACCAGCAGTGCATCTGCAAAGCGTTCTCGGTGAAATAAGGCACCCAAGCTTGCATCAAAAAGCTCTGTGCCAGCAGCGTGGGCCACTCCGTGTAGATGTTCCCTCTTGCTTTGCCCAGGATAAAGGCCTGGTGACGGCTAGTGACAGACCAGTGTCAAACAGACGGAATTCAGACTTTTCTGAACTTGTGTTGACAAGTTTAGACCTCAAATCTCACTGAAACAAAGGAAAAAAAACTCAGAAGATCTTTCAAACAGAGTTTGATTGATCTTGAAAGGGATCCTTACAAAACGAGATATTTTGAAATCCGCCAGATTGATTGATACATTGATAGACAAGGCTCTAAGAACAAAGCAAAAGCATACAACGGATAGATTGTGCCACTCCGCCGCAAGACATACCTTGGCTGAACCATGGCCATAGGCGTACATAGCACGAGCACAAGTGATGGCAGTGTGTCTGCGAGTTTGAATATTTTCAATCATCGTGCAACTGCAATGTGTTTTCTTGGCGGCCAAGCAACCCAAACATGGAATCGGTCTTGGGTTTGTTCAAGTACGCCGAGAAAAGCACGAAGCCACTCAGCATGAAGAACCATGGCCTCAGGATAGTCTTGACACAAGGCTTCACAGAGCCTTCCTACATCCCACCTCCCAACATTTTCCAGTCGCCCAACAGCTGATCTCAGTTTCAAAGCAAGACTAAGCAAGCTACACCCAAGTGAATCCCCAGCCAAAGAAGTAGAGAGGTTCAATGACTCCTCTGGCAAAAAGATGGCCCATCACCACATGGCTTGAAGCCATAAACCTCCAGTCGCACAGCATCCCATCACCAGCGGCGTACTCAATCTGGAAAATCCTTACCCTCTGGTCATTTAAGAGTTGGAAACCATTTCCCATGGATGACTTACCATCTTTGCAAAACATTTTCCAGGCCTGGCCAGTCCCAAAGGATATTTGTGTCCAGCTCTCGGGATGCTGATCTGAAACTCGCCTTCACCGGCCTCCTTCTTCGATGTCCTGAAAGGCAGGTTTCAAGGCATGCCAAAAAGAGATGACACTGAAGATATGCCACTTTTAGATATTGCAAATTTGGAAAGTCTGGAACGCATTTCTCTCAAAAATTTGTTACCCCAATTGGAACAAAACCTCGCTTTCCCAATTAAAGATGGGCCAAAAGCTTGGCTATCAATCCACTTGATTCGGAAAGATCAACAAAGTTCACCACCCTTCATTTGATCTTCATCTTTCATCACAAATACAATGTCCTTCAAAATCCATCCCAATCCAAACTCCTTGAAACATCTGAAATCATTCAAAGTTCATCTTCCAAAATCACAAAATATCGCAATGGAAATAGTTTAAACCTATCCATACATAGAAATATTTGTTTAAAATTAAACAAAACACACCAACTTGTCCCGTCCTTGGGCTCAGTGGCCGGAGTTCTATCAACGGTGCCCGGGAGTTGCTAGTGACCTCCGCGTCTGCCATCTCCACGTCGTTTTTGGGCAACCAATTTGACATGGGCGACGTGGGCGACGTGGGCGGTGACAGCTTCGGCTGCTCCACGTTGTCGTCGTTTTTCAAGCGGGCGGGACTCACCGGAGAGAGGCCATCCGCCTGTCTGGGAAAATGGATAAAGGTCTGAAGAAACCCTGGAAAACAATGAAAAACAGTGGAAAACTAGAAAATGAAAAATCAGGGGAAAAAAACAGTAGACCAGGTTGAAGATGATGTGAATTACATTAGGGGAATCATGGAAAACATCTGAGTATAGTATGGCATGGATTGAAATAGAAGTACGTATATGAATATTGGGTGCCCCCACCATTGGATAGGGAACTGTGAAAATAGCCGAAAATCATGAGTGCGATGTTGATGAATATTGATTGGCCGTGGCAATATGTTCAAAGATTCACCAGTCGTTTGCGCCTGCTGTACCTCCCTTGAACCATCCTGTTTACCGCGTTCGCTGAGGAATAACTTCAACAACAAGGCGAGCACCGCGACAGCCCCTGGGAGAAGCCACTGCACATCGTGACACCAAAGGCGATGGCATGTCTGACCTTTCTGAGCAAAACCAGAAATGTCCAGGGCAGCATCACACATTCCTGCGAAGCTTGAATGCTCACACAATGCTCACATCTTCACAGAAGGAACATGTGATAACACGAATGATAACAATGGTTTTGAAAAGGCAAAGACTTGGTTATCATCGTTCGTGACCTTGATACACGCTTACTGTACAGTGATTTCCCCAACTGAACACCACTTTACTATTTTGAGCGATCAATCACCGGGTCCTTCGGTGTCGCCCATTTCTGGCGGGTCACTGGCACGGAGAGTGCATTGCACGCTGTTCATGCACTCCCATTTCTCACCTGGGATAAAGTTTGATTCAGAATGGCTGTGCTTGTATTGAACATCATCCAAACAGCCAAACATGTCGAAATGGATAGCCCAATTTGCCAAAGTTGTGCACCTCACAGACTCTCCTGAAACTTCCCAGTGACAGGCGGGTCCTCCATGAGTGCAGAAGTGATGATACTTGGGGCAATTCGCCCAGCGCAACTGCGGCCATGGAAGTCAATGGGTCCATGTGATCAGAATGCAACAGAATGCATCATTGTTTGGGTCTTTGACATAGGAAAGGGATACAAACAGCATCAATCACCCAGCATGTCAGAAATGTCGAGGCGCTGCACATGTTTGCACATCTATCTACTGGAGAACCTTTCAAAAAGATTGTACAGTAACAATGGACAATATTGACAATCGTGTTGCAACAAAGTGATTGACAAAGTGATTGACAAAGTGTTCAAAGTTCGCAACACGGCAGCCACCACTTGACACAGCGGCGCACCAGGCACCTGGGTCCCAGAGCACATGACGCCGTTGAAGACAGCGTTGACCTTTTCGGATGCCAGTCCCGCAGGGCAGATGGAGTTGAACATCACCGTCCACATCTCAGTACAGCGCAGCATATGTCACCAGCACCCTAATAAATTGAAGATGTCTCGTAAAGCTACCAGGAAGGGACAACACAAGGTTATGGCATGTTATGGCATGTTATGGCTATGGCATCGTTCACAAGGCCTTGTTTGGGCTCTTTGAATGTTCAAATTGATCAAATTTGTGGGTCCATGGTACCCCATTTCTGATACATAACCAGATATATGAAATCATATGAAATTAAATACGTAATAAAGAGTCTCTAGATGGCTCCAGGAACTCTGGGCTATACATGCTATACATTGACTCAGCCATCAGTTGGAGGTGTCAGCCGTAGCCGTGCTTCTCCAATGTCCCAGTGGTCCCAGTGGTCCCAGTGGTCCCAGTGGTCCCAGTGGTCCCATTTCTCCGAGCTGCCCAGAGGTTCAACAGAATAGATCCATGTCCACCATGAACCTCTTCGGGCATGTTGGCACCCATCTGGTAGAAATCGATCAGTTGAAAGTTGGACGAAGCTTGGGATGTCATGGCCTCGCACCAGTTGCTGAGCCATGGAGTGGCTTCGTCAGGACAGAATTGATTGGTTCTGGATGAACATGTTGATTTTTAAGACATTGAAAACGATCAAAAACCATTCCTTAAACACGACAGAAGAACAGGTACCCTGCTTTCACCGTACTGTGCCTTCTGGATGTAGACGTTCATATCTGCATAAGTCTGTCGCTCTCCAGGGCCATCGCTCCAACTGATTGTTTGAAGGTAACATCCCAGGTGAACTCGACCACTATGACACCAGCTCTGCAGTCGCTCCAAACTCACCTCCATCTCCTCCTCCATCAGTGATAGCAACAAAAACACACCCCCCTGTAGTCCCCTGTTGAACCAAACTGGAAGTTGAAACATGTGGGTAGCCATGTGCAGTGCCAATTATTCTCAATTGATGCAATTGCGGGCTTGCCCCTGCTTCCCCCAGCCTTAAATGTCTCCATGCCTTTGCCGTACATGTCCTGTTCTATGAGCTCTTTCCTGCAGGCAGATAGGATGCGACTTTTTCCGGGAAGCAACATTTAATTTCCCGGCGGAAAATCTATCAAAACCTATTGCTGGTCTCAATCAAAAAAAAATATGAACCTAAAACATCGAACACCATAATGTGCCATAGTCTCCTTGGACAGTAAGAAAATTTCAGCTTGGAGCAGTAGTAGTACCACGCCCCAATCTGCGTGATGAATCCCAACTTGGCATCTTTCCAACGTCCGTTTCCATCGGCATCAATGACCTCATCGATGACATCCATGGCCAGATCACTGCGAGCCCAGAAGAAGGCTGTGACAAAGGTCACACGGATGGCGCCATGGCTGTGTCGTGGCGCTTTCGAAAGTAGTTTCACCATCTTGTCTTTACCTAAGTGACCACTAAGGGATAAAAATGGTGACAACAAACTCACCAAGACCAAATGTCGAACCTAAACCGACCCAGTACTATCAGGTCGATGAAAATTGATTTCACACATCACTCAGAGTGAGTGGAAATTTGGCCAGGTCGAAATGGAAAAACGTCAAAAAATAGATGCCAGCCAAGCATTTTTTGAAGATGATACAAATGTTTAAAAAACGGATCTTAAACGCCAAGCTACACTGAGGTTCCAACTTTTTGGTGTCTGACATATTCAGCTGTCGACACGCCGGCTCCACATTGGGCATCTGCTCCCAATGTGTCACCTGAGGTAATGGTACCAATAAGTCTGCCGGAAAACTATAGGGAAAACATATTCCAAAATGTTCCAAAGATCTCCATGCCGAAAGGGAATCCAACCAGTGCCATGTTTCCAATCAAATCAATGTTTGCTATTTTCAAGTGTCATCAAAAAATGATCAAAGAACTACGAAACTGGCGCCTCACCATCCTCCACAATGGCATCCACTATGGCACTGATCCCGATCAACTCACCCGTGCGGTCGATGTCGAACTCTTTGGGAGATAAAAAATTGATCAAGTTGTTGAACCTCAGCCGGAATCCCGGAATCATCCGGAATCCATAGAATCCACGCCCCAAACCTGCTGGTAGATAGGATAGATAGGATAGACATATAGGATAGGATAGGAAAGGATAGGAAAGGATAGGAAAGGATAGGAAAGGATAGGAAAGGATAGGAAAGGATAGGAAAGGATAGGAAATTGGATAGAATAAATCAGATAAAATATAAGATTGGAAAAGATAGGGAAAGAGAGAGGGAGGAGAGAGAGGAGAGAGAGAGAGAGAGAGAGCTGGATACATCATTATCATCCCCTTGAAACAGTACTGGCACAATCCCTTTCTTCACCATCAACCAGGGAGTTTTGGTTTTGCTCCATCCTATCGAAGGTTAAATGGCATTGTTCAACGGAGAATCTTCAGCCATCCCTGGTCTTTCCTGAGCAAAAATTGGCACTTTGATGTCAGATTCGCATAAGACTTAAACCAATTCTGGGAAAGTGGTGCGTGGTACCCATGGACCTGGCTAAAGCAAGTAGGCATTACTCCGGTGCCAGCAAAGCACCCAAAATAAAACAGTATGTATGGCCCATCATTCTGGATCCACAACTGGCAATCGGGATACCTGAAGCCTTCCAATTTTTAATTTTTGGAGTCAACCAATATTGATTGCATGCTTCGTTGCGGAGAAATTCAGGGCAGTTGTTCAAAAATTCACCAACTTGGCTGCAAACATCCCATGGACTGGGCCAGGCTCACACGAAATCAAACCACAGAAACGCCAAAAGAATCACCGATAGCCGGTACCCTTCTGGATCAAGCAGCTCCAGCAAAGTGTTGGAAGAGCCTGCTATGACAATCCAGTTTCCTTTGAGGCAGCTTGCAGCATCGTTCTTCTCGTAGAGGTTGTAGCGACAACCTCCCAGGGAGTCACAGTGGTTTCTTGACATGCAGACGTTGTCACGTCAACGAATATGACGCCTGGGTAGGAAGTGGTAAATCCCCAATTGCTCCCAGTGCAAAAAAAAAAACGATGACTCATGCGGCCCACACATATTCCTCAATCATCCTCAATCATCCTCAATCCAGTTCAAGATTCATTCCCCTCCCCACCTGCATCCAGCACCAGGTTGTTCTGCGAGACATATCCAGCCACTGGTGGGATCGATGATGCTTGGCACGGTGGAAACAAACTCACATCCACCGCCTCCACCCCCAGAAGGCAGGCGCACCATGCAACAAGCGCCGCGAGGCGGCCTTGCCTTGGAACAAAACTGTGGGCATCTGGGGTTGTTCAAGCGTCCATTTTGGGTACCGTAGAACCAGAAGATATGTGGGTGCTATTCAGGTCTTATTCAACCATCCATTTTGTTAGCACCTCTAAGTTGTGGTATTCAGCTGCTTAGCCTCACCACCAAGGGACAGCGTCATCTGCACATCTGACCGTCGGCTCTCGAACCGCAAATTGGCTAAGCAGCTGGGATCCGATTTTGCTCGGCTGACAATGCTGACACAAAGCTGGAAAAGTTGTTGGCGTTTCAAAATGCCCCTCCTTATCCCCCATTGTATCACCTATTGTATCACCTGCTGGTCAAATATTGGTTCCCCAAAACACAATGCTGACAATGCAATACAATGCATCTATGCGCACAATTGCGCACTCATTTACATACCTCAGGATGTCGCTTTGCTTTCACTACTTTACACACAATTCGAATGATCCTCGCTCGGACAGGCTCGGACCCCTGCCGTGAACCGCTGGAAGCCAGGGCTCCATGAAGTGTTCCTTAGCTCAGACTGGCAGAGTTGACTCAGCATCCAATCTGAGAGTCACTCAACTTTAGGCCTTTAGTCAACACCTCAAATTCAGACGCCTCAACTGACTAGAAGGGTGATCTGCTACGGTGTTGGTTACGTTTGCCAGGCAGGCAAAAAGTTTGTTACCGCGAAACAGATTCAGGGAAGCAAACGTTGTCCTACTCGGACTCATTTTCTTCCTGCGGTCATTTGTTTCAGTCTGTCTTAGACAGCTGTCTAATCCATGGGGTTCAACGCGTGATACCCAAGAGAAATCCAGCAACAACTTCAACAAATTGAACTTTCTTTTGGCATCTTTTTTGCCTCTCTCAATGTCGTTCTTTGCAAATTCCTCAACGCGTTGACGCCGATGTGTCATGAAATCTCCCTGAGGGAGCTCAGCACTTTGTCACTTTGCAGGCCGAGCCATTTGGCTGTGCCACACACCCGTCCCATCCTGCGGGGATCCGAATTCGGTGCTTCTCCTGATATGGATCTCCATCGCATAAGAATCATACAATTTCTATCATGAAAAGAACTTCGTACGCTTACAAAATATCATCAGATAACATCAATGATCATCAATGCATCCAGTTTGCAAGTGCTGGAAGATGCGGGAAGAGAGAACCATGAATGGAACATCTTGGTTGGATGTGCACCTGGAAAGCATAAATAAGGTCTCTTCTGGACAGCACTTGGATCACTTGGCTAAGACTTGGCTATCCAATTGATCAAATACTAAAGTTTTTTGAATTTGAGCGCTTTAGCATATCTCTCACCATGTTTCCCTAAGGAGAATCGACCAAGCAAGTCCCACAGAGCATACCGACCACGTCCGTTGCCATGAGTGAGGCACTGCATGCGACCAAAGGCTTTGTTCCACAATCCTCCAGTCAATGGATCCTTCGCAAATAACGTGTAGGGATTCAAGTCGGATGTGCTCAAACACAACGCCCCCTGATAGTCCAGCGCAATCTGATCTGGATGCATAAACCAATATTTGGCCAGAACAGATTGGTCCCCAAGAGTGGACTCTCTATCATAGTTGTCAAGCGACCAAGAAATCATCGGTACCAGGTCCTTCACAGGTCCAATAATGAAACCGGAATTCAGGAACTTGATGGCTGGAGGACTAGCACAAGGACATCCCACACTGCCACATCCTTTGGGACTCACCTGGAGCGATAGCTGCGAACTGGTCTGACATGTTCTTAGGAGAACCCCAAACCACCACTCTGGTGTAGCTAGATTAAGACCATGGTCTTACATAGTCTTGCGAACTTAGAAAGTTCGAAAGGACAACTTCAGTCTCAGGGCAAAGTTGCATAAACTAAACTTGCTACAAAGTCAATCAAAGTCGCGTATTTCTGCCAAAATCCGTCGTTCAAAGAGATGTTCGCCAGGTCTACAGCCCATTCTGGAGCTGGAGGCACCTTTTTGCATGGCTGCTCTCCACATGCAATCTCGGCTGAAATCACGATAGACGCACCACTGGCCTCTACAATCTGTTGATAATAATGCAAGAAGTCACGCATCTCACAACCGCCCCAAAAGATATCGGTGCCATCCATGAAAGCCACCAAGTCATCATCCTCTTTACTCTTCAAGAAGGGGAGCAAGAGCTCAAACTTCGTCTTGTAGCCATGCCATGGTTGCCCGGCTCCAATATTCACCACCTCAAAAGGACCACCCACTTTCTGAAGCAACGAAGAGCCCTTGGTCTGAAGCGTCACGAAGGTTGGATCTCCCAACGGGGTTGTGCTCGTTGTCGTTGTGAACGTCCATGTCATGGTCGATCCTCCTAATCCTAATCCTCAGAAATGGTATCGAAATGGTCGAATTGTGAGAGGAACCAGGAAAAAAATTGTCTTTTGAGGGTTTTGAGGCAGTGTCATTTCTGCTTTTCTGACCAATCTGACCATGGTAACTGTGGTTTTCAAAATTTTGGAATAAATGGTGAGTTTTGTTTTGCCGTTTTCCTGCTTCGCATTAGTCAAGTTGCCTGGAAGTGCATGCGTCGCAGAAGCTGTGGCAGAAGCTGTGGCACCGGCGATGACTCTGCTCTCTTTTGCAACGACTTTGCTGTCATTCACAATGAATTGATGGAGTGTTTCTGAGTCCTTCCGCAGTTCCTTGCTGAAAGGTGCTTCTGGGATAGGAATCTGAGTGACTATCACGCCAATGAAGAAGCCCAGAGAAAACCACAGCAATATCCTGACAGGTGCGGCTGATACAGGTTGTGGTACCGAAAGAATAACCAAAATAGAGATAAATAGACAACCTGTATCCACCCCCGGCCCAACTCGAAAAGCCGAAGCGAATTTGGGCGAGCCTGGTGCCCTTCTGGTCTGAGCTTCTCGGATCACCTGGCCCTTGGCTCGTCAAGACAGGTGATTCAGGTGATTCGACATCCCCACTGTAGGCACCACCGTGTACAGCTTCTCCGCTGCCGCCACTACCGCCATCGCTTCCACGGTCCATTGCCCAACCGGCTGCGGCAGTGTCGTGAGCCGCGTGGTCACAGGTTCTGCTAATGGAGCCCACTATCTGAGCTGCCACAAGCTGCCACGGACGCAAACAGATACGTCAACAGATATCTGTTACACAAAAAGCAAACGACAAGGATGAACGTGCAGTTCTGTGCGCGCTGCGTGGTACACAGACACACCCCAAGTTTTCTCAGTATTCCTGTCATTCCGAAGTCATTCCGAAGTCATTCCGAAGTCATTCCGAAGTCATTCCGAAGTCTGTTGCTTTTGCAGAAACCATCCCACTGAGCCGAGGCACTGGAAGAACCAAGCCTCCAAACCGTGAGGTGATGGGCCCTATGACTTAGATGGGAACATGCCAAAGCCATTGTGGCTGTCGATGCTTGTGAGAGGGCGTTTACATGATCAATTGAATCGATTGAGCTTCAACATCTTCAACTGAAGATTCATGTCGAGGCTCTGCTGCTTGCCTGTTATTTTGATATGATATCTCCGAATGTGTTGTCTCTGTTACTGGAAATTGTGCTTCACCAGCTTCAACCAAAGGTGCAACACCCTGCGACTCCCTGCGACCTGCGAATCCGCCATTGCTGGTGTCTCCGACTGATCCCGCTCTGATCCAGGGCAGCGCCATGCCAAGAACATCAGCCACGCAGCCACACTTCTTGTCTTGCCAAACTGTGATCATCATCATCAACAATCAACATTGTTCAACATCATGACTCTTTAGTAACTTTAGTATCTTTAGTATTCTTTACACTCCATATATTCCATGATATTCCATGGCTCTCATCCAATTCCCTGATTCCAAGCTGCCACTGTCAGCTCAACCCTTTGTCTTCACACCACTCACGACGGCGCCGCGCCACCGAGGGTAGCATAACGACGCCCGTTCAGCGGAGTGACAAGACACGGCGTGAGACACGGCAGAGTGGCCAGGCGGCCAAAAACGTCGCCATAGTGTGAGACGTGACGATGCTTGAAGGAAATTTGTTGGGTCTCTTGAAGTTTCTTGCCATCTGAAATTTCTCTGGCCTGGGAAACTGGGCTGTTCACGCAGTCTCCACAAGGCACGGAGATTCTGCTCTCTGACTTGAGAGACTGGCAAGGGTCACTTAACCCAAGGAATCACGGCTTGAAATCACGGCTTTCAATTTCAAATCATTTGGCAATTTGGCACTTTCCCGACTCCTGACAGCACCTCACTATGGTCCTTGCTTTGCGTGTCTGCCAATGGACATCAACTGATATCAATGAAATATCGAGGAAATATCAATGAATGTGGATGTGCGCTGCTTCAGTCAAATTCAGGAATTCCATCTTGGATCCATTTATCTTGGATCATGGGAAAGCCGCCCGCTTTTTGATTTGGGAGTCTGATTCTCGGCCACCCTTGTCACACTGAGCGTGCAAGGGAAAGAGGAAAGCGTGGCAACGTGACAACTATGGCCAGGCCTCAAACAGACTCAGCTCACCTAAGCGTTCAAAAACTGGTGCTAGGTGCGATTCCGACTGAGACCGAGAGATTTCGACTGGACGTAGATGAAAAAGGATGAATATGTATAAAATATGCTGCAGGAATCTATAGGATGTTATAGGATATACTTTTCTCATCAATTGGATACCGAAATTGTGTATAATGTGTGAATAAAAATCAGGATCACATGAGACATCGCAATTCTTGGAGACCCTGCAACCTGGCCCACTTTCAAGTTCTCTTCGCCTTAGCCCAGGCGTGGCCCACCCACAGTTGCGCTCGTGCTGTGCAGCTTCCCCGAGCTCTCAGCCAGCATGGCTCCAGCAGGCATTGCCCTGCAAGAAGCATAGCAGGCCGATGCCGGCACTGGGTGCAGAGCGCCTGCTCCGAGATGGTCTGAGATGGTCTGAGATGGACAGAGATGGTCTATGTTTTCATGTGTTTTTCATGTGTTTTTCATGTGTTTTTCATGTGTTTTTCATGTGTTTTTCATGTGTTTTCTTGATTCTTGAGAGACAAATCAGAGAGAAATGGAAAATACACCGCATGTTTCCAGCATGCCGAACCCCAGGCGCAATCCTCACCCTCCATTTGCACAGACCACACCTCTCTTTGGGATAAGGATCATCATCGTTCAAAGGCACAATCTCCGATTCCATCTGCAGCAAATCAGCAAAGACGCATCCACATCCAAAAACATTCTCCGATGCAGTGTTTATCGATGTTTATCGATTTTAAAAAGTGTAAATGTTGGATCTTTTGGATATCGATAAGACATGCTGTCGCAACATGCCACAATGATCCACAATGACTGCGCACAGAGTACAGACTGTACAGCCTCCTCCATGATGGTCGTGAAGGTCCGCTCCAACTTTCCCTCACCGTCCTCCCGAGGTACTCCCAGAAACATAAGGGTGGTGAGGCTGGAGATTCTTCCACAAAAAAAACACAAAGGGTCAATACAGTATTCAATATGTCAATACTATTGAGTCAATACATGGAGCTACTGACTCTTTGCCAATCGCTACTACCGATTTCCAATTTCCATCTGGAAGAATGATGAAGAATGTACAGTACCCCAACAGTCCAACCACCTTGACCGCGAAACCCACTCTGTCCGTCTTCTCCCCTTCATCCAGTGCTGGCTCTGGATTCGCAGGAATCTGCAAATGAACCAGTGAAAAACAAATAAGACCACCCGCTGAAAGAGACTTTTTCTGTCCATTCCATGTTTCATCCATGCTTCCTTCATGCTCATTCATGATCATCCATGGTATTACCCACCATCCAACTTAGCGCAGGGCAGAAGACTTGGAATTTCCACCACAGGGCAGATCCTGCTTTCAATGCTGCGGTCGAACTAACACAACATAGACACAGAAATATATTTCAAAAGACACAATACCTACCACTGCAAGTATTTGGAGGTTCATTTGCTTTCCTATCTATTCGCAGACCCCTATACAAATTATACGACTATACAAATTATACGACTATACAAATTATACGACTATGGACGATCAGAAACCGGATGTGCTGGTGAACACCAAAAATAGATGTTCAAAATGGACTTCTTCCCCCCAAACATGGTGTAGTATAATGTAAACCAGGTTTGGATCCACGCGTGCCACGCATTCCACGCCGTTCAGAACCCTTTCTTTCGACACCGCGAAGAAAATCATCCTGCGATGACTTACTCGTCGCCATCACAGGTCGCGACAGCATCCGCTCCTCAGAACCGGCACGGAATGGCCACACTGGGTCTGTAGCTACAAGAACTCCAAGATGACAGTGTGGCCCGAAAGGAAAGCAGGGAGTAGACGAAAAGAGTTGAGAAGGAGAAGATAGCAAGAAATCGTAGGATGATTGATGATGATGAATGACGATAAATGAGAAGGAATGAACGAGAATGAATGATAAATGTTGCGATGAAAAGTCATGCATGAACGTGTCACATCAGACACGTTTACACACATGAGTTTTTCCCCAAACAGCTTGTCTGTTGGGGTTCTAGTGGGCTTTCAAGAATTGGATCCTGTCACGAGATGATTTTGACCTTGTCTCCCACCTTGTCTCNAGTGGGCTTTCAAGAATTGGATCCTGTCACGAGATGATTTTGACCTTGTCTCCCACCTTGTCTCCCACCTTGTCTCCCACCTTGTCTCCCACCTTGTCTTCTCCCACCTTGTCTCCCACTCTGTCTCCCACTCTGCCTCCTAGTGCTCTGTGAGATCTTGTCACG
>BGPT01000149.1:358048-368350 GCA_003297045.1 Symbiodinium sp. clade C Y103 | reverse complement strand
CTGAAGTTGACATGTCGCAAGCCAATCATGCAACTCAAATCACATAAACAGTTGTGGCGTTTCTGATTGAAACTCTTCATGCTCATTAGAATAATATTACATCATGTGCCATGAGTTTCATCTTATTCTACTTGAGCATTTGCACAACTGTTTCAAATCACTTGATGCCAAGATGAGTGAACATGTCTCACAATGATCAACCGGAAGCCGCCGCACAAGCTNATTTGCACAACTGTTTCAAATCACTTGATGCCAAGATGAGTGAACATGTCTCACAATGATCAACCGGAAGCCGCCGCACAAGCTGATTTTCCAGTGGGGTTGTTGTCTGAAGTTTGACCAGCTTTAAGGTCGCGCAATCACCCCAGGTTCTTGACCGCATCTTTCCAAACTTCGTGCAAGTCACATCGACTCCGTTGCATGCCTTGGTAGACTTCGACAATCCCTCGTGAGAAAGGGTCTGCTGGGTTACTCTGGCTTGGGACTCTTTCCAGCCATAACTGCACCTGCAGCACATCTTCGACTTCGAGGATTTGTTTGAGTACCTTGCTGGCGTTCTCATTCACAGACCAGCACTTCAAGAATGCACCACGAACTGATTCACTATCAGTGAACACAACTACCCGGGCGCAGGCAAGAATGTCCATGAAAGTTTTGGCGCCAGCTAGCACACCCAAGGCTTCGAGTTCCTGAATAGCCGTTTTTTGGCCGGCTTGCATCACATCGGACATCAGGTTGTGATCAACCTCTTCACTAAAGAAACTCAAACACTTTCCGCAGGATGCGTACAAAACACCACCAATGCCAGAGAATCCGTTGGGCTCAAATGACGCATCAACGTACAAGTGAACATAGTCGGACAACTTACCTGAAATTTTTCTAGGGGTGTTTTTCAAAATCCCATTTTTGACGGATGTCAAGGCTTCCTTTACCTCATCACCGAGGATGCGCCGCCGGGGATGCGCCGCCCAGATGCTATGTGCTTGGACAGCTGGCGCATGTTGTTACGAACGACTCGACCAAAGAGTTGGCTGCTGGCAAACTGCAAACGGCCTCTAAGTCTCTCACCATCTCTCCTAGAGAGAACTCCGGAGCGCAAGACTTGGTCAATGTCTGCTATCAATTCATCGACCCTTTCAGGAGTGTTCATGACCAGAGTTGTTCCAAGGTCGGCTTCGGCCAGATCAAGCTTCACCCCTAAAACTTTGCACACTGAATCAAAGTCAACTAGTTTTTCTGTAGCTAACTTCCACCCCAAGGTCGAGAAAAGAAAGGTTATGACCATGTCTGTATGCCTTTCCATTCCAGTTTCTGCCAAACTCAAAAAGTCGTCAAAGTAACTTGACCAGGCTATGCTAAGCAGGGCGGATCCAAGTTTCCACAGGGCCAGTGAAAGCCGAAGGAACGAGGTCACGGATGCTATTGACCCAAACGGAAGCACCTTTTGCTGATATATGCATGGGCTTTGAGAGTCCGGGTCAAACATGACCAGGAAAGCGTCGTGTTCGAAAGCATGGTCAGACAACGGAAGCTGTTTGTAAGCGTCACTGAGATCCCCGCATTTTGCTCTCAGTCCCACGTCTTTCTTGCCTTGCGCAGACAGTCTCATCCATAGTGCGATCATTGCACTGATGTGGTCAATGGTGTGGACCGTCACGCCTTCCGTCTGTGTCACAGAAGAATTTACCATCGACGAACGGTAGTCATCAATGGGCCTCACCTTGTTCCGCTGTCGCGCAGGAATCTGCGTGTCAGAGTTGCCCCTGCTGGGATTGAACTTTCGTCTATTGGTCCATCCAAAATCCCTTGGTCACTTCTTTCTTCGTAGCATCTATCAGTCCCCTGTCAAGGTCCGCATCACCTGATCCAGACACTGAGCTCATCATAGCTTTTCTGCAAGAGGCGGCAATCTTTCTTAGCTCAAAACAGACGATTGTGGCAGGTCTGAACTTTTTCCTGAAGATGTTGGCCTCTGGCAGAGGTCCGGTGAGGTCGAAACCTCTGGTGATGTCTTTTACCAAGTTGGTGTCCTGGTGGCCTGCGTCATTCAAGAGCTGTTCAAGCAAAGACAGGCGTTTCCCTTTCAAGATTTCTCTCCTTCTGGAGGACAAATTCTCAAGCAGCATGTTGTCTGTTTCTTTGGGCTCTTCGGCCAACAAGGTCCACCTCCTCAGTTCTGCGGTTCTTTCCTTGGCAAGGTCTTGCTGTGATGTGTTGACACAATGACTAATCACTTCACGCATTTCCTTAGGGAACAGTGAGTGGACCCAGGTCGGGTGCCCCACTTGTAGAGCTGCTTCCGCAAACTGTTCTGGCGATCTGTGCACGCCAATCGTGATAGCGTTTCCGTCACCATGAGTGGCACTCGCGGAATTCCCCCGGGGAGGAGTGCTTAAGGGTCTGCTATTAGGAGGGGGTGGGCTATCAGCAGGCTGTGGTTTAACTTCAATGAATTCAGAAACCATTGGAGGAAGACCGCGTCTGGGTTGTATCTCAGTGCTGGCACGCAGGGCTTAGATGGATTCCTCCTGCAAGGCGAAGCACGGTGGTGCGCATGTGGCCCCACGGCTTTGAAGCTCCAGGCCAACTTGCTAACCATTGCTCTGCACAGCGGCCATGGATACGCGACTTCAAGTGCTGTTGCCCACTCTCCAGATGGCGTTTGACCCCAGGCTTCGTGTTCGTGATCATTGCCACACAGCTTCGCTAACTCCTCAAAATCCTTGATGTTGTGGAGCAATTTGGTCAGCTTGCGTCTGCTTGAACCGTATTGGCAATGGTGAAAGAGTACCTCACGAGGTGCCAGGTCATTGATCAATGCTACGAACGGGGTTGTCAGCCACATGAAGCTCCGCCCTGGGTTCTCACAGCTCCAAAGCTTACCTAAGCGTTCACATAGCCTGATGATATCACAGGTGATGGCATAGAGGCGGTTGGCGCTGACAACCCTAGCAAGCAATGTCCCTTTGAGAGTTGGAATCCCATTGGGATATTGATCTGTCCTGACAATCGGGGGGGTTGGCCCGGCCCTTTCTTTGGATCAGCCTGGCACGGCTGGATGTCCCGCAAGGAGGTGCTAGGTGTACATAATCACAATTTGGAGATGCGATCAATTCCTTTACAAGTTCAAGCTGGTCGGGCTGTAACAAATCAAGCTTTAAGATGGGACATCTCAGGCTGTACGGGATAGAGACATCAACACCGAAGCTGTCAGCAAAACCTACTGCTTTGAGCGCAGCAGTGAGCCTGCCCGATCCTGCGAAAATCTCAATGCAGAAGAATTCTTCAAGAGACTGATTGAAGCCCACAGTGCCTTGCGGCTCGCCTTTTGGCGCTGGAGATTCTTGGCTCTCTTGTGAAACTGGATTTGAGGCCGTTTGTCACGACCCCACGTGATTTTGGAGGCTATGGGGCTTCTGGCATCCAACCTCGGCGCATACATGTAGACCACGGTCACAAGCGCCCCCCGCCGATGCTTTACTGCAGCCGTTGGGCAGGTTCAATGCCCAGCAAATTCTTTTCCCATCCTTTGTGTTGAGAGCTTTTCCAATCAATGGCTCCGGAACGTTCGGGCCACGTCCCCTTTTGCTTTTCGATCCTTTGCCCTTTCCTTTCCCTTTTCCTTTCTGCTGAGCTGCAGGCTTTGTTGGCGTTCTGGATCGCGTCCTCTGCTGTTCTTGCTGTGCCTGTTTGGGCTGAGCTGCAGCTTTGGGAGCTGGTCCACGTGCAAGAGGAAGAAGATGAAAGTTGACGGAGCTGTGATTGAGGATGGTCGCCAACTCTTTCTCAATCGGAGTTTTTCCATTTGCGTCCTTTTTGAGTGTGGTCAACCTCTCGGACATAAGCATAAAAGCTTGTCTGTCTGCTCTCAAGACTTGCTGGAGGCTCACAGGAGAGTAACCAGGAGGCGCTGGCTGACTCAAGTGATCTACAAGTTCAGCATGAAACTGTTCATGATGTCGTATGGACAGAGTTGTACAAGATCGTAGGCCAATGCCCTCCTCCTCAAAGCGTTGACCACTTCCAGTTCAGTAGCTGTGGAGCACGTGATCTCATTTGCCTTGTCCTTTACGACCAGTGACGAGGCGTCGATCGCCAACTCTTTTCCTGGTTTCTTGTTGAGGAGCTCTTGGCGACGTGTGTGGAACTTCTCTGGTCCGTGGTAGATCAAGACATCTTTCTCAGCCATGGCTATGAGCATGTCATACACAGCGTGGCCCACTTCTCAGCGATTCTGCTTTCCCTTTCTGCAGGGGCCATGACGGCTGGCAAGACATCGTCTTTCTTTGTGACCTTGCTCTTGACATCTGCAACGACCAAAGTTTGCGCCTCAAATATGAGTCTTTTCATCGAGGCCAGTGTGCCGACGTTGGGTACTATGGTACCACCAAACAAGGTTCTGACCTGCTCATCTGTGGGCGTAGTTCCCGGAGGCGAGGCCGCAAACGCCCGTCGAGCTAATGAAGTCACTCCTGCACCTATCACCGCATCAACTTCGGCTTCGGTGAGATGGACTTCAAGTCCTCGGGCTCTCAACGCCTCTTTGGACTCCAGCAATGTCCCCATTGCCCGCCAAAGCCGCAGTGTGATAAAGGTGATAGAATGATGTCACATGGCATTGAAATGCTGTCTAGATGCTATTTCATTCTTCTTCTGACCCACTCTTTATTCAATTGCTATTGTGCTCGGATGTCCGCTCATCTGTGCATGTGTGAGACCAAAACTGGAGGCAAGAGATTGACATGACGCCCGTTGGCTGCCGCTTGACATGTGCACTCATTTCACTGAGATGTGATGGACCGCATTTGCGACCACAGTGCAATGTTTTCACTCTTTGGCACTTGCCTCCATCTCAAGCCTGCGCTTCTTTAAAGCAGCAGCTGCAGCCCCTAAATCCTTAATGGGCTTGGCAATGGCGCATCTCTTGCACTTTCGAAATACAAGAAAGTCTACTTCACGGACTTCTTTGAAATCTGCGGTCTTTCTCACTCCACAGCTGAAGGACTCTTGATGCGAGCCTATGCTCTCAGGTGAACTATTTGACTCTTGCTGTGTTGGAACATATCAAAATCAGGATCCCACTGTTTTTCCTGAACTACAGGGTCATTGGGCAGGGCAAGTTCAGAAAGAGATTCATCTGAGCTTGTCTCAGCTTCGGATGACGAACTAGAGCTGGATGCCTCTTCGATGCTTTCGGCTTGTAGCTTGAAGTCATCTTTCGGGTCTGGTCTGCATGCTTCGCCAACCATGCCCGACCTAGTGGTATCAGGGGCGTAGAGATCCGTTCCGAATTTGTTGTAAAACAGAGTCAAATTCTCGCAGTGGGGCTGCCAGTACGTCTCTTGCATATACATCCACACTGTGCTTCCCACTCACGTGATGGCCAAGTAGTAAACGAGTTGTCTCGCCCAGCCCTGCCTTGGCACACCAAGAAAGTGGTGTCCCCTTGAGAGTGTGAACCGTTGTATAGTCAATGCTTCCCAACCTTCTCGACAGGAGCGATCTGAGCCACTTTCCCGCCTCTGTCGTGGTGACAGCACGGTCTTGCCATCCAATGCCATTCTGATTGATGGGAGCTGGGAGCAATGCTTCGTCGTCCAAACACTCTAGCTGTCTTCCTGCGAGCTCAGAGACTCTCACAAAATTCAGCCCCCATGGTGGGGAAAGCAGGCCCCAAACGGGCGCCACTAAAGGCATTGCTATTCCTTGTCTGGCTACCAGGCGGGCGGTCTTGTGTGACCTTGTTCTGAATTCGAGATACCCTGATATTGCCCCATTGTGTTCTGAAACGTCTTTGCAGTATCCTCGAAGTTTCTTCAGGTCACTCAGTCTGCTGCGGCTATACAGGCAAAACAGCATAGCTCCAGCCGCAAACCTGTCGATCACCTCCTCACGTTCATCCATCAGTATCAATTCGAGGGCTTCCACCTCCTGCACCGTCAGTGTTCTTGCCTGTCTCTTTTCCTTCTGCCCAGATCGGCCAACTCAACAGTTTTCTTGGCCTTCAACGAGACCTGCCCAGAGTTGCCAGGTATCCCGACCACATGCTCGCAGAACCTTAGAGCTTCTAGAAACCCAGAAAGTGCAGATGGTCCTGCTCCAGTGTTGGACAGGTGGTCAAGGTAGTCTTCGATGTCACTCACTATGATAGGAAAAGGGCAGATTGAAAACCTAGTGCTCCTGAACCACTTCATGAAGCGCGCAATGCAATTTCCACGTCGTAGAACGGTGTTTGCACTCCTGTTGCCAAAGACCTTTCGGATGCTGGGAAGGTCGTGGTTGTGCACAGCGTGGTCAAGATCATACCCAGCAGGCCAGGCTTGTCTCCCTGAGCTGAAAATGATGTACCACTTCTCAAGTGCATCGCCCCAAGACTTCTGCTCAAGTTCCGCTTCGGTCAGATTGACTTTGAAATTGATCACACCCAGATAGACACCTCTGCCGCACTCCTGCCATGAGCAGGGGAGAGACTTCGGTGCCTCCTCTGGGTTGTCACCAACATCAACTGCGCCAATCTGCGGAATGGGCAAATCTGGTAAACCATCATCATCAGCGAAGATTTGTTGCATAACGCCAGTTTTCCAAGGCAATTTGACTGAAAGAGCAGGAGGGATGGATAAGCACTTGTCTCGAATGAGGCTTGAAAAAGTTCTGAGGTCAAAGACTGAGAAGCCAGCACACAGCGCAGATGCACGCGAAGGCCAATCCAGAAGTGAATCCAATGATGATGGATTTCCAGCAAAGACCACCACCTTCCTTCAAAGGTCCACCCAGGATGATAGGACTGTGCACAGCCCACGTCCCTTTGGCCAACGCACGTGGTCTGCGCATGCACCGTCGATGGCTCAGTTGCGCCCCACGGAGTGATCCACGAAAATTTTGAATGAACTAAATTTGACAGCTTGAATGAACTGAAATTTGTCAGTTTGTGTCGCCAAGATTCCTACTTATCTGGTCATGCACCTGTCATGACTGTCAACACCAACATTTATGCTGTGTCCCTTGACTACAGCCTGAAAGCGGCATCGGATGAGTCATTGGTATGAACATNCTGGTCATGCACCTGTCATGACTGTCAACACCAACATTTATGCTGTGTCCCTTGACTACAGCCTGAAAGCGGCATCGGATGAGTCATTGGTATGAACATGTCACATGATAAGAACAGATACATCACTGAAGTTGACATGTCGCAAGCCAATCATGCAACTCAAATCACATAAACAGTTGTGGCGTTTCTGATTGAAACTCTTCATGCTCATTAGAATAATATTANCTGAAGTTGACATGTCGCAAGCCAATCATGCAACTCAAATCACATAAACAGTTGTGGCGTTTCTGATTGAAACTCTTCATGCTCATTAGAATAATATTATATCATGTGCCATGAGTTTCATCGAGTTTTTGCACAGAAGAGCGTTTACACACAGACACGTTTACACAGAGAAATCTTTACACGCAGAAATTTTTACGCACAGAAGTTTTACACGGAAAAATGTTTATACCAGGACGCGTTTACACACAAGAGTTTTTACACAGAAGAGTTTTTAAAAACAGACACGTTTACACGGAGAAACCTTTACACACAGAAGTTTTTACGCACTTTTTTTTTAATACAGACGAGTTTTTTTTTTGCCAAGACAAATTTACACACAGAAGCATTTACACACATCGGCTTTTACATACAGACGCGTTCACACAAAGAAGTCTTTACACCAAGGAGCTGTCACACACACGAACACAAAAACTTTTACATAGAAGACCGCTTACACACAGACGTGTTTGCACAGAGATGTCTTTACACAGAGAAGCTTTTACACAGAAGTTTTGCCACAGAAGAGCGTTCACACACAGAAATGTTTTACGCAGAATAGCTTTCACACACAGACGGGCTTACACAGAGAAGCCTTCACACACAGAAGCGTTTACAGAGAAGCTGTACACAGAAGAACTTTGACGCCAAGACACGTTTACACACAGGGGCTTTCACATAGAAGAGCTTTTACACGCAGACGCTTTTGCACAGAGAAGTCTTTACATCGAGATGCGAAGGCGCGTTTACACACAGGAGCTTTTACACATAACAACGTTCACGCACAGGCACGTTACACAGGAAAACTTTTTCACAGAAAAGGCTTTGCACAGAACAGCTTTTGCACTTCGAACCTCGTTTCGTACGAAAGGGTTCCATCTGAATCTCAAAGTCGCAATTCTACCTCAATTTTGGCACTTGGACCCTCGTTTTGTGCAAAAGGGTTGCATCTAAGATTTCAAAATCGCAATTTCCCTTCAGTTTTTGCACTTCGACCCTCCTTTCGTGCGAAAAAGTTACCGCGGGCCCCCGAAAATTTGCATTTCCCCACGCGCTTTGCACTTCGACCCTCATTGCGTGCGAAAACGTTGCGGTTCGCACTACAAAATTCGCGTTTCACCACACGTTTCTGCATCCAACGCGCACGAAGTGCGGGAAGGGTTGTGTTTCGCAATCCGGCATTTGGCTGCCCCGCCGCCTTAAGAGAGAATCTAGAAGAACTTGAGAAGTAGGAGTTTTACTCCTGAGTATTAACTCCCGTGTATTAAGTCCTGCGTAATAACTCCTGTGTAACAACTCCTGTGTAACAACTCTTGTGTAACATGATGTAGATGATGTAGGTGATGTACATGATTTGTTTGAGATGTATGTGATGTAGATGAGATGGATTTGATGTAGATGATATGATGTTGATGAAGTTGATGTAGATGAAGTTGAAAGAAGGAGATGTGATGTAGATTAATTTGGTAGCTGTTCTTTGGGAAAAACCCTTCGCAGGAGCTTTCGGGAAAAAGAGAGAAAAGTTAAATCATCATCAAATTCGGAGGGATTTATTTTTCTGTCTTTTGGGGGGATGACTATGTACCCAAAAATAGGCGACCAACCATACTGAGGATATGATAGACATACTGGGAACACAAAATGGATGATTACCCCCAAATCTATGGCAATGTTCATGGGGGAAATGATGAGAATCGGATTTGGAGCTACCCTTTTTTCAGACAAATGAGTCATGATGAGTCATGATGAGTCCTGATGAACACGGTGCAACTGGTGCAACTGGTGCAACTGGTGCAACTGGTGCAACGACAATGTCAACAACTTGAGGTAACACCGATGACAGCGAGGTCAGTTTGATGGCCAGGCATCCACATCTTCTATGAAAGAGGGTGGTGACTTTCGCTGAGCCTTGCGAAACCACAACATGTTCCAAGACATTCCCCGCATCTTCAAGTGATCAGAACCAGTCCAGCGCTTGGAATGGTCGGCTTGAAGGGCAGATTTCTTCTGAATGCGGAGTTTTCAGATGTGTGAATGCAAATACTACATTGGCGACACATGGCCAAATCCGGTATCTTAGCACGGGAAACGGCACAAGCCCACCTGGTTGTGCTTGTGACCGTGAACAACATCACCTGCAAATGGGCAAAAAGATTCAACGAGCTGTGGCACGACTTGCACAAGCGGCATGTCACAAGACAAGCTTTGCATAGTTTTGCCAGGATTCGCAGGGGATGGCAAGGGTATGTCCCAAGAATTGTGTTTATGTTTGCATCAGCGTGTTTGCTTTTCAGGTCCAAAACTGTGTTTGCGCTGTTTTGCCATTACGCTGAAACCCTGGACGGCGCCGATACGCCACTACGCCGAAACTCTGGAATACGCCGATACGCCGTTACGTCGATCGCTGTGTTTACGCCGATACGCCCCTACGCCGATCCCTGTGTTTACGCTGCCCTATAATCAACCCTAAACAAACCCTAAGCAAACCCTAAACCAAGCCCAAACCCTGAATAAACGGCATTCGGTGTATCGGTGTATCGGTGCCCGTGTGCGCTGAAACCAGTTTTGGTGTGTAGGTGTATCGGTGGGCGCACGGGCTGAAACAGGTTTCGGTGTGTCGGTGTATCGGTGCAAAACTCACTTTGCAGAGCTGGATAACAAACGCTTTGGTTTGTATATTAATGTGTACATACTATAATTGTAATATGTATATATATATATATATATTATAGACATAGACATATACACATATACAGAAACACATATACATATACACATATACACATATACATATACACATATACATATACACATATACATATACACATATACATATACACATATACATATACACATATACATATACACATATACATATACANCAGCATATACAGCATATACAGCATATACAGCATATACAGCATATACAGCATATACAGCATATACAGCATATACAGCATATACAGCATATACAGCATATACAGCATATA
>BGPT01000149.1:315767-358013 GCA_003297045.1 Symbiodinium sp. clade C Y103 | reverse complement strand
CAGCATATACAGCATATACAGCATATACAGCATATACAGCATATACAGCATATACAGCATATACAGCATATACAGCATATACAGCATATACAGCATATATCAGCATATACAGCATATACAGCATATACAGCATATACAGCATGTACAGCATATACAGCATATACAGCATATATCAACATATATCAGCATATACAGCATATACAGCATATACAGCATATACAGCATATATCAGCATATATCAGCATATATCAGCATATACATATACATATACATATACATATACATATACATATATACATATACATATGCACATATACATATACATATACATATACATATACATATGCATATATACATGTACACATATACATATACACATATACATATACATATACATATATACATATACATATGCACATATAAATATATACAAATTCATATACATATACATATACATATACACATATACATATACATATACATATACATATACATATACATATACATATATATATACATATACATATACATATGCATATATACATGTACACATATACATATACACATATACATATACATATATACATATACATATACACATATACACATATACATATATGCAAATTCATATACATATACATATACATATACATATACATATACATATACATATACATTTACATCTACATTTACATATAAATTTACATATACATATAAGTACATATGCATATATACATATGTATATATTTATATATCATATATACATGTTGTTGCATTGTCACATCTGCAATCTTAAACCGCTGGGTTGTAGCCGCCCTGTCATCCCCCACCTGCCGTCGAGGTGCCTGGGGAGTTGCCGGAAACCGGGGACCCCGGGGACCCCGGGGACCCCATGAATTGGCTAAGAATCATGAGAGAAGAATCAGAGTGAAATACCCTAGTAATGTGAGAGGAATCCACTGGTTAAGAGTGATAATTATACAAATTAGCTAAGAAACCATAATGAGACTGATGAATCATGGTGAATAATCCACTAGCTAACAATCAGTATCCCAAGCCACTGGTTATCATTGGTTAATATTATCTCCATGAATTGGCCAGACATCCGAAAATAGATCCAAATGGTAATAAAATCCTGTTGATGGCTATGGTTTGCGGTCCAGGCTCTACCACATTACCAGCTATCTTCCCTTTCGGAGAGTCTCAATTGACCCACAATCGCTGAAGAACTCCCGTGATACATGCAGAGTTGCTTTCCCTTCTGTGTGGCGCCTGATTCTGCATTTCTGCTCCGCACTATATCATGGTGCAGTGCCCCTGTGTCGAATATAACACACCTTCTACTAGTCTCCGGAATTGAAGCATTTCTCTTCCTGTTCTCTTGATATCCAGTTCAAGCCAAGTTGCCTTTCTTTTTCTTTGCCTGGTGTCTGCGTTTGCTCTTAGGACATGTCAACAGATGGTACAAAGCTATGCAAAATTCATAAGACGTGACGCCACCGTGGCAAGTTTTCAGAACATTCCGGACGAAACAAGGCCCTGGCCTTCTCTGAAGCGGGTTTGGCAACTGGCTCCTCCTGACAGTGTCCCAGGATGTGCTCCCATCCTATAGATCCATGATGCAACATGATCCAAGTTTGGTTCGATAACCCAGCTGCAAAGCCAAAGCACCGCTACCTTCTTTTTGGCTTCATCTGGCATTACCCTGCGGCTGCGACTATCAAAGATGCAAGCTGTCACCAAGATCATTTAGAAATCATTGCAGCCATGGTATTTTGCTCCAAGTCGAGAAACTGGATTTTGCAGCAAGCACATGGCTATCATCAGCAGTTTCCCAACAAAAGTGTTGGATTTTTTCCTGGTTAATCCGTGGCCAACTTGCGGCCACCCCAGGCATCCCTTTCTCAGCGACCTCACGATATAGCCGATGCAAAACTCCCACATCAAATTTGCTGGCAGAATGCTCTTGTGGGCAGCTGCTGCAGCCGCTGTGGCATCCTGGGAAATTTAGGAAAATCAGGCCGACATTGCGACATTACGGTCAGATTTCGTATGTTTTTGGGGTTGAAGGACCGTGATGAATCCTTTGATTTTCAAGCAACAAGGAGACTCTCACAGTCTAGTGCATGTGTTACATGCAAGTTGCATGGCCCACAGTGGTCCTTGCCACCCATCTGTAAAAGAACACCTGCAACGACTGCAACCAAAGTTTGACTAAGAAAACCATAAAAATGCAGACTTTGTGGATTTAGGAAAGTGCAAAGTTGCAATAACTGCAGACTTTCAATTTTTATGGTTCATATTTTCGGAGAAATTTGTTGGCCACCAAACAGTCACCAATGCACACCACGTGTTGGTCGACATGGAAAAGCAAAAAACACCTGAGCAATAGCATCTGCAAACCACTGCAGCCCACGGCAGCCCTACATGGCCTGCCCCACCGGGATGTTTCTTGTGAAAAGCCGTGACATCATACACCTTAGCTCTGCAGGTTCCAGTTTCGGTTCCATTCCTTCACCTTTTCTTATTTCACCTTTTCTTATCTTCCCTATCCCAATTGATCCGGAAATTTTGGTACTCGAAACATCTCGAAACAATCCCTGCCTTTCGGTTCATGATGACCCATAGTGACGCGGCTGTGTTGTGTTTCAGGACCTGCACAATGCACTATGTCAAATCACGACGTCGCAACATGGTCAAAACCAGCTGGAAACATGTGGGCCTCCTCCACTGTGTACGGTTTTCTATGGGCTGGCGCAACCAATGGCATGACGGCATTGAGGGCCCGAGGCAATCTAGTTCAATTGCTTCAGTTTGTCATGTTTTATCATGGTTTTGCTGCACTAATTTTGAAAATCACTTGTTGATATTATTGGCTATGAATTTGTTGTTGTATAATGTTTACTTGTTGAAAATGAAGATTGTGGGATTATTTTTTTGTACAACCATCCAAGTTGCATATACGTGTGGTCCATCGATCGTTGTTGCGCCTCATCCCTGCGATCCTTTGACGGCGAAACCGATGTAGTTTTCAAGCATGTGCACAAAACACACTTGTGAAATATCGAATTCGTACAAGTCTACAACCCAGAAAAAACAAAATAACCATGTTATGCGCAAACATTCTGTTTTGAAGTCTAGCGCCTGTTGATTGAAACTTCAGATGCAACATATTGGGTTTCAAGAAACAAACCTTTTGCGAAATGATGAAATGTTGGAATTTTCACATGAATTTTCGCCATTTTCCACCCAACCTGGAAGGCAATCGGCTAGGAACCAACCCGTCACTGGCTTTCGAGATTTTCACGGGCGGTTTGGAATGATAATGATGGTGAAATTTGATGCTGTTTAATTTTGAGAGCGTTACCAAATAGGGGCCCCATTTTTCCACGTAAAATAGGTGTTTTTTCCATATTTCTGAATGATTGTTCTTATTTCCTATAGTCTTAAGTATAAAATAACCTATCATCATCATCATCATCATCATCATCATCATCATCATCATCAGCATCATCATCCTCATCATTCCGATGTACAAGGACGCGTAGAACTTTACACGCAGGACAAACCACTTAAGTCAGGGTATATGCTTAACAATTTTCTTGTTCCTTATTCATGTGTTGCTCAAATCCATGCTCAAAAACCTTTCATTACATCATGTTCCTCCACATTATGGAAACATTGACACGTAGAACTTTAAACACAGGACAAACCACTTGAGTCAAGATAGTTGCTCTACAACTTTCTTGTTTCTTCCTTCGGGGTATGAAGGTGAGTTTTTCCTCCTTTTTCCTTTTTATTCTAAAGGTGATTTCCAGAGATCCCTAGGGATTTCCAGAGATGTCCAGAACCTTGAAAGGCCATTGGTTTTTGTTACTTTTCAATCTAAGTTTTTTCAAGGGTTTAAAGCTTCGGCGAGGTTCCAAATGTGCAAATGGGCAAGCGGTCTTTTTCAGCCAAAATGGGCCTCACGGATCAGCATGATATCCATGCCCAATGTGAGTGAAAGTGTTACACATCTCATCTCGATTTGTGCTGTGTCATCTCATGTGAATGACTCGGCAAATTGTTTCCACTCCTCCTCGCAAGTATGAGCCATTGCTCAGATTTGCGCCAGATATTGCGCTCCGTTCTGCAATGCATCAGCCATTGTTGCTGCTGCACTACCCTTCCAGAGACAAGCATAGAGTGAAATTTCACTCGTGAAAATCCTCTGAAATTCTGTCATACCTTGTTGCTGTGTCCCATCGATTCTGGTCAGACGCAGATTGACAAAGCTCTCTGAAAACTGAAGAAATCCTCATTCTGCATCTCGCTGCTGGAGCTTCATTGAGTCCATCTCCAGCCATCTGCAGAAATTCCAAAATCAAATTTTGGATCACTCTCGCATCTATCATCTCTCCACGTTGGGCACAAGCCAAGCGCTCATCTTTCAGAAACTCAGTCATAACTGTAATCGTCTGAGGAATCGCTGGTGCTGCTGATTGTTGATCATTTGGTTCAATTTCCATATCTTCTGCCTGTGAACTGCTTTCTGATTCTTCTGGATCTGTTTCATCTGCCACACCTTGCGGTACTGAACGTTGACGTACTGCATGCAGGTATTGATCTGCTCCCATATCTCTTGCTGTCACCGTCACCATATTTGCTCGTTCCAAAGTCTTCATGTGGATGAATTGGTCATTTGTCAAACCAGGAGCGTTTCTAACATATCCACCATTTTTCCACAATTGCAAAGTGCAAACCAGTACAGTAGTCATGGTTCATGCTGCTGAAGTTGCTTACCTCAGTAATCTCATCCTTCAACTCATCCTTGAGCATGTCAAGTTGGTTCTCAAAGCGGTCAAAACGTGCTGATGCTTGGTTGGTGCGCTGTTCAAGCTGTCCAGCATGACCATCTCCATCAGCTACCTGGTTCCAACACTGCACAAGGTCTGTCGAAAGCTTCCTCCTTGCAACGTATGCTGTAGCTGCAAAAACAACCCAAAGCACAAACATGAAAGCAAGCAAAGTCCATAGCCAGAAGGTCTCAGATGAACCTGAGATTGATTCAGAAACACTGCAAACTTCCAAGGCTTCAGCACCTGTTGGAACCACAACTGGCTCAAGGCCCATGACCACTGCCATGCCTTGATGGTCTGCTGGCCTGTGGGAGGCTTCTGCAAACTCCTCCTCACCAACTGCTTCCAAGGTTTCTGGATCCATTGCACCAACTTGATGTAGGAGCATTAGCAATCTCCTCCTTGCCAAGGCTTTTGTGCCTATGTCACTGCAGTTCCACTCAGTTGGTACCTGTCCCACTGCAAGCTCTTTGGACAGCACCATGGACTGGATCCAAAGGATCTTTCCACTGAGGTGGCGAATGCGGCCTACCCCTTGTCGTGCAACAAGTTGACGCGCTGCACTATTGTCAGTCCACTGAAATTGGTCTACCTCACCATTGACCAAGAACTGCAGGCATCTTTTGATGAAGATTGCATCTGAGCATCCTGAGATCATGGCATGTAGCTCACTCTCGGCACTTGGTAGAGATATCACTCGTCGGGTTCTGCTCGAACAGTATGCCAGGCTGCCATTGACAAAGTGAATGCCACTGCTCGTGCTCTTTCGGCGCTGGCGATTTGACGACCAATCATTATCAGTAAATGTTTCCTCAAGCCAGGATTTCTCTCCACCTTTCTTCCAAGTCCACAGCCATGTTGAGGAATAGCAAGCTTGGTAGCAAGGTCTCCGGCTCCTTTCAAGTATCCAATCAATTTCCGCAGCTTCTGTAGAGAAGACAAAGTGGGTGAGGACATACAAGAAGCTAACTCCTTCACTGAAAATATGATGTCAACACGGTCTCGTGAAAGGTAAAGAAGCAAACCAATCACACTGCGGTAAGCGCTGGAATCTGCTGGAGACAAACCTGGAGAGACATCTTCATTCTGGATGGAGGCATCGCAAGGAATCTTCCGGCTTTTGGCCTGACCATAGAACTTCTCAAAGCAAGAAACAACCTTTTCCACAGTTGTACCTGGAACAACCATCATTCCATCCTTCAGTTGAACCAAACGTCGCTTCAAGAAAGATATCGAACTTCCAACACCTTTGAGCTCATTGAAACTCACACTGAACTTGCTTGTCATCGCTGGCAAAAACTTCTTCGTCCAAAACGCATGGCTTCCAGCAAAAAGTAGATCATCAACATGTATCATGAAAACATTGCACACACCATCCTCAATACAACGTGCATGGCAGGGCTGTTCTGCACACCACATATTCACGAAAATACCAGTACCATGCCCTAGCCCCCAAACGCTGACCAGGAAGGTTCTTCTTGATGATGTACCGCTGCTGGTACAAGGAAACACCAACGGCCTTTTCCTGTGGAACCTGTAGGAAAGCATCCTTGATATCCAGAGATGACATGATAACACTGTACTGCTCATCAGTGCATCCACTCTCAAAACGCTCACCCAACATTTTCAGGAAGACCAAAGGGATCAAATTTGATGTATGGGATCCTGTTGCAGGTGAATATGTATCATGCCGTCTCGTTGATGCAAATTCCCTTGCTGCAAATCTGCTTCTTCTCATCCACTTCATCTGTCCAGATTTGTGCATTTTTGCACGCCAGTCATACACAAAACGTGTTGTCAAGGTGTTTTCGACATCATCTTCTGGGTTCTCAACCTTCTGTAAAACTTCCATCTTGAGAAGCCTGCTGATCTCCAGCTCGTTCGCAAGCTTGTCCACCCAAGGCTCTGGTGGACCTGGTGGCCTGTCCACAGGCAGATCAGACCACAAGGCTTCTGGGATCTCTCCATCAAACTGCAACTGATCTTCTCCTGACCAAAGCTCATCCTCATGCAAATCTTCATCAACATTCGGCTCTGTCTCATAGCTATCCATTGTTGCAAACTCGTCTGAACCAATACGCACTGTCTGTATCATGGCCTCATGAGCCTCACGCAGTTGGGTGATCTTCTGCTTTTTCTGTGCTTCAACTCTTGCTTTCTTTGCATCATGATCCACTTCCAACTCTTCATCATGAACACGTGTACCATGCTGTTGACGTGGAGTAGGAGGAACTGCAGGAGAGGACATAGGAGGTGTAACTGGAGCACTCATGCCACCCTCAAACGTCAAATCAACTTGCTCTTCCATAGCTGGCAACTGTGAAGCATCCATGACATCATCATCAAACACTGAGTCAACAACAACCTCACCTGGACGTCGTGGCACTGAAGGGAGAGAGGAAGATGCACTTGCTGAGGGCTGATCAACATCCACTGCACCTGAAGACAAACCTTCATCACGTTTCACCTCAGCATCCTTCACATTCTGATCTTCTTCTCCCATTGCAGCTGTCTCACGTTCCTCACCTTTCTCCTCTATCATCTTCTTTCTAACAGCTTCACCATCAGCATCATGCAAAGGGTGAGGAAGAACCGGTGCATCAGGCGGTTTGAAACTTGCACTTTCACCACCAATAGAACGCTTAGCTGGTATGATCCTTCCACCAAAACCTGTCTTGGAACGCCAGGTAGGAGAGTTGAAATGCAAGTAAAACCCAAGGTGGCATTTCCAGTCTGTTGCAATACGCCTCACAGAACGTGTGAGCATGATGGATTGTCCTGTGAAGACAATGTAGGTGTCCTGGGCCTCTGTTTTCCCCAAAACCAAAACGCGCTGCCACTTTGGATTGCCCTTCAATGCAGTGCGCACACAAGCAAAAGCTGGCTCTGCAAACTCTGCCATGCGACCCTTGTAGATCTTTTGGTATACCAGCTCGTAAGGAGTACTTCCATGAACCACTGCAAAACGAATGAGCAACCAACTGGCATGTCGTAAAGCCCAACTCCACAAACCATGGTCTGAGTTCAGAGACATTGACAGTTTCTCCTGAACATGATGCATCAACGTTCCCGCAAGCTCCCTGACTCTTCTGACAATATTTTCACAAAGACTATTTCCATGCGTGTATGCTGCAGGTGTCTTGCTGTGCGTCACCAACCCCATAGCTGTGCGTGCATTCACTGCTCTTTTCTGTACTTGAAGAATGGAGGGCTCATTGTCGCACAAATAGTTGCATTCAGAATTCCCCATGATTTGTGTAAACTGCAAAATCTCCCTGATCATCAGATCAAGATCATGCTTCGTTGCAATTGGCACGCAACCCGCAAAGTTGGTTGAAGAATCGACAAGCACCAAAGCTGCAACACTGTCTGTATCTTGCACGTTTCCACCTGGTCCCACTGCCTTGATGTATGCAAAATCAAAAGAGACAGTCGGTATTCCAGAGTCTTTCACCGATCCATCCCTCATATGGCGATCTGCACATGCTCGATGTGCAACACAATGTGGGCACCAGTTTGCATATGGCAAATGAGCCAGCATATGTTTGAGTTGTTCCTTCTCATCTGGGGCCTCAGCTAAGTGCTGTGGAACTGGTTCACGCCTTTGAGCTGCTTCTGTCTCACGCGCAGCTGCCAAGGCTGTCTGAAGTTCAAGGCGTTTTTGATATTCCCACAGTCGCTGGAAGCATCTTTCCTTTGACCCAGGTTGAAATGTTGCAAAATGCACATGCTTCCCTCAAGTTGCCAAAGCTGTATGTGGATAGAGTTCAACTTCATTGATGTTCAATTGATCTCCACGCTCTGGGGCCAAAACCACATGTCCTTGTGGCACATCTTGACCCTGAATCTCATCCTGCTGTTCAACATCAATCTCAACACCATAAACTTCGTCCTCAGGAGCCATGGGTGCAGGATCAACTTCCTGTTCACGTTCAGCTGCAATCTCAGCTAAAGGCATGTCACCATCATCCAAAAGCCTGAAACCCATGACCTGTGGTGGTTTTTCTGACTTGGTCACAATGGTGATGATATATCTGCCCCCTCCATAGCCATAAAACTCCGCTGACAAGTCTATCAGTGAATCCTTTGGCTCACAAAGTTCAAGCACAAACCACTGATTGTCCTCCTCAATGAGGGTCGTACGGTACCTACTTCCAGCCATAGTAGGACATGCAACTGTTGGATCCTGAAAACAACTTCCAAAATGCTTGCCAATACCTTCTGGTGTAAGGTTCCAGCCAACACGCAAATCTGAAAGTTCACTCATTACATCCGCACGGATTGCCCTGATATCCAGTGGTCCAAGGATCTCTGGTTCACTTCTCAACATCCTAATCCATCCTCGCAGGCAAACTGAACGGTTTTGCAGTTCTAACGGAATTGCAATGCCAGAATCATGTGTCATGGTTTGTTCTCTGCTGTTGCTGTTCCAACCTGACTCCATGAGCTTCCCAAAACACAAGATGAGCTGATTGATTCGATCACTCAAAGCAACAGTTTCTTTGATGACTACAGTGCGGCCTTGCATGTCTGCCAACCTCAGCTCAATGTCGCGCATGCCATGTAGTGGGATGTTCTCACCCTGGGCGTCCCTAAGACAAGTTTGCGCAGCATTTGAAACACTTCCAAACTCAGCCATTGAAGCAGGAAATACTGAGGCGTCCGCACCTGAATCCAGCAAGATGTTGCGCATACATGACTCTTCTGGAATCTCTTCTAACATAGTTCTCACAAAACCACATGAATCATCACAAGCATCTGAAACTGCAACACCTGAATCATTGGGCTCGTCACCGATGTAGAATCTCACAACACGCACTGTTCCATCGTAGGCACATGCATCATTGACAGAACTTCTCAAATCAAAAACTAGCTCATCATGTTTTGAAACATGTGAACCAACCTCTGAGAATTGAATTCGAGCAACTCGACCTTGTTGTGGCGCAACTGGAGCTTGGGATCCTGAAGCACTATAGCACTTGAAGATCCAGCAGTCTGTGTGTTGGTGGTCTGCTGAACCTGGGTCTCATTTGAAACGTTTCTCACTGAAGACGCCCAACAATCGAGCATAGTGACCTGTCTTGCCACATTTATGGCAAACCAAGTCGGACTTGTAGCCCTTTCCTTTGCCTGCATTGTCTTGCTTGCCACTATACTTACCTTTTCCATCACTCTTCTGCTTTCCCTTTACATTGGGTTTCCCATCCTTTGACTTGGTCTTACTCTTTGATTTTCCTTTCAGGCTTCCTTTGAAACTCTGTCCTTTGCCTTTACCTTTCTCACCTTTCCACCACTCCATCCACGACCATCTGAATAAACACGATCCACCTGCATAGGCGTAGAAGTCGAGGTCTTATCTGCAAAGATCAAAGAATTCCACTTTTGTTGGCTTCTATCCCAGCGTAAGATTTGCTCTCGTAGTTCCTTGAACGTAGTGGATTTCTGAGTGGCCATGTTGAGGTGTGTTTGCAGTTGTCCTGTGACACATTTCAAACGTATCGCCTGCTGCAACTGATCAGGTACTGTCGATCCAGCTTGTCGGGCTTCTTCCAGGGCCTCCTCCAACCTCAAGATTTGTGATTGGAGAAGCTGCTGCATGTTGAAAGCAGGCCAGTTTGTCAAAGCTCCCATCAAAGCCAGACCCCTGTTGTTGTTCGAAGGTCGAAGACTGAGTGCCAGTTGCCTCAGTGTTAAACGGAACCTAAACTCTGCTAGCTCTCTAGGTGTTAGCTGTTCAGATGTCTCACTGCTAAACAATGGGTTCGCCCGGCCATCAAGCAATGCCCGGACACACTCCTCACCATTGTGTTGAATTGCATAGTGTAGTGGAGCTTCTTCATATAATTGGTCTGGCATATTCGGGTCAGCCGTGCGGTTGATTAAGAACCGTATGCCTACCGGATAGTCCATGGTGGTGGCTAGAATCAGCGGTGTGATGCCACTGTCATCAATCAAGTTCTCTTCTGCTCGAGCATTCAGAAGGATTCTAGTCAAGTCCGGGTCTGGGCCTGTAGTGTCATTCTGATCATTGGCCGTGAAATCTCCCACCAGCGCTGCCTGCAAGAGGTTGTGCGACGCCAAACTTGAGAAAACTAGGGGCACGAAAGGAGAAGGTACGATCCTGTTTTGGCTGGGAGCACTAACGTCGTGATTAACCTGCATGGCAAAAATAACGAGTGAAAGTGTGTTAGTTGCGACTCAACAACTGTGGGAGCCAATGTTGCAACGCGAGACTTCAACACACAGGCAATCTGTATTCCACCGGCGCTCGATTCACCTCGGCACTGATGGAGAAGTTGGTCATAGTGGCAATAATCTCTCTTGAGGGAGCAGAACAAAATCTTTACAGTGGTGGTCAGACGTGCCAATCTTATTCTTTTTAGACCAGAAGCCTCGCTTGAGTGTGTGCCCACCAGTGGCATGTGAAATGAGAAAACTGCGGGTCTAAGACATCGCTTGTGCAGGTTCATCACAGTGGAGCTGTGCATAGGAGCTCATTGCTAGCAAATCAGCTGCATTGAAGCTGTGCATGAAGTTGAAGATGCCATTCATAGCATACTCACTTTCTTCTCGAGCCTCTTTGGGAGTAAGTTGTCCAACTTTCGCCATCAATCTTCCTTCGTAGATTTGCATAATGGCCCCTCCAATGTGATTTTGCTCTTGGGTTGTGAGTAGGTGATCTCTGGGCGGACCAAGTTGCACTTCAATTCTTTCCACTGTGGAGGTGTCAGTGCCGCTGGCTCTGGCACCTGGCATGAGCTCACCAAGTGTGGTGGCTAAGCTGTAATCTCCAATTGCCACCGTCCCTGTGGTTTCTAACTTGATTTGCAGAAGTAACCACAGGACTTCTTCTGCTATAGCTTGAATTACACACTCTAGATTAAAGAGATGGCACATGAGAGCAAAAGTTTTGCCAATCAAATGTCATGGCTATTCTAGGCGAAGCTTGACAGGCGCTGCATCTGTGTCCCCGCTCATTTTTAGTCCAGCTGAGATTGTACTACACCTTCCGCACTAACACTCAGGCTTGGACGAATGTAGGCAAGCTTGTAATGGCTACCATTACAATGGGAGCTCTCTCCTCAATCTCACCTGTCTCTTTGGGGTTCCTTAGAGATACAATTGCTTGGACAGGTTCACCTTCTCTGAGTATGGCCACTTGGCCTTGGCTCATCAAGAAGGAGAGCGGAGNTTGGACAGGTTCACCTTCTCTGAGTATGGCCACTTGGCCTTGGCTCATCAAGAAGGAGAGCGGAGCAAAGGGGAGGATGAGCCAGCTATTTTTGCTGCCTCCATGAATAGCCATGCTGCCTTCTCTGATCAGTGACCGGTCTATGAGTTGTAGACAGGCATTCAGCAGGTCCCCCACGGCGCTATTGTCCTGTGACGGTAATGAAAGGAGCCATTCTTGTACCTTAGGCATTGCGGCTTCTACTAGGCAGTCGCTGAGTCTCACTAGGAGATTAAACCTTGATCCAAAGGCGAGTTCCAGAGATTGGTCCTTCGCCCAGCCACATCCAGACTTACGCGGATAATACTTTGGAGGTTCTGGCGCATAGTGGCGCATAGTAGCCATCACTCCTAGACTGGGCATCTATCTCCCACTGTATTCTCCTCGGCGGCCTTATTGCGGCCCAGCAGTATCGGTGCACCTGCTTGTCTCCTCCAACGTGCGGGTCCATCTCAGGTGAGCACTTTTTGAAACCGTAAGTCCCGGGCCACTCGCAGTCGAAACGCAGTAGGATCTGGCGACCGTGTCCGCTCTTTCTGTTCTCTCCTGGTTCGGTTCATACTGGATGCACAATATGATGTTTGTGATGTTTGTTGGGGTGAACTTAGATACTTCCTCTTTTCACTTCGAGAGGGGCAGTCACCGGACTGCCACTCTATGAAGTATGTCGCTTTGGCTACTGTAGAGTTAATAGCCAGCTTTGTCTCCCATGTAGCTGCTTGAGCCGGTCACACAGGTCAATTGCAAGCTCACGCCACAACTGCTCAACCCATGAATGTTGCCGCGATTGTAGGCAATCCTAGGCTATCAGTAGAGCGTTGCACCCTATTTGATGTCTGTTTAGGCAGAGGTAGGTACTTCCTCTTCTCCCTTTGAGAGGGGCAGACACCGAACTGGCACTCTATGAAGTACGTAGAATTGGCTGCTGTAGAGTTAATGGCCAGCTTTATTTCCCATACCTCTGCCTGATCCAATCACACAGTAGAGAAGGCAACGGAATGGTAGGGGGGATTGCAGTCTCTTTCAATACTGAGATTAATTACGATTGTCGCGTATGGAGTTGCTGGGCTGTCCAACTTACTAACCTTGTGGTCTGTGCAATAAGTGGTGACGCTCAGTCAACCTATGGACAATGCCGATCCCAATCAGAAATCTTCCTTAAAAGTATTACAGTGCAATTGGCAAGATAAAAAGCAGAGGCATAACTAGCCATTGACTCCGAGCTGCTGCCTGCCGGCTTTTTCGGTCGCCTGTACTCCAGGGAGGTGCGAAGCCTGAGGTCGCTGAGTCATTGCCTATTTATGGCATTTTGTCAAGTCATGCAGTTCTCTTGCATTGCCTTTATAAAAGAGCAAATAGCGTAAATAGCGCGGCGACGTTTGACCATTCTCTGTAGCGGCTCTCTGGCCGGGTTAATGTTTTCTGGGTCTGCCCGGCTTTGTAGGAGGAGCTGAACGCACTGTTTCGAAGCAGTACAGGCGGCATAGTATAGTGGCGCTGCCCCATATTTGCCATGGCGCTGTTGGGGATTGGCTCGAGCTCGAAGGAGAGTTTCCACTCCATGCGTAAAATTACTTCTGATGGCAAATATGAGCGGTGTCTTATCCGCAGCCATTACAAAGCGCGTGCAAACCAGCATAGCACATGCAACAGTTACTTAGTCGTACAGGTTAAACGTGTTCGGAACGTTCGTCGCCATNCCAGCATAGCACATGCAACAGTTACTTAGTCGTACAGGTTAAACGTGTTCGGAACGTTCGTCGCCATTCGCCAAACATTGAAAAATGAAAAATCGCCGCTACTGAAAATTAAAACGTTTGCCAAATGAACATGTAAAAATTGCACAGCTGACGTATGCACCAGAAAACGACTCACACAAAAGCAGCCTCCTTTTTTTACTGATGCAATGGGGAAAAGGCTCAAGGTTATGGGATCGTGCTTCCCAGCTCAGGCAAACAGGAATAAAGGAACAGAGTGACAAGACAGAGGATTCAAGGGTGGGAGTGAAGACGGGGTGGGTGAAAAAGAATCCTCGAAAATTGCATGAGGTGCCCACCCAAACCCACCACTTGAGAGGAAATGTTACCGAACAAAAAGATCACTCTGTTCCTCTTTAAAATTTATGGTTGACATCAATGCTTTGAGAAGACATGTTTTCCCAACTGAGACAACACAAAAAGAAAAGGCAACAAACTGACAGATTGTTTGTCAAAGCTTTTGCACATGACTTGTTTGCAAAACCCGCAANACATGTTTTCCCAACTGAGACAACACAAAAAGAAAAGGCAACAAACTGACAGATTGTTTGTCAAAGCTTTTGCACATGACTTGTTTGCAAAACCCGCAAGTTGTTTTGTTAACAAACTGCAGACAAGTCAACGTAAAAAACACTGCACGACAGTTTTTTGAACAGCACGCTAATTGTTGTGAGTACATCACAACAATTCTTGTTTCAGGCTGGGATAANCAGACAAGTCAACGTAAAAAACACTGCACGACAGTTTTTTGAACAGCACGCTAATTGTTGTGAGTACATCACAACAATTCTTGTTTCAGGCTGGGATAACGCAATCATCTTTTTCAAAGAGTGCTAGCTTATCCGCAGCCATTACAAAGCGCGTGCAAACCAGCATAGCACATGCAACAGTTACTTAGTCGTACAGGTTAAACGTGTTCGGAACGTTCGTCGCCATNCCAGCATAGCACATGCAACAGTTACTTAGTCGTACAGGTTAAACGTGTTCGGAACGTTCGTCGCCATTCGCCAAACATTGAAAAATGAAAAATCGCCGCCACTGAAAATTAAAACGTTCGCCAAATGAACATGTAAAAATTGCACAGCTGACGTATGCACCAAAAAACGACTCACACAAAAGCAGCCTCCTTTTTTTTCTGATGCAATGGGGAAAAGGCTCAAGGTTATGGGATCGTGCTTCCCAGCTCGCCCGTGGCCAACCCCATTTCTTCCAAGTGGGCTGGGAAGTTGATTCTGATGCGGAGACCGGATTTGAGAAACGGTGAGTCAAAGAACATTCTGGATGGCGGATCAGCTGGATTGCTTGCTGATGGCACTCGGCCGAACCATGGGTATAATTTCAGGGCCGCCTCTAAAGAGGTGAATTGATTCAGCAAGATTCGTCCCGCATTGGTCGGTGAAGTGCCCTGAATGAATGCACTCTTTGCTGCATCATTATCTACATAAAATACGATCATGGCTCCAGTGAAAAATCTCTTCCAGACTGCTGCCACTATAACCAGAGGCAAAATCTCCAGTTCGTAGATAGGGTGCTCAGATTCCCTCAGAAAAATTTCAGTCAAGGAAGCTGGAATATATTCACCAAAGAATTCTACAACTTGTCCATGAGGGGAAATTAACACAGCTCCTATTGCGGCGGGAGGTGTCGAGGAAGGTTCAAAGGACCCGTCTGTGAAGACAATCCAGGTGGTGTTGATGTCTCTGCGAATTTCAACTGGTGCTGCAGAATCAACATGACTTTTGAGCTGCAATAAAGTTCCCTTCAATTTGTCACAAATGGAAATAGATTTGGCTGACATGTGAGAAGTTTGAAAGAATCCTGATGAGCGAGTTCATGTGTCGCCCGAAGCAAAAAGAATTGAACCAAATTAACCGGCCATGAAGCCTCTCCAGATCTTTTGTATTGCAGGTAGGTTTCTTCAAAAGCTCCGACAAAAATTGATCAAGCTCCGCACGCCGCTTCTCTGTGTGCTCCAGACTGAAGGATCCCCTCTTCAACTCCTCAAAAGAGAAAAGAAGTTTGTGAACGGGGGAGCTTTGTCTCCACTGTCTGCAAACCATACCCCAAGCATCCGAAAGAGAGCTCCTACACAGAAGGTTAGGTTTTCAGTTTCATGCTCATCACCGACCGCTGTAAAGTCGTCGAAGAAGGCAGTCCAAATCAGGCTTAGACCGACTGTTCCAATGAAAGACAAGCAGCTTGAAATACGTAAGAAGGCACTAACGCTCCCAACAGCACCAAAAGGTAGTGCACCAACGTTGAACAGTGCATATGTACTTCCAGGTTTCTTCACCGCGATTTTCAGCAATTCATGGTGGTACTCATCCACACCGAACTGGCGGTAGGCGTGCTTGAGGTCGAATGTCCGTCCAACCAAAGATGGAAAATCAGAATCACTCGTGTGGTCCATCATGTATGCAATGTAAGAGCACAACTCGTCAACAGATTGCACTCTGAGCTTTTCTCGAAGACCGTATGCACCGTTTACTCCATTGACTGAAAAGTCGTCGATTAGCCTGACCTTGTTGGCTTGCGGTAGAGGAAACCTCTTTGCTATGCATTCAGGGGTGCTGTGAACTGCAGGAGTCAACCAACCTTGGCTGACTTCAGCTTGAGTCTCATCCCAAACAAATTGGTCGTGCTCCGAATCAGCGGCAGAAGCAAGTGAACCAGTTACTGCAGAGTTTAGAGCTGGTGCCAACTTTAGAAGGTGCTCCAAGGAGTAAGCTGGTTTCCTCACCCAAGGTTCAAACACACCTGCGGCCGGCGCCCAGCCCGTAAGGCTAAAGCCTTTGATGATGTCGTCAACAACTTCTGCATCAGGATACTTCAGGTCCACCAGAATCTCTCGCCAGAGCGACAGCTTTTTCCCCTCCAACACTCGTTGTAAGTGCGTGGGAAGGCTTGCATGCAATTTCGACTCTTGCTCCTTGAGCTCTAAAGACCGTCTCAACCATTTGGCGAAAAAAGCCGCCCGTTTTTTGAATCTAACATGCAATGGTTCATGTAACAGATCATGGATGGCCTGCTTGGCGGTGTCTGGCACTCTGGCAATCAAACTTCGTGGGTGTCCTTTGGAAACTGCATCTTCCATGAATTGCTCTGGAGTTTTCGGTATCCCTATATGCAGTATTTCACAAGGTGTATTGTCCGACCAGCTGTCGTCAAAAAAGCAATTCATCTTCTGAAACATTTCATCGTCCCGACAAAGCCCCCCACAGATCCGACGATGACAAATTCTGGCTCCCTTTGGTTGCAAATCCAAAAATTTTGCCAGCCCATTGTTGGAGGAAGTGGCACAAACAAACGTCTTGTAGCCTTGAAATTCAGCAACCAAAGGTTTCAGCTTACGTGAACGTGGCTGAGATGCAAATAATTGTCTTTTTCCAATGGCGGCATCTGTTGGGATTTGTTCGTCCAAAGCATTGGGAAAGAAAAAATTTCTTGCTTCTGCTTCTGCTTTCAAAAGAAATGCAACCCGTTGGCACAATAACACTGGGTACTTTGCCTCCTCAGACGTTGGAAAACGAAGTCGCTTTCCTTCTCTAAATGGTCTCCAAGAAGAATGTGAATGAGAGCCATCACATTGCAGGTTCAAGCTGTTGAACATGTTAGTCTGAGGTTCCCTCGGATTGTAGCTCCACCAACGCGTGGACTTGTCTCGGGTGCCACCGTGCATGCAATGGTCAAAGTATGAACTGTGCCCTGGGTACTTGTCAAAAAGCGCAACTATCATCGAACAAAGCCAAAAAATTGAATTGCGCGGATTCTCAACGCTGACGCTGACTCCAAGTGAAATCAACAGAAGTAGTAATACAACCATTGCTTGATAACTGTCATTTGCTGCAGTTACCTTCTCCGTCAAAAATGGGAGCCCGTCCGGATGCAAATCGCTTCTCAGCGGCCTTGGTTGTTGATTGTCCGTTAGGCCCGGCACAGGAATTTCTCGTGCCCTGGAACAGGTTCCACAGCTGGGTGCAAAGTGTGCATGCACCAGAGCTTCTGATTCAGCATCAATATAGTTCTGTAGTTGTGTCAAATCCTCTGCATTAGTCAAATCACATGGAAAAATGGAAAAATTCTCGGCACGGCTTTTGTCTTTCTCAACAGCTGTTGCTCTCAATCCGACATCCTTGCATGCTTTTGAGAGTCTGCAGGATCCAGCAAAAATTTCCAACACCAGTGGGTTTGTTTTGGTGCCTCCAGTGATTTTCTCAGCCAGCTCCGTTTCACTTCCAGTCTGAAAATTTGCAAAATTGTCAAAACTGCGGACCTGTTCAACTGGTCCCTCTGGGCGCACGGCTTGTTGCCTAACCTCAGGTTCCTGTTGGTCCATGTATAGTCAACTCTTGCACTCAAAGGCTCCATGCCCCGGTTTGAGACACTTCATGCAAGTGTGATAGCCGAACTTGCATCTGCCTTTCTTGACTGGGTTATTGCATCCCTTTTTCAGGTTCTTATGCCAGCACACAACGGTTTGCCATCCTTTGTTTTGAAATGCAATCCAGTCAACTCCTGAGGAACTTGCGCTGGAGGCCGCTTGGGCGTGGTCGTCGAGGTATGCTGTCGCCCATCCTTTTCAAACTTGTTCTTCACAGGGATCTCAGTTGTAGATTTCTTTTCATGTTTTGGCAGTGGAGTCAAGAAAACATTGATGCGTGGGTCTGCCATCAACTTTGTAATCTCTGCATCAAGCGGAGGTTTTTCTGCGACTGTAGCTGCTTTCCAAAGTTTCTGAAACTCACTTGCCAACAAACTGAACAACTCCTGATCTGCTCTCAACAATTGCGACAAGGACACAGATGCAAAACCTGTTGGTGGTTCAGCCATCAACGCTCTGTAAAGTTTGTTGGTCCAAGCAGTATGAACACCCCAGCTCAGCAAATTGACTAAATCAAAAGCAAGGCCCCGGCGTTGAAAAGCAAACATCAACTTAAGCTCCGTACCAACGTCTACCTGTGTCAAGTTGTCTTGGTGAACTGACTTCAAAGTTCCTTGCTCAAGCGTCAAAATTTGCTTCTGTTTGGATTTGCTGTCTGAGTGCACTTCAGAGTCCCTAGATCCGCACTTGGATGGAGGAAGGTAGATCAAAGCACCTGACTCTACCATGGTAAAACATGCGTCTATGAGGGCATGTGATGGCTGTTGTTCATTTCGGTGAGTGAGCCCTGTTATTCTGGTTTCCTGCTCGGTTAGCCTTCGCTGCTTCTCCACGAAAGGGAGCTTGCGTGAGGGCTCACTACTATCCCCAACCGTTGCATGTCATTTCAGATCCATCATCACAATTGTATTTGATTCGAAATGCAACCGCTTCACAATTGCCACCTCACCAAGTGTCGCCTCACGTCCGTATACCTTGTCGCTGAAAGCCTTCATTTCTGTGTCGTTGACAACTGACTGTGGCGTTCCTATGGCAAAGGACAAAGCTGAAAAAGTTTTGATTGCCTGTGCTTTGAACAAATCCTTCAATCCAGCTGACAGCTTGTCACAGCGAGCTTCAAACGCGGCTTCTGAATCAATGAGAGCCATGTTGCAGGACGCCAGTTCAAAGTAAAGGAAAAATTTATTGTTTACCAAGACAAAATCAAACGTCCTCTAAAGTGCTGCTGGAGGACGTTTCAATTCCGCTTGTCCCCAAAATTTTTTATTTAGTCGTCTGTCACGCTATGCATTAGTCAACACTTTGCCGTGCAGAGTCGTGAGTGAAAAAACATACTGCAATTGTACTTCGTGAGAAATTGCAAAACCAAGGAGCTTGGAGTCTATGAATGAAATGTTGTCAGTTTCAGTTTCTCCTGGTGCTCATGCTTCACCAGGTTTTTTCATCGGCATGCATGGTTGCCGAACATTGTCATGTTTCCTCATGACTGCTTTGATCCAAAGTGCAATGATGACTGGGACATGTTTCCAGTGAATTGCACTTGCAGCAACTTAGAGGCAAAGTAAATGACATGAAACTGACAAGTGAAAAATACTGCAACTGCAACAGTGATTTCCGACATGCATGGAATCACAACGCAAGACGGTGATGAAATCAGCTGAAAAATTTTTATACTCTCAGTGGGAAGGACTTTGCCGGTCTGTGCAAAAATTGATTGCGCACGGTCACTTGTCCGTATCTTGCTTGGACCTCTTCCAACAAAAGTGACAGCATGGTGTGTCCCATCTGAATGACACTGGGCTTCCATGCCGCTCAGTGACCATGCGGCCGCATACCAGGACTCTACGGTTCTGCTCCTCTTGCAAGTGCAGAGTCTTGAGTTTGAGGTGCTGAACTAGTCTGAATCCATTGGGCACTCTCGGAGGATTCACTATCCGATGGGCCTGGCTAAGCTGTGCAGCATCTTCCTCAGACTCAGAAGAAGTAGTCGGAACTTCATCCTCCGTCCCCACCTCAACTTCTTCCATGGCTCCCAAACCATCTTCCAGCGGAGCACTCTGCTGCAACATGGGTTCAAGTATCTGGTTGTCCTTGAAAAGCTTTGCCGAAGGGGCTGGATATGCATCTTCATGCGCAGCAACATCAGATGGACCAGCAAAAAACTCCAAGCCGTCCACCTCGTCAGGAGTGAAGGATTCCTCCTGATGGACATATTCCTGCTGCACTTCTTCCCAGTCCCCTGTTGTGTCAAGATCTCTCCAAGGCTCTGCAAACCTACCTGAACGTGTAGCATCAGGGAAAAACTCCTCTGAACGGATTGCCTGTAAAACCACTTCTAGCATGTAAAGCGGTCTGGCCATTGCGTCTCTGGAATAGCAGGCATCGTGGGAAAACCTGCGGCAAAACTGATACCTAGAGAGACATCCAGGTGTTTGCCCAATCGTCGTACACGACCCCTGCGCCAACTGCCACCGCTGGCAAGAAGGTATTTTTGAAGACTGAAGAATGCCTGCACTTATGGACTGCAACCTTGAATTCCAAGAATGCACAACTGCCATCAGGACCTGTGTCGATCAAGACCTCTTCAGCCTGCTGAAGGTCATTCCATCTACTTCGAGAGTAGATCATTGCAAGTAGACAACCACTGAATAGCCTGTCCCATTTGTCCAGCTCAGTATTCGACAAGACTCGATGAAAAATCGCTTCTCCTTTACAAACTAAAGTCTGTATATCCTACTTACTGCCGGGCGTCGCGCCAATCCTCCCTTTGCTCCTTGTACTACTCCTCTATCACTCCTTCANCTTCTCCTTTACAAACTAAAGTCTGTATATCCTACTTACTGCCGGGCGTCGCGCCAATCCTCCCTTTGCTCCTTGTACTACTCCTCTATCACTCCTTCAACCCTCAACAGCGCCACAGCGCAAGAGACCCCAAACCAAAAACACCCAAACAAAAACAACATCCAAACAGTTGCCAAAAATAAAACTCGCCGTCGGAAAATGAATCGCCGTGGAAAAAATCTCTGCCGCCAAAAAACTGTACATGCACAAAATCTCAAATGGTGGATGCTGCAAATCTGGACGCTCAAAGGTGCACACTTTTTCCCACACTTGCCATTGCAAGGAGTCTGGGGTTCGAAGGTTAAAGCCTTTCATGTCTCAGGTGACATTTCGGCTACGAGCTGAAAAANGTGCACACTTTTTCCCACACTTGCCATTGCAAGGAGTCTGGGGTTCGAAGGTTAAAGCCTTTCATGTCTCAGGTGACATTTCGGCTACGAGCTGAAAAAAGTTCTGGTTTTATCTCTCAAACATTGACCATTCTGATTGCCTGCAAAGTCGGTTGGCATGTCAGCTGGTCGGTTTCTTCATCCCCCTCCTTTGACCAGCTAAAGCTGTAGCAGTTTGTGCACCAAGTCTGCCGGATTGTCAAAAAGCAGGCATTCAGAAATGCCCAACAAACGCATGACCTCCTGAGGGCTGTCTCTGGAGGGGCCGTCTGCAGGATTCGAAAAACTTGGAACCCTTTCGATCCAACCATAGGTCGGGCATTCAGCTTCCAAACTGTAAAACAAACGCACCAAGCATCTCATGACCACGCTAGGGCTCATTCCTTTGATGGTTGCATAGCGAGCCGCTTCGTTGTCGACCCACCAAATGACCCTCCGGTCCTTAAGCTTCAAGGCCAACGACCACCTAAGGGCAACCATTGCATACAGCTCTATCTGACAGATGAGCTGCTCTCCTACAAGGTGGCGCCACTTTTCGATCAGGCACTGGGGCACACGCCCAGAGAAGACAGAGCGTTCATTCGAAGCTGTGTCCACCACCACAGCCCCAATTCCACCAATATCATTCTCCCATGCACCGTCTGTGAATATCAGTATAGGTCGCTTCTCGCCACCCGCAACGATCTTCCTGGGCTTGCACCCTCTCAAAGTATCACTTGCATAGTCACAGAAATCAGCAAGGTTTTTGCTCCTGCCTCGGTCCTTGGAGAGGCCAAATGCCAAGACTTCTGCACATACCTGGTGAAGGTTGCGCCCTGCAAAGAAACCACAAGCATAACGGAGAAGTCCGTGGAGTACTTGAGATTCATGCAAAGAAATGGAATTGGCCGCCTTGATCTTTTGTAGGTGTTCCAAAAGTCTGTCAACTCTGCCAGGGCGGTTCTCAGACACCACCGTTCCATCGGGGATCCCCGACAAGTCCAACGAGCATCCCAGCACTTGGAATTTCTTCTCAAAGGGACGACCCTTTGGACCCGTCCTTGCATGCTTCCACCCCAATAAATCAAGCAACTCACTTGCACTGTTGTCGGCGTTCTCAGCCACCTCTACTGGGCTGAACAAAGGAAAGTCGTCATAGAAGACCCCACTCGGTATCACCAACATACGGTTCAGTAAGAACCACAGGCTTCGAGATATGCGATTAAAGGAGTACACTGCCGCAGTTGCACCGAACATGAGACTGTTTGCAATGTAAAAGGATGGAGACCCATCCTCTTTGTGGAAGAAGATGACCGCCAAGTGGCGATGGCTGGGATGAACCCCAACCTGTTTGTAGGCCTTGCTAAGGTCCAAACACTTCCCAAGCCAATGGCCTGATCCATGCTTCTGTCGGCCGCTCACCACCGCTTCAGCCACACGCAAAGACAAACCAGTCACATAGTCAACATCCTGCAGTTTGAGGTATGAGGTTGATGTGAAAGCTTGATTTAATTGAGCTTCAAGGCAGTCGTCTATCGGCCTCAGCTTCATCTCTGCACCCTGGACCAAAACGAAGCGTCGGATAACCGACCAGTGAGAATGGCCAAAGTACTCACTGACCGCCGCTTCAGAATCAAAGGGTCCTTCTATGAACCCCATCTGAACCTCTTCGGAGGCTGTCTCCTCTAGGTGTTGTATATGCTGGGCATCATGCACAGCATGCCTTTTGCCTAGGATAGCTTTCCTCCTCCAAACGGCAGAAGCTTCAAGGTCCTGCTGGGTCAACGTCGCAGGTTTGACCTTCTCAGGGTAGCAGGCTGGTGTGTCGTGCTTTCCAGTGATCTTCACACCTGAAACCATGAAATCAAAAACTTTCATGTCATCGTACTCATACTTTTCCAAAAGCTTCCGCCAGGTGAGCAAACGCTTGCCATCAAGAACCTTTTGCAGGCATGGAGGTAGAGAAGCATGCAGCTCCTTCTCCTGTTGTTCGCACTGTTTAGCCACCAGCCGGGCTTGCAACAAGTTCTTCTTCCTTTCAAGTTCAATAACAGGAGCTGGATACTGCAAGTTAAACTCAAGGGCATACTTGGTAACAGGCTCAAGGTGGTCTGTTGTATCCATCGGGTGCATAGCTTGCTTTGCCATGCTCAGAAACTGTTTGGGAGTGTGATAGACACCAACTTTGGCAAAACTGCCAAAATTTCCGGCCGCCTTCTTGGAAGTGTTGGTGTCTGTTTCTGGTTCCTCCCGCATTTCTCCCCCTAAATGAGGAGCCAGCACTTTGTGACCTGGACTTACGGGCGCATCCACGGGCTGCTTGATGAAGTGGTGGAATTCAGGAATGATGGGCTTGTGCTTTTTGGATTGCACGCCATGAGCCGCTGTTGACGCATCATGCAGTTTCAGAGGTTCAGCCAGGGAAAAATTTCTGGCCTTTGCAGCGTCAATCAAACATGCAACCACCCTTTGAGAAAGCAAAGGTGGGTAAGCAGCTTCTGTAGAAGTATCAAAAACCCATCCAGATGGGGTCCATTTGACTCCCCAAGCATCATGAGGGTGATCATAGTTGCAAACCGCAGCAAGGCGTGTGAAAACATTTGGAGTGCCCATCCAGCCCGTGCACTTCCGTCTTGTTGAGCCGTGGCAACAAGCATGGAATTCCACTTTCTCCATGCTGTTAAGGACTTGCGCCGCTTCTGCAGAAAGTTCCAAAGTAATACGAACCAATGCAGCCCATAGCCAACTGTTTGCAGGGTTCTCGATGCTCACCACTATCTGTCGCTTGTGACAGTAGACCAAAATTTCAATAGCCAAACGATACAACTTGTTAGCACTCTCAACTTTGGCCCTATGAAAAGCACTAAGAGTTGGTAGTCCCAGGGGACGCATTGCTGAACGCAGTGGCGGGGGGTTTGGTGCCCCTAAGGACTGGAGCTTTGCTGAAACAGGTCGTTCTCTGGCCAAGCTTGCTGTTCCGCATGGCAAACCCATGTGAACCCCCATGAGGTTTTCGGAGGACAAAATGTCCCAAAGGATCGCCACGCCACTGTCACTTGTAAGGTCAAGCAAGACCATAGGGACCTTTGCATTGGCAGCTTCATGATCAATGCTCAAAACTGAGAAACCAGCTTGGATTGCGGCTCGGGACAAATTCCCACAACCTGCGAAGGGCTCGACAAAAAGAGGCAAATTCGACCGTTGCAATTGTGAAACATCGCCCACCGGATTTCAGTCAGAGTGGTTGCACAAGTAAAAGGGCTTGTGCCGGAAGCATCCACTTTGTAGCACTTGTGATGGCCACGGGCGCATCTCTTGCCAGGAGGACCCTTGAATTTGCAACGCCCATTCTGGTATGCGAAACACAATGGTTTTCCGTCTGAATCGTGCGTCACACACCCTTCAGGCAGCTGTGTTTTTTTGGAAGGTGCTCCCCCACTGTTGGATCCTTTTCCATGCCCCTTGTTGCCCTTCTCAGTCTTCTGGGTTTTTGCAGGACGGTTTGGAGCTGCAGGTGGAGGATCATGGTGACGTGTCACCGGCAAGGGCGACAAGTATTGCAGCACCTCTGTAGACTCTGTGAGCTTCTCAATCACACTGTCTAACGGTTTGTTTTCATCTGGGCCACCTGACAGCTTCCCCATTGTCTCATGGGAAGCCAGTATGAACAGATGCTTGTCGCAGTCGAGGATCTGCTGCAAGGAGATCTTAGCATAACCACGTGGCTGATCTTTGATGAGCTGCTGGAAGAGGTACTGAACCCAATTCTCCATCACATCGAATGTAGCCAACCCTGCCAGGTCCATTGCTAAGTTCCTTCGCTGCCAAGCTGCACGAAGCTTCAACTCTGTATTCGCCTCACAAGACGGGTCAGCCGGCTTTGTGCCAACTTTGAGCAATCCAGCAGCATCAGTGGATACCGTAGGGTCACGCTTCACTGCCTCAATCTCCTGGGCTCGGCTGCAGCAATGCTCAGCCTTGACATAAGACAGCAAACCTGTCTCCACCATCTCCACAAACAAGTCCACCAAATGGTTGGAGGGGATTGTATTTGGGTTGAAGACCAATCCCCCCAACCTGGTCTGCTGCGCCTTCTGACGCGCAACTCTTTCAGCTGTAGGAAGTTTCCTGGTTGCTTGGCTAGCATCAGGAGTTGCCTCTGCACGGTGCCTTACGTCTGTCAAGGCCATGGTATGCGCCTCAAAAAAAAGGCGTCTAATCGCCGCCATCTGATCTTGTCCAACCTCTTCTTCCATCAAAAGTTGTGATGAAAGTTCGCAGGGGAGTGTCATCTGCTGAAGTTGGAGTGTAAGGAAATGCAAAAGCCAGCTTCCCAAACGTACCAAACCGCTTTGCGCGGAACTTGTCAATGATCCATTTCTCGATACCAATCTTCTCAGCCCTGTCTGTGAAGGCTGCTTCTGAATCCAGTGAAGCCATGATCACCACAAACGCGAAAGGATGATTCAGAAAAACTGTACATGTTCTCAAAATGTTCATCATGTGCATGTTTGATCATGCAGGTCAAGTGCAACACATGCTAGAGTTCCTGACTCCCTGTCAAATGCACTGCACAAGTGAAAGAAATGCAAAAAGGAAGTGAAAAGATTTGCAACATGTTGCAGTATGGTTTCGTGAAATGCAAAAACAAAACAATTGAAATGACTCTGAACGCCCTAGTGCATGCGAGGTTAGATTCCAACTACCTCCTTGAGATTTGCCAAGATGCAGACGCAATAATGGTTTCTGCTGCATGGCAACAAGGAGTTGTCAGATGATTCAATCAAAACTGCCCAGCTCAAGGTTTGGACATGTTTTCACACCAAATGCTGACATCTGCTAGTAATTTTCCCGTTTGAAGGGCCTTCAGAACTGACCCCCCCAAGTCTGATCAGGTTCCCTTAAAACTCAGCTTTTAGGCCTGTTTTCTGGGAGTTGGGGGGGTCTATTTGGGCAGGCCCAAACGGGGGGAAAATTACCAACATCTGCACTGAGCAAGAATGCTTTGACTGATTGATCATCAAGGTGAGATGGATGTGACAACGAGTACTCGGATGCACTCATTTTTCACTCTCACAGGATCGCACAGAAATGCCAGCTTAGGTCTGGGCCGCACGGGTAGCAAATACCCGCTTGCACTGAGAGCATCCCTCCACGAGGGTACGGTCACGCATCTGGTTGTATGCTTTGAAGTTCAAAGACGGCTGACGTCCACAGCTGAGAAAACCATCCTCATTGAAGACATGAACCAGCCCAGAAACTTTGTGTACCATGAGATCGGATTCAGGCACACCTGGAAAATCAGGGAAAAGCGAAGTCAACCCTTCACGCATGGGCCGTTCCTGGAACATTTCATCTCCAGCTTGGCCACATTCTGACGCAACACTTGATTCAGAGTCAGAAACGATCTCAGGCTCATCTGCATGGTTTGACATTTCAGCTGTGTGCTCATCAACCGTTTCATCTGAGAGCTGGACGACCCTGTCAATGGCAGGAAGGTCAGGATTGAATTGTTTGTCACGCATCAAACGGAACATCTGCAAAACCTTTGAGTACAGGGTCACATAACTCTCACGACTGTAGGCCAGGATGGATTTCATGCTGCTCTCTAGGTGATGCCCCAACAGTCGTCTGTCGGTGGGTGTGAACTGCACCTTCAAGCAACGACCAGCCCATGTTAAAATGGTCGTCTTACAGCTATGTGATCCATAACTGAGGGCAGCACCTGACTCCAAAGAACCTTCCAAAAATTCCCTAAGCCAGAATGTCGCTTCAGATGCACACATCGGATTTGCCGTCCATTCTGAGGTCCGCTCGGAGTAGCTTGGGAGAATGAAATCACGGAAGCCTAAATTTTCTGAGTCCCTTGCAGCTATCCAGTCACTACCCCAATCAGCTCCTGTCACACCACTACCCAGAGCCACGTAGGGAAGGAACCATGTGCGAGCTTCTGCACTGGTCGCCGTCTTGCTCTGCAAGGCTTCAGCATGAATGAGGACGTCTCCATGACCATGCTCAACACGCAAGCTCTTCAGCCTCTGTGAGTCTTTCCATCTGCAGCAGGCGTGCACACAAAACAGCAATTGACCCAAGATGCACTTCATGTTGGCCGGCAAAGAAGGAAAAAGGTGTTCCAAATACCGCACATGGGTCAGCAGCAAGGGGCGTTTCTGTTCCAAAGGGTTTTTGGTCAAGTACATGTCCTTTGCAACACCACGGCATCTACCTGAAATCACCTCCCGCAGGTCGACTAACTGAAACTTGGCTGTAGCATCAAGAAAATGCAAAGCTTCGATCATATGCTGTGCTGCTGTAGCACCTGCACCTGAATCCCGCAGCTCACACAAGACTTGATACAATTGCTCTTCACGCAGTCTCAATGGGTTCAAGACACCGATGCCCCTAAGCAGCTTTGTAAGTCTCCACAAGGAGCCAGCCCGTTTTTGAAGCGTCGATGAGGCCTTCATCCTGAAGCAGTCCCTGATTGACTGATCCGCAGAGGCCGTGGTCCCAACGAGGTTCAGGTGAGTCTGAATGCTAGCCCCTAACTGCGTTGCCAATGGATCTTGCAAGACAATGTCTCTGAGTTTGCAAATAGCCACACGTCTGATATCTTCATCTGGAAGCTCATGACGCACTTTTCTCAAGTTCACTGTCAGAACAGGTGGATCAAACTGGGCAGCTGTCGCAGGAACATGAGGCTCGGACGTTACCACAGAGTTCAAGACGTCTTCGCATCCCAAACAAGCAGGCAAGAAAACATTCTTGTAATTGTCCAAAATTGTTCCTTGAAAACTGTCACCAGTACGAAAAATTTGACACATTGAACCGACTTCCCAGGGCAGTTTGTCAGTCTGAAGTTTCTGACGCTTGGAGGCAGTTTCCAGCGCACTGTGCAGCCAGGCAGGTTCCACACCATGTGGATCATAGATGACCGGGCTACCTGACGATTGAGGAGGGGTGTTGATGGGTGATTCAGGGTCATAGAGGTCGTCCTGATTCTTCCACTGTATGTGCCCCCAGCTGCCTACTTCTGAAAAACCATCCAAATCGTCATGACCTGCAAATAAATCATCAATTTGATCTTCCGCAATGTCACCAGCTGATCCAGGCTCAAAACTCCGCACTGAATTGACGTCTGAGCTGTCTGTTGCGTCTCGTTTTGTTGAACTCCACCTTTTACGAAATCCCTTAGGGCTGCGTGGAGTCACATCCTTTGGTTCATGCAGGTCCATCTTTGAAAGCAGAAATGATTCGAAAGCCTACCACAGCAAAAGCCACAACACAGTGAAAGCACCAGTCAAAAAGCCAGTGAAAAATACCAAGTAGTCACCAGAACGTTTGACTGCTCTCTCCGCTTTGATGGCTGAAACCAATGTGAATCCTCTTTGTTGAGGTTTGCACTGAAATCTCATGGCATGGCCCCCCGATTCCACAATTTCTACTAGGTTTCAAAGTTTCAAGAAACCCACCCTCCTATCCCTTTGAACCAAGGATGCTGGGAAACGTGACAATTCCAGAGTGAATGGAAGTGACAGCACAAAAGGATTAGATTCCACTGAATGACTTCCAAGATAAAACTCTGATGACTTTCAAGTCAATGATTNGTGACAATTCCAGAGTGAATGGAAGTGACAGCACAAAAGGATTAGATTCCACTGAATGACTTCCAAGATAAAACTCTGATGACTTTCAAGTCAATGATTTCCAAGAGTGATTGGATATCTCAAGAAAGATTTGTTAAACAATTCGTTTGACAACTGCGTCGGTTTGGATTTGATTGTTTGGGTTTGGTCACAAGTTTTGGTTTTGGGAACAACAAGCATGCAGCTTAAATGGCTCGGATGCCAAGAGGGGAAGATGGATAGAGAGAGAGAGCAGAAGAGAAGGGAGAGGAGGAAAGAGGCAAGAGTAGAATATACAGACCAGGCTTATGAATAAGCCTTGTTTAGTTTATCAGAGAGAAAGTATTGTCTGCAAGCAGAAATATCCNAGGAGGAAAGAGGCAAGAGTAGAATATACAGACCAGGCTTATGAATAAGCCTTGTTTAGTTTATCAGAGAGAAAGTATTGTCTGCAAGCAGAAATATCCAACATGTTCTACCAAGAATGGATCAGCTTGACGAGTGGGTCCATTTGCAAGTTTGCTGGAAGCTCCCATGCATCGCTTTGATGAAGTCAAAGGATTCACTTCTGCAACGTCTAGCACATGCTCCAAAAACGACAAAGCTTGCATTACACTCTGCAGTCTAGATGTAGGGGCCCCGGCACGCTGTTCCCTCTGCAGGAAATTGTACAACATGGGCTCTGTTCCAGGAAACTGCACAAGAGATTCATTTAAGAATGCAATGTACCTCAAGAGTGAGCGTATACGTTTTTTGAGGGTGTGCGGACTCTTCTTCCAGAAAAGGTCTCTAAGCATTCTCAACCTATCTGAAACTGACTCCAGTTGCATAAGAAGGTCCACAACTTTTATCGATCTGGGCATTTCACTCAACGTTTGTAACCAACGACGCAGTGCAGCCTGAAAATCAGCGTCTCGTTTTTCAGTCCAACTTTGTTGAGAGTCTGCTTGGACAACGTCCCTCCAATGCGACGCAACTTCAGTTGAATGTTTTGCACGTTTCACCTGAGGCTCAGAAAAATCAGGCTCTGACACAAACTGTGGCAAGCTAATAGCATAGGGGCTAGGCTCGACATCCTGGTCAAAGAAAGTTTTCCAGAAACCGACCTCCCAAGGCAAGTGCAACTCATCACTGAACGAACTCTGAGCTAAAGATCGTTGAAAAACTGCATCAAAATCATTCAGCGCCATTTGAGATGTGTCCTGCACTTATGATGCGAATGACCAGGCTCCAATCTGCAACAATATGCTGAACAGAAAACACACTTCAACTGACAACGAATGTGTTCTGGCCACTCGGACTGACGAGGCTCTGGCTTAGGCTCACTAGCCGAGGCCGATGCAGTGCTTTCAACACGATGTTTCAGCTCTTGTGAAAAAAGGACAATAAGTTCAGCAAGTTCCGGGGTGTCCAAAGTCGAAGTAGCCAAAGTAGAAATTGTTTTGGCGTCCATCAAACGAAACCCCACAGCTGAAAAAGAATCCTCGAAAATTGCATGAGGTGCCCATCCAAACCCACCACTTGAGAGGAAATGTTACCGAACAAAAAGATCACTCTGTTCCTCTTTACAGTTTATGGTTGACATCAATGCTTTGAGAAAACATGTTTTCCCAACTGAGACAACACAAAAAGAAAAGGCAACAAACTGACAGATTGTTTGTCAAAGCTTTTGCACATGACTTGTTTGCAAAACCCGCAANCAGACAAGTCAACGTAAAAAACACTGCACGACAGTTTTTTGAACAGCACGCTAATTGTTGTGAGTACATCACAACAATTCTTGTTTCAGGCTGGGATAAGGCAATCATCTTTTTCAAAGAATGCTAGCATACCCTCAGAGTCCGGTTTGTTAGCATCAGCTTTCGCATCGAGTAGGATCGTAGTCATTTCCATTCCTTCTTCTTCCTGACCATTGCGAGTGGAGGAAACACAGTCAATGGTAAGAGAGGAGATGAGGATGTTGTGTAAAAATCCTCGTGCTCCACAGATGAGCTCGCTGGGGTCAACACCTCTTTTGGAAATGGGATGCGATTGCAGCATGGTCGCTCCATATGATAGCCTTGTTGAGTTCGATACCTTCTTGCACTGGCGGTTTTCTCAATGGAACTAGGATGCACTGTAGCACAGGAGCAGTTCCTTCTCTTCCCACTGTGATCTTTTCACCCTCATCGAGGCGTCGGTTCTGGATGTACAATTGTATCCGGGGCGTGGGTATCTCTGGATAGGAGACCGCAATTTCTTTCTTGAGACCGCGCACCGTGAGTGGTTCTTCTGCGCCAGGTGGAAATTCCCAAAAAGGTTCTCCAGTAGTGGCCCAGTGTTGATTTTAAAGGAGACCATGGTTACACTCTTGGGAGGTAGCCACCGGGCTACCGCCATAGCCTGCTCTTGCCTAGGCCTATACTGCATCTCCTGTTTGGGCATTTGATGTGGGAAGGATGACTCTAGGCTATTGGGGTACTCTATCTTGAACCAAGCTGCTCTCCAGGAACAATGAGAAGGGTCAAGCTACCAGTTCACGACGCGACTGCTCATCTCGACGTTGAAATACTTGAAAAATGACACCATATATTGACAGCAATAAACCTTGGTTTTGTTAAACATGGATGGGTTGAGCCAAGTGCTGGTGTAGCTACATACTAAGGCAAATGGCTGAGGAGTGTTGCTCCTAGTAGCAATAATGACGCCTTGGCTTCTTTTCGAGGACGGCCCTGGTGTCAGTAAGTACCGGCACGGAATGAGGAAAGAATGTTTAGGCGGAACTTAGTGCCTTCTCTTTGGGGATGGGCCTGGGTATCCATGGGCGCGTTGGTTGCTTCTAGCCATTTCTTGCTTACGATTTGCGACAAAACCAAGTTGTTATCAACCAGGTAAAATCATAGGTGTGATCGCCACCGGGCAACCGCACACATATACGTGAAATATGGAAGCACCTTATGTACAGATAGTCGCTCAATCATCGCTCAATTTATGGCTCGATTTAGTCACTCAATACGGCATACAGCCTCCATCATCTTAGTTTATGACCCAGCCCACAATGATCCCAACTACTTCTAAGCGAAGGAAATAACTACTACTGATTCGATAGGAATGTAATGGTCATAGAGCAACACCTATTCCTTTATCAGTTTGCTCCTATGCTATGGCGGAAAGGGGCGCTTACGTTCACTCTTTTTGGATCCGCAGGAGCGCTTCGTTAGTCTATTTAGTTGATCAATTGCTCTCTCAGCTGTATTGGGGTTGAACTGTCTTTTCTTCGAGATCAGAAATCCTGGAATTGTCCGATCGCTTCCGTTAATTGCCCGTAGTTCCAGGATCGGCAGTGAGGGCAAATGGCCATAGTTGGCTACTACACGTGGTACCATGTTGCCAACTGACGTACAACGAAACAGCGGCGGATCAGCGCTACTGAACCCAAATTGGGCATTCAAATGTTCTTGCAATCCTTGCAGCTGGGGTAAAGTCGGCGTTGGTAATACCCAAAATCCGCCATGCAACCAAATTATTGAAAGGAATGGAGAGTGACTATGCAAGTAATTAAAGGCCTGCCAGCATAGCGTTTTCTCTACCATTTCAAGGGACCTGAAGGCTGTTCCGGTGATCCATTCCCCCGTTCTCTTAGGTACCCAGTCCGGTAGGGAGTGAATAACTTTGACAGCAGCAGCCCTTAGGATTTCCCCAAATTGCACAAGAGGATAGGGAATATCACATTGTAGTTGCGCTTCAGGTAATAATAGGCTTTTCAGCAGTGGTAGCATTGATTAGAATTGAGCGCCATTTTTTGATGAGATCCTCCTCCGCATTTGGTAGTAAAAGCGGGGCAATTTGTTGTTGTATCCACCTTCTCATCTGCAAAACATGGGGGAGTCTAGGGTCGCCTGCTAACCTACGTACAATTTCGTAATGGGCACCACTGGTATCCAATTCGAAATGATTGCTAAACAAGGCTGTTCTCAAATCTCTTGGCATAGATTGCCCGGAGAATTGAGTAGCATAGAGTCGCCCTTCATCATCATATGCAACAGGCTTGTCGGTGATTACGTTCCTTCCATCATGTTGGTTGGTGGCATGGCAGTACTCGCTAAACTTCCTCTGAAGATATCGATAGTGTGCCATGACCTTTCGCGCTAATGTGGACCCTAGTAGCATTTCTACTAGTTGTTGATGTTGTGGTCCTATGTATTCTTCCTGTCCATGGGTAAAACCTAGACTCTGCGTTAGCCAGAATGGGAATAGTGCCGCGATTGGCATGGATGTTGATAACACATGAGATTTTGCAAAGGAAGCTCCCTGTCCTGCAAAATTATCGGCCAATTTATTGCACTCCCTTGGCAGGTAGCGTAGAAGGAATAACTTGGACATCGTCTCCATGATATCTTTGCATGTTTCAAGGATTTCAACAACTTCCTTTGTTCTGATCCTGCTCCGGTTGGAGAGGAAGTTAATGATAGGCAAGATATCGCCTTGAATGTAGGTGTCAGCAAAGGTTCGCTGTTGAGCAGCACATGTGTTTATGATGTTTTGAGCTGTCAAAAATGCATGTTTACATGCATGTGCCTCCGCGATAACATTATTCGGGCTGTCCGGTAACGCAATAGCTTTCCATGCGATCAGTTCGATTTCCTCAGGGGTTACGCTCAACGCAACTACTCCTGCGCCCCCTGCTCGATCTTTAGAGTGGCAGGAGCCATCAAACTGGATTAGAAGAGTCGGGGCAGGGTTCTCCCGAGTAGAGGATCCTCCTAAGGTCAGGAAACTGCCCGGCGTAATGTCTTGTTCAGCTATCATTTTGACGTGAGTTTTACCACATTGGCATACAAATGGGTGTAATGATATTTGGACAGTGGGGCACGGCACTTTGATTTGTTGCGTAATGAGAAAACCCAGCTGGTGTCTTTCGGAGAGAGTATCGCAACTTCACCCCGGTGCCTTATGTGTGCATTGGCTTGCAGACCTTTGGTGGGTAGCACCGCGGCATCAAGGTCTAATTTTGGAGTTTGAGTTATGGCCAATTTGTCTGTCTGCAGGCAGACTTGTCCATCACCGCTTGGGGGAGATTTCACCCGCAGCATAAGAGGATTCGGAATGTCTGAATACGTCCTTCTGGCAAGGTCAAGTACATTTTGGATTAGAGGTGTGCTATTATCAAGGTTGGGGAGGTGTGGTGTGAGCCCTCCTTTTTCCCGAATCAATCTTCGCATGTGGAACGTTGCCAGTACTTGCAGGATTCCATGTAATTCTTGGGGTTCTACGTCCCATCTAGGTAGGTACCAGTCGCTCTCACTTGGGAGAAGCGCGTTTATTGTTGGCTGCAGTATTGGACAAAACTGGCACCAGTGGTCGGTGGAGTTTGAGCCAGTGTTGCAAAGTACACAAGGCAGAGTGTGGGCTCTGGGATTGTCTTGTACTCGCTGTTGCAAGACTTCAAGGTACAGTGGAGGTATAGGGACAGTCTTTGTGAAAGTGCTTTGATAACTGTTCCGCTCGTCCTCGTCGATATTGAGAAGAGCCCAATTGGTAAAGTCAGGGCAACAGTCAGTGCATGCTGCTCCAAAACTTGCTCCCATTGGAAACTTTCTGCCAATACGGCCACAAATGCAACACGGTTGCGAACGGGAGACTAGCCCTCTTTCTGGTAACCAGTGTTATTGCCACAAGTTACACGAAGCAATAAGGATAATCATGATGGCAACAAAGAAGACAAAACTGGTAAGCAGGTCATTGCTGCTAAAATTTGCGAGCTGAAAGCATCGTTGACTCCTACAGCAAGAGGAATCCATGAAATGCACGAGCTAGACTGCAAGTTTTATGATCCAACTCTATACCCAGCCGCCTTCGTTAGTGACTACAACATGGATCATCCGTGGGACCACTACAGAATAGCTGTAGACAAGTTTTCCCTGCTGTCCGATCCATCCAAGGTTACTTACAAAGGCTTTTTCATCATTATTGAGCAGATCAATCGCAAATCAAGAGCCCTTGATAACCCTGTGTGGAACTCACTCAGGGCCTGCCAGGCGGACAAATGGAAGTTGGTATTAGTCCCTAAGTTCCATGAGCTGACCACCAGTTTGGACTCTGCTATTGATGACCAAACAGCAGCAGCTGACCCGGAGATGCTAATCGCACTAGGGCAAGGACATCCAATAGTGGTTAAATCAGTCATGATGATTGGTCATACGTTATATTCAAGCCACCTGCTGCAGCTAGGGCAGGTCCCCGTCAGCCAAAAACCGATCATAATGGGAATCCCCCGTGATCTCCCAAGCGATACGTTCACCATTCCACATGTTGAAAAAATCCTGCATAGTCTCTATCGTCTGACATGTCTGTTAGCTACTGGGAATAAAGCATTATACCTTCCTCATGCTCAGGGCTTTGCAACACAACTTATCCATGAGGCTGATACTGATGCAGGCCACTTAGTAGGCTTAGTAGCTGCCCTGTCATTGGCAATCAAAACAGGTAGATCATCCTTAGCTGTGGGGGGAGTTTTCGGTGCAGGCACGACCACGTCGCTAACCTACCTGCTAGCATGGATTGCCTTAACCACTATCCACGCTAAGTTCACAGTATACCACAAAGAGAACCCAGCAGGGCAAGCTATCTCCACCATGGTTGACCTACTTGACCTNATTGCCTTAACCACTATCCACGCTAAGTTCACAGTATACCACAAAGAGAACCCAGCAGGGCAAGCTATCTCCACCATGGTTGACCTACTTGACCTCACCAATGAGCAAAAAGGGCTGTTGGTACGCCCGTACAGCGATACTAGTAAAAAGAGTGACACAAGTGGAGAGGACGGAACGATAGACGTACCAACTGCCCATGCAGCAGAACAAGTTAGTAATGCAAGGGTAGTAATTGCCACATCAGGCACCATTTACTCCAACTCGCAGAGCTACACCAAGGCGGTGATTCACCACGTTGAGCAAAGCAGCATCAGCTTCCAAGATGAGGCGCAACAACATGGAGAAATCAAAGGAATATTCACAGCAACGCTTCCGAAACAACAGTGCCTGCAAGTGTTAATGGGTGACAACAACCAAGGCAAAGGTGGCCTTGAGAACCCAAACGATCAGGAACAAGTAAGGCTAAGGGAGCGGCTCAATGAAGCGTATATGGGACTTAGAGCTCGGCACCGTTGGCGAACACCGAGTGATTTATCCATTGCCTTCCTTGATGCTGTGGCTGCTATCCGCGGGAAACAGCAAGGCGATATCCAAAGCCAAGCAAAAGAAGTGGCGAAAAAACCCTTAACAGGCTCTTGGTGCCGACGACCCGGAGGTCCGTCCGCACAATCAAGAGTTGCTNATCCAAAGCCAAGCAAAAGAAGTGGCGAAAAAACCCTTAACAGGCTCTTGGTGCCGACGACCCGGAGGTCCGTCCGCACAATCAAGAGTTGCTCAGCCGTCGCCCCTACAGGTATGGGGGAGTAGCCCAGCGCTAGAAGGCGTAGATACTACCCACCCAATCGGGCTCCTACTCCTTTTAGCGTCGCTTACTGTAGCTGATGATGACCCATCTCATATCAGTGAGCCAGTAGCACTATGGAAGCATCGGGACTACTAGGGGTGGACCATTGGGCTTTAATGATGCCTACCAGCAGCCGAGTCCCGCAGCAAGTCTACGAACTCCTGGTTGGTGTCAACTATCCGGAGCTATGCCAGCTACAAGNTTTAATGATGCCTACCAGCAGCCGAGTCCCGCAGCAAGTCTACGAACTCCTGGTTGGTGTCAACTATCCGGAGCTATGCCAGCTACAAGAAGATGGCACGGCGACAGTCGGCACAGGTACCAGGCGAGATGATTACACTGTGCCCACCGGATTCAGATATATTTACTGGCAACATGATAACCAAGGACAACATTTCTGGGACGGTGACAGCCGATGAGGACCCAAGGTAACAACGGAAACGTCTGCAGGGTTATGGGATGCGGTGATGAGGCACACTGAGGACATACCTGTAGGTATTGACAACAAAACCCCCGGGCTTCTTGCCCTGACTACACTAACAGCAATGAGAAACCACCTCCAAGATCAGAATAACGTGCCCAAGAGACTAGACAAATACCCAGCGCCCTACAAAGTAGCCAATGTTGTCACCTTAGCAGGGGCAACAGCGTATCATGGAATCATATCAGCCTCAGCCAGGGTATGGTTTCCTGAGTGGCCAGCCAAGAGCCTCCGCAACCCAAAATCAAGAAGCAGTCACCAGAGCTACGGTAGGCCTCTCACGAGCAGTTACTGTCACCACCATAGTGTCACCGTTAGACATGCGAGGAGCAATGGGAGGAGCCCAGGTCCTTGCAACCTTAACTTCTGGCATGTCAAGGATAGACACAAATCTCATGGGCGTAACCTATGAGGAAGGAAAGGTGAATGGCACACCACTGAGCTTGCAGCAATATAATCAGATTACCGACTCCAGAAGAATAGGAGACAGCACGCCACCTATGGCTATTGCGGTCCTAACTTTTCCAGATATTGGACCCAGATTAGCTAGACTGAGATTAATCCTGGTGGAAGCCGCGACCTCAGATGTCGCAACCAGCTGTCTCCGTGATCCCAGGTTCCTTCCAGGACACCGGAACTTCGGTCTAGTGTGGGGTTATGCACTTGACGGTAACCGTTGGCCGGAATGGATCCTCTCCCCCGAATCATCAGGGTGGAACCTGCAACATGTAGTCTCGAAATTCGTATTCAACCCGAGGCTTACATTTACTNAACCGTTGGCCGGAATGGATCCTCTCCCCCGAATCATCAGGGTGGAACCTGCAACATGTAGTCTCGAAATTCGTATTCAACCCGAGGCTTACATTTACTATGGAAGTCTGGGCGCTGCCAAAATATTTCTTTTTTGACGCGTGGAGAGAGAATCCAATGCACAATAATCCTAGGGACCTACTGGCCCACCGCATTTTGCGCACTGCAATCCCGAGAGGCTTGCAAATAGGAGTATATAAATCGACATCGCAGCCAAGATCCCGTATAGATAGAACCCAATCTTCCACGGTAGATTCCACCTGGACCAAGGCCAACCAGGACAGTTTAGATCCCACTACCAATGAAGAAACCGCTAACGCGGTCCATTCTAAAGAGGTTGAATGGAAGGCAGCGGAGGATGCAATAATCAACTATGCCCGATCAGCGCATCAGGCCAAATTAGGACTATGCGAAGCCCCGAAAGCTTTGTCACTTGATTTATTGGCAACAGGGTCTCCCGAGTACCCGCTAGCCCGTCTTCAGCTAAACCTGGCCAGCCTTGGTCAAGTATGGAAGCAGTCCCTCTGCCGCTACTCAATAGATTGGGTTGCAAACGGCTGGTCGCATGAACAAATGTTTGAACATACGATTTGGAAGGCATGGGAATGCCAGAAGGCTGCAGTCCCCGTAGCAACGAGACTCCTAACCAATGTGTTCAGCTTCATAGGAGAAGAACATCCCATACGACGAGTACACCCAGGAACGTCGTTCTGGGAATCATTTCTTCACATGGCTATACTGAAGGGGTATGAACACCTATTAGGGAAAAAGCAAGGCAGGCGATCCAAAGTGGACCCGAATGCCATAGATGGAGTGCTCACNGGCTATACTGAAGGGGTATGAACACCTATTAGGGAAAAAGCAAGGCAGGCGATCCAAAGTGGACCCGAATGCCATAGATGGAGTGCTCACAGCTCTATTGCGCCAACGCGATACCACGTTCAAGCTTCCTTCTATGGATTTCAATGTACACTTCCCTATGTGTATACTACCGGAAGTACATAGAGAAATCAGCCGACTATTTCCACATGAACAGAAGGAGGAGCAAAAGGCCAAAGACAATAATGTCTTCGATGACAAAAGTAGATTACTGACCCTCTATAACGCCAGGGGACACCAACCCCAGCCCATGAATTGCAAGCCATCAGGCCGGAGGCAAGCCAGCTTGTCCAGGATTTATTCACAGGAGTCAGTTCTCGAGGCCACACTATAGCACTGCCGAGGGTTAATGCAATAAAGGTAATCAAAAGTAGCCCAAAAGAATGCAAAACAGAATGCAGAACCTAGTAACATTGCCTCACCGCTCGGAGGCGGGGTGGCGTATATCATCAAAGGAAAGGAACAAACACTTCCCAAGTATTTCCCAGGAAGTGTCTCGGAAGAGTGGCAAGTACACTTGAAGAACTGGAGTTGGATCCAGAAGCATTTCTTCGTGAAGTACGACTAACCATGTAGCTCTCGAAGCGAAATTGCAAAATTAGGGAACGGTTAGATACAAGTTGCAAAGAAACTCGCTGCTGGAAACAAAGGAATTGTGGAAGCTTGGATTACAACCCCATGTTGATGACGGCATTATTGATGGTACAGCGAAGCTGCAGATGCCATAAGGCCTCTTAGATAGCCAAAAGTAAGGGTGAGGAGATCATCTTGGGCTAACAAAGCTCGGTGAGTGGATCCTCCCCTTACTTGGCCATTGTAGATGCCTATAGGGTGACCATTTGGCTCACCTCGCGATGCCACAGCAGAATGACACCTCCCCCCTTGGGGGGGGGTGCCCCAATGAGGGCGAATGAGTTCGAAATTTGATGGAACACTGCTCTCTTCAATAGAGCGGTCTGTGGAGTTTTGGAACATGAGTCGATCAGCTGATGACTTACTTTACAATTTTCAAATGACTTTGCTGCAACTGGCGACAAGATGACTGGGGTAACTGTTGACTGTTATCAGCTTTGTCAACAGTAATGTCAACAATTGTGCCTGAGAACGAGGTCAGTAGTCAAAAATTTTTGTGCCACTCCTTACTGCTGGGCGCGGGAGCTGGAGCCCGGGCACATTGGACTACTGTGCTTCTAGAAGTGGTGGTCGATTCTGAACGCCTATGTTGAGGGCTCTCCTGAAGGCGATCTGCTGACAACTGGCGTCTTTGATGACTGAGGGCTTTTTTAATACGTCTGGTTTTCTTCAGATGGCAATCGGATGGCTTTCAGCACCTCTTCCTCTCGGACCTGTACTGAGCGCTGGGCGTTTGTCATTTCATCTTTGTTGTTTTCTGTTTCATTTCATTCATTGACAAGTGACACAGGCCTTGTGCCAGCATGCGCTTATTCCGAGAAAAAAAAGGATTTATTCACAGGAGGCTGGCTCTCACCAATGCAGGCAATAGCCTAGCCAGGCTAATAACACCGGCCAACGCGAAATTTGAAATTAGGCTACCCTACATAGATGAACAAGGGGTAGCTGAGAAAGTACGCCCCTTTGGATGGCAAGCAATCCTAATGCGATGAGAGACAATGCATTCGATGATCATGATCCTAGAAGAAATGACTTTCCTGCCTATCAGATTGAGCCCGAGACAATCCGTGTCCTGAAAGAGCATGGTGGTGAGAGGTACTTCGGTGAAACACCCACATTTTCTCGCTGGATTACAAGCGATGTCTAGCATTCCGAGAGGACCTTGATGAGCATTTTGGAGTTATAAGATGGCACGCCTATCAGAGCAGGCCTGGGACGATTGCTGAAACTCGAGAGTCATTAGATCCGCAGGAGTAGCAAGAATTTGCAGTGTAATTTCCCGGGCTTTGGCTAGAAGGAATTCCAAACCCATTCATACGAAGATCGCAGGACAATCATGCGAGAAGGGCATCCCCAAAAGGCTGCCAGCCTGGGCCAGGCCACTCAGGGTGCTGCAAGAAGCTCACAGCGCACACAAAGAGGAGTTCGGAAGCCAGATCAAGGACACCTAAAGGAAAAAAGAAAACGCCAATAGTGCCCAGCACAGAGTTAGAAGAGGCGAAAGCCAATGCCAATGTTGGATCTTCCAATATAAATTCGAAACAACTCAGGCGCAACACCAGCGCGATAGGGTCTGCACACAACCTGAGAAGCAATAGGCAGTGAGGCTTGTACATCCCCGCTGACAGCGAGAGGGCCAAGTGCGAAGCTAAGAAGAAAAAGGCGTGAGTGCGGCGGCAGAGACAGCATGCGATCAAGAGTTGTCACTTAAAATGCTGAATTAATTACGGGTAACGGACCTGGAATGCTGGAGACCAGTTGTAGAAGATTATCTGGTAAAAGACTTGATGAATTAGGGAGAAATCAAAGAAGCTACGCAGACGAAATGGTAACTCGCGGTTTGGTCTGAATACTCCTACCTGGACCCTCAAACTCTCTCTGTCTTGGTTACTCTGCCGGACCTTTCCGCCTACTCACTCTGGGTTGCTTGTTGGGGTTGTTTATTGTTTGCCTCTTCCGGGGTAGAATAGGACAACTGCCCAAGCCGAGTAGGACTGTGCCAAGTGCACTGATCTCCACGCGGCCCATTTCTGACATATCTCCTGCAATTTTCCACTACCAATGTCAACGCACACTCTGAGGTAACTAAGACCCAGGTGGGGTGATCATCTTGAGCATCTAATGCTCGTGAATGGATCCTCTTCTGGCTCAGCTTTCTTGGAGCCATTGATGCTCTGGAGGCCCACAGAAAGGAAACTATGGACCTCCTCAGGAGCCTCTCAGTGCAATTTGAGCTTTTGAGCAGTTGAGCAGTCTGCAACAGGGCCACATGAGTAGTGCTTGAAAACTGATGCACAAAATGTATTTTCGTGGAGCGGTGCCCCAGGAGTAGAGGACCCGCCCTCACCCTTTAATAGTGTATCGCGTCACTGCCTCATTGGGAATGACGCAGTTTATACGCATATGGTTAAGTCGACATGCCTGTCAATTTTCGAACGACCATGCTGCTCTCTACGAGTTCTCCTCAAGATGACCGGGGATCTACTGATGCTGTTGTCAATAGACTTACTAAGAGCTATAGAGACTCGGAGACTGGTCTGCCTCTCCCGTACCATTGATGCGGGATGCATAGGCCAAGTTGGAACATGAGGAACCTCGCCGGAAGCCCAAGTGAAATGCACAGTGTATTGTTGGATGCTATAACAGGATTGGGTTAAGAGGAGGACTTCCACGGAATACTAGTGCTGCCTATTGCATCATTGCACTCTATGGATGGCTTAATTTCTGGCAAAGATTTAAGGCCTTTTCCTATGGTGGAGAACTTCCTGAGAGCCGGGCTGGTGTAGTCGTTTTCTTTTTGCGAATGTAGTAGTTGTAGTAGTACTGCCGGGGTACTTACATTGGTCTCCGATTTTCATGGTCGTTTCCGAAGCTGTTTTAATCTTCTGTATTTGATCTTTGAGCACCTAGTTGCATTGCA
>BGPT01000149.1:296663-308924 GCA_003297045.1 Symbiodinium sp. clade C Y103 | reverse complement strand
CCAGCTCCTATAGGCAAAACTTGTGTTTCGATCCTATAGTCTTAAGCTTCTCTTCTTTTGGAAACTTCCGCCACCCGCCTCGTGCGGGCTTTACTTGTAGTGGTTGTTGTGGTGGAAGTTGTAGTGGTAGTTGTAGTGGTAATGTACTGGTACTGTAGTTGTAGTGGTATTTGTGGTGGTAGTTGTAGTGGTAATGTAGTTGTAGTGGTAATGTAGTGGTATTTGTGGTGGTAGTTGTAGTGGTAATGTAGTTGTAGTTGTAGTTATGGTGGTACTTGTACTTGTGCTTGTACTTGTAGTTGTGGTGTAGTCACATCCAAACTTCAAAAATCGTCCCGAAACCCTCAGTTTTTAACGCTTTTGATATGGAAACGTGCATCGCGCCACAATGGCGCGCACTCTTTCGACATCGAATCGTCATCGAATCGTCAAAAAATGCTCCGAGACCCTCCCCTTTTTATGGTTTTGACTTCCAAATGTGCTTCGCGCCACAGCGCCGTGCACTTTTTCGACATCTCAACTTCCAAAAGCGCTCCGAAGCTGACTGTTTTTAACATTTTTCACTTCCAAATGTGCTTCGCGCCACAACGCCGTGCACTTTTTCGACATGTCAACTTCCAAAAGTGGTCCGAACGTGACAGTTTTTAACACTTTTCACTTCCAAATGTGCTTCGCGCCACAACGCCGTGCACTTTTCCACATCTAAACTTCCAAACGTGCTCCGAACATGGTGTGTTTTAACATTTTTTACTTCCAAATTTGCTTCGCGCCACAACGCCGTGCGCTTTTTCCACATCTTAACTTCCAAAAGCGCCCCGAAGCCGACAGTTTTTAACACTTTTTACTTCCAAATGTGCTTCGCGCCACAACGGCGTGCAATTTTTCATCTCTCATCTGCCCAGATGTCTCCGCACCCGCCGCTTTAGCGAGCCTACTTTTCGACCTTCCGGAGCCACAAGACATTGGAAAAACACAGTGTTTGGCGATTTCCCTACCTTTTCGCGCGCCTGCATCTCTTCTCTTCTGACTTTCTCCATCTTCTGACTCTCTCCATCTTCTGACTTGCTTCATGGCCGTGCGTTTTCCATCTGTCCATATTGTCGGANCTCCATCTTCTGACTCTCTCCATCTTCTGACTTGCTTCATGGCCGTGCGTTTTCCATCTGTCCATATTGTCGGAAGGTTTAGCTTCTAAACTTCCTTCGGTTAATGGTCTAGCTGGCAAGTTTCAGTTAAACATGAATATGTCATGTGTTGACAATTTCGAAAAACATAACATCGTCAAACACAGAAAGAACAGGCAATGGAACAATGAATCGCATTAACTTTAGTCAAATCAAAACTGTCACATAATATCATAAGGACATGAGACAAAAGTTAAATCAAAACAATTGCATCGAAACAAAACTTCGCTAATTCAAGTTATTGAAAATCAGGACCGCGAAAAAATCAAATCCACAAGTGAAAAATTTTTAAGGCAAAACAACATTCTATTCAATTAAAGTAAAAATCATGTGAAGCCAACAATCATTTGAAGTGAAAAGAAATCATTTGAAGTAATTAATTTAAACAAAATCAATTTAGGTCGTCAAAAAACATCATTTAAAGTCAAAAAAAGTCATTTAAAGTCAAAAAAAGTCATTTAAAGTCAAAAAAGGCATTTAAAGTCAAAAAAGTCAATTTAAAGTCAAAAAAAATCATTCAAAGTCAAAAAGAGTCCTTTCAAGTCAAAAAAAAGTCATTCAAAGTCAAAAAAATCATTTCAAGTGAAACAAAAGTCATTTAAAGTCAAAAAAAATCACTTAAAGTCACAAAAAAGGTCATTTAAAGTCAAAAAAAGTCATTTAAAGTCAAAAAAAATTAAAGTAAGTCAAAAAAAATCACTAGGCTATATTAACTTATGTATTAACTTTTTTTGAAAAAATCATCCCAAACACAACCTATGAATCTACACCCCGCTGATCTGAGACTCGAGTCTGGTCTGCTGAACAAGTGTATTCTTTCTCGTTTATGCTAGGCGCGCGCTTCTTTCCGCGCCCGTACTGCGCGCGCGCGTTTTGGCGCGCCCGTCCTGGGCGCCGATTAGTCTAGATGCCTTTAGAAGCAAGTATTGCATTAGCAGAAATCAAAACAATTGTTTTCTATTTCATGTCTGCTGGACGCACGCTTCTTCGCGCGCCCGTGCTAGGCGCAAAGTAGTTTACGTCCCGTTACAATGAAACATTGTAGCAGCAGAAACCAAAACTATTGTGTTCCATTTGCAGTACTGGGCGCCCGCGTGTTTGCGCGCCTGTGTCGGGCGCGGACTAGTTTAGATGCCTTTAAAAGGAAAGATGCTCATGCTGGGGGCGCGCTTCTTTGCGGGCCTGTGCTGGGCGCGCGCTTCTTTGCGCGCCTGTGCTGGGCGCGGCTTAGTTTATGTCCGTTGAAAACGAAAAATTAAATTAGCAGAAATCAATGCAGGTTTTTTCTAATTTTTTTGTTATTTATGCTGGGCGCGTGCTTCTTTGCCCGCGCTTCTTTGCGCGCTCGTGCTGAGCGCGCGCTGCTTTGCGCGCCCGTGCTAGGCGCGGAGTAGTTTGATGCCTTTACAAGGAAACATTGTAGCAGCAGAAACCAATACTATTGTTTTCCATTTGCAGTACGGCGCGCGCGTCTTTGCGCGCCAGTGTTAGGCTTGGACTAATTAGTTTAGATGCCTGATGAAAGAAAAATGATCTTAGCAGAACATAATGAATCCAATTCTTTTCTATTTCGTTATGCTGGGCCCGCGCTTTTTTGTGCGCCCGTGATGTTTTTTTTTGCGCCCGTGCTGGGCACGCGTTTTTTTGCGTGCCCGTGCTGGGGGCGCGCTTCTTTGCGCGCCTGTGCTGGGCGCGGTTTAGTTTACGTCCTATGTACACGAAATGTTAATAACTATCAGAAATCAATGCAACGCGTTTGTATGTTATTTATGCTGGGTGCGCGCTTCTTTGCGCGCCCGTGCTGGGCGCAGATTCGCCTACATGCCTTCAGAAGGAAACATTACATTGTAGTGGCAGAAATCAATACAATTGTTTTTTTTCATGCATGCTGGGGGCGCATTTCCTTTGCGCGCCTGGGTTGTGCCCGCGCTCTCTTGCGCGCCTGTGCTGTGCGCGGACTGTTTTGCTGGCCTGTGCTGGTAATAGTAATAGTAATATGGTTAGTAGTGCTAGTAATGAGAATAAAAGAAAAACTATGGTTAGCAGTGCTAGTAAGAAATGGTTATTATCATATTCGTTTTTCATCCATATTATTTCATTAGATAGCATTTCAGCAGCCGAAATAGATGTCGCAGCCACAGCATGATCGACCACGTACGAGCTATGTCAATTCTTGTCTTCTTTTTGAATCTCTGAATGCTTCATGAGGTGCCATTCATGAGGTGCCACACAATGATGTGATCTTTTATTTTCGTTTTGCAATGTTTTCAACATATAAAATTTGAAAGGACCACGCTAATTGCTTTCGGTCCTTGGATCCAAATTTTTACACCCCTATCGGATATTCTTTCATCCCTTTTCGGCATCTGCCGTAGCGACAAAGAAAACATAGCCGAAAGAAATGAACGCCAAGTTATCTCGGACACTTATTGCAGACATTTTCGCGGTTCGTGTTGCTGCCATTTCATGTGTTTGACCCTGTTCCCCAAGGCACTTCTTGAATCCATCGATCCGTTTGTCGCAATCAGTCCAATGTTTGCAAACCATCTTAGCTGATATGCCTCTGCACCAACGCGCAGCCAGACAATCCTTGAATTCAAGTCTGGTGCAGATGAACCATGCATTGCAGGCCCTGCAACATTCCGAGCTGGTCCATTGTATGCAAATTATGGACAACCTTGAGACTTGCCTCCTGCAATTTGGTCGCCTTCCACATATCAGGGACCATACTCATCTCTAGATGTTTCCGAATTTTTCTGCCAAACCCAAGCCGTCATGGCGCGATGACATCAGCTGACCAGTCCGAAACCCACTGAAAAATAGTGTGAGCCGCTGCGAACATATGTTCAGAAGTGCATGTGTCATTGTCAGTTCTGGTTCCAAGGGATGTCCAACAAGACAAATAAAATATAGCAGCTAGCAATCGCCAGAACTCCTTCCCTTTGCCCCATACCACTTCTTTTTGCAAGACCGACTGTTCCAGCCCCATAACATTTGCATTTCACGTATAGTAATGATATTGCCACCTTTTCTCTGCACAAAAAAATGGTTAAATTTTGGTAATGATAAAAATTATGCACTTCCAAGAGGAATGTGGAGGGGGTTGTAGTCGTATTAGCTATTAGGAGCGGCTTCGACGGCGATGATGAGGACGGCGACGACGATGATGACGGCGACGACGGAATTGGACGACGCCATCGCCACCACCGCGAACGCTCCACTCGCAAGATTGGTATACTTGCTAATATTAAAAATAATCCGTGAACGTGCCCCTCCCCTTTGTGAAAAACAAACATATTAATGCTGGCCCCTTTTCCTCACGACTCATGCTGTCCGTCGTTTGTCTTGCGAATGCTCTTCCATTCGCATGACCCACCCGAGTGAGGTAATAATATAAGGATTATTGCCCCCCCGCCGTTGAACAAATTCTCTGCACGGGGCCTTCGTTTGGACTGGTTGAAACCGAAAATGCTGAGAAATGGCAGTTGCTGATGTTTCAAGAAACAACTGAACAGAAACACAGAGAGGCCCAGTGCAACGACATCAAGAGCATTGTTGCTGCTTGTTGGCAGTTAGCAAAAGAGAAGAAACAAACACTCCAATGTTTCTTGATTTACTTGGTTCAAATACAAAACTATGCAAATTTTAGGTGCTTTGAATGCAAAACTTTCAATAACAATCATCTCTGCATCTTGAAGGGATGCTTCAATAAAAATATGCAATTGCAACCTGCAGTTGATATGCTGACGTAGGACAGATGATTGCTTTTGGATTTGCGAAGTTGCCCGGTCTTGTTTGTTGCTCTTTGCCACATTTGTGCATTTAGTACTCCATTGTTTAGCCTTTATTAGAACCCCATTTCGCCAGAAACGTGCTTTGAAATCCACCGTTTGCTTTTGCGTTTTTGTGAGGCTGCAGTTTTGAACCGGCAGTTTTGTTTGTGACTGACAGTTTGTCCCACGCATGTTGCAAACAATTCAAATTGAAAGATGTTTCTGGTTGTTTTGTTGTCACGGGATTGAAACTGTTGATTGTACAGTACGATGGGGTTGTGAACACGAGTTGGTGAACAATTGTTTTTTCAGCCGGCCTCAGTTTTCGTCATGATTTACATTTTTTTTGTTCACATTGTTGTGCGTGCGTGTTTGAATGTGTGTGTGTGTGTGTGTTGTGTTTTTTTTTTCGAATTATTCTTTATATTGTGTTGCGACTATCATTGGCTTCTTGCAAGTGGGGCCCTTGTGGATTACTTCCGTCGTCATGGCAGAGGCCGGTGACGAATGTGGGGCTATCGATTATTAGTATCTATTTTGGATGAAACCTCTGAAAAAAACAATCTGCAATTCCAAAAATGCCGGGTCAATCCGTGTCACACCAATGGATATATTGGTGTTGAAACCACTTCTTCAACTTGCCCGCCAGGTTGTGGTCAATAGTTCGGCTTCAAGACAAGGACGTGCCCGGCGTGTCCGGGCACATGTGTTTGTCCGCGTTGGATTCTCAAAGAAAAAAACAAATAAAAAATGCAATTTTTCATGCCATTTTAATTGGTTTGTCAATGTTTTGCAACATGTTGTTGAAAACGTTGCGAATTTTGCATGTTCAAAAATGTGTTGTTCACTTGATTTTGAAATTGGCATCATAATTTAAACGGTGTGATTGCGTTGGTGCACTGTCAGCACAAATGTTGATGTATGCATGTGCCAGGGAATTTCCACGCACAAAAACCCCGAGGTAGTGGCTGCGTTGGTGGTTTCTTGTTCCGCATTTTCATACTCACTCTCAAGCAGGCACGGGTAGGGAACCATACAAATTTGGACGCGCAAAATCGGAGTTAAAACAGCGTGCATCGGAAAAAATCGAGATGGTGGCGTTTTGAGGCAATCCTAACATTATTTTTTTCCTTGTGACAAGAAAGGGTTGACAGAACAAACCCAATGTGGAACAAATCGCTGCCTGTAGGTCTGCGCTGGCGGTTGGGAAGGCATGGATTGTTGGTTCAAATTCATTTGCATTCACAATGAATTGGGAACCACACATCCAAAATGTGCAAAAACAATCCAATCAAGTGCAACGAAACTATGTTTAGTGTTGTAATCTTTGCCTCACATCGCACACCCTTCACAATTTGAAGGCGGCAAGCATTGCTTTGCACACAGTCATTCCTCAACCAGAACTACTTGGGTGTCTTCGGCGGCAATGGAAACCTTGAACTGCTTGCCATGAAAACATGGACTGTACAGAAACGAGGGTCTTGCATCTTTTAGGACGAAGACTTTACAAACAGAAACTCGCCACAAGATGAACATTTGAGTGTTTATTTTCAGCATGTTGGATGGTTGATATCTTGGTTGCCTGAGGAAACCACATTTGATTGGTTTTTATGCGGAGCAGTCAATGGAGGTGAGGACGTCTTATTCATTTTCCTCATCTGAGGATCTTCCAAGCAACTCCGTCACCGGCATAAAGACAACATTGCATTCATTCTTGGTCTTCGCCATTCCTTGCACTTAGATCCATGCAAGTTACGGTGCCAAACAGAATAGCCTATTCCTTTCAAAACATGTTTTTTTTTTGTTTTCAAAAATCCGAAACATGAAACGAAATGGATTGCTACATATGTAGGTTGAAAAGTGATGTGAATCCTTACGCGGCTCAAATATTTTGAGCACTTGAGGCAAACCCAAAAAAAAATTGGGCCGATGCCCATCAAACCAATCTTAGCCCCATACATTGTTTGATGTGACCAGGGGCACAAAGCCTCCAAACACATGGGTTTTTAGTTGGAACATGTTGGAACAACAACTCCATGACGGGTGTTTTTATGAGGTTCTGACAGTGTGGCGACAGACAAAACAGGGCGCCAGAACAAATATGGATATATATTTATATATACATAAACCATGCAGGTGGATTTCCAAAAAATACATTGGCGGAATCCTCAAATCTGTTTTAGAAGAACTCTCCCGTAGACGATGAAGAGACGTGTCAACTATCTCACATTTTTCAATGGTTTGGACATGAACTGAACAAAAAACATCGTCGCAGCTGCTGAACATGTCAAAGATAGACAAAATGTATCAAAATGCCTTAAAACATCATTGCACAGGTTGCTGGTGTACTATTGTGGACTTGTGGGGAAGTTCCAACTTCCCACTTCAAATATTTGTACAACGATTCCCATGGTATTTTCAAACTCGTTGTTTGATTTCGTGGCAAATAGAGTGCAGTTGAAACGTTGCAGGCCAAGCGCATGAAATACTTGGGAGGTTTGCTGGAGAAGGTGCAACGGGTGTCCGGGTAACAGATTTAAAGGTGACCGGATGTGACGAGTTGCGACGAGATGTGACGAGATGTAGTGAGATGTGACAAACCTGAGTCATATCATGGTGCCTCATCCATCAAGGCGTTCGCGAGCTGACTGCTTACAGACAACCGAAGCGAACCGTTTCACAATTTTTTGGTCACATTTTTTCGTCATCAACAAAATACCATGGAGCGTGTACAAGAAACAACTCGCTTCCCTTGAAGACTATATGAACGGGGCCCGTTTTGAAACCATGAAACATCTCCTGAAATCAGGAGTCATGTTTGGCAAGAGAAGTCAACATTTTTTGGTAGCTTGTTCACATTAATAACAAAAAAGTTAACAAACAAAAACATTGTAAAACATTTCTTTTGCAGTGATGTGTCTTGTCAGGAGATTCCAGGAACTAAGATTGTGTGGCTGGAAGTGCTCGTCTCAGAATCAAAACCTGTTCACTCGAGGAAGAAGAAGGAAAATGCAGGAGAAGTAGACGGGGAAGGAGATGGAGAAGGAGAAGAAAAAGGGAAATAACATGTACGCGCTGCTGCAGGTCCATGATTTGCCGGGAAAGGTTTGGTTGTCCCCGTTTTTGTACTGTCGTGAGACTCAATATGACTTAATTGAATACTTAATTGCATATCTGGAATTTGCAGAATCGGCATTGAACTTACTTCCTTAGCGTCGCAGCGGCAGCTGCAGAGATTGTTGCTGCTACTGTGTCCCAAGAAAAAGGTTCAAAACTTGAAGGTCTAAACATGTCTAAACTAGAAAAACTGATATAGCCTATTCTCCAAGACGCACACCTGAGCGGAGGTATACTGACTGTACAGAATATCTTGGTGCCTCTCATTTGTTTGTGGTTCGCGCTCACTTGTCTTCTTTGGATCTGCGTCGGTGACTTGGCTCCCACGGTTTTTGCCTTGTCAAGTCTCCTAACTTACTTTGTGGCCGTGCAGATCCCAAAGCCTGTTTCTGGCTGTTTCTGGTTTGTCTCCACCCTAGGCTGGCTTCTGCTTGGTGTCTCTCGGTAGTTTCTGGCTTGTCTATGGTATGTTCCCCTAAAGTAGTCGGTTCTTACTCTTTTCACAGGATTGCACCTTGGGAAGCAGAAACTTTGTCTTCCCTCTGTACCCAAATTTATCACAGTTTGTTTCTCTGTGTGTGTGTGTGCGACCACAGGCTTCCTTTTCTGCCTGAAGGCAACTTCTACAGTGGAAGGTAGACCTTCTTCCTCAGAAATACAGATACATGTTTTGACTTTGGTCCGTTGGTGTTTGCTGTCCAAGCTGCTACCCTTTGCAAGGCGCCAAACTCTCGAAAGGTTGCATTCAAATTATTCAGATTATTCAGATTCAAGATTCAAATTATTTCAAGCAATTTTAAACAAGTCAATTGGTTCTTCAGATTGGGTCCAGGGGATTTGATGCTCCAGCTGAGGCGTGGGACAATCCTTTGAATGAGCGATTGCGCGCTACCATTGATCTCAGGAGACTGCGGAGATTGCTGAACGATCTGTGTACTTGGACGAGCGTATTTGCCTATATTACCATACATTACCTACATTCGCTGACGGCTGATGACTTTGTGGCACTTTGTTTGTTGAGCTTTGTAGCAGTCCTATTCTTGCTTGAGAGATTGCATGATATTGCATGACATTGCATGACATTGCATGATATGTTCCGAGATTGAACTGGCAGGAACCAATGTGGAGGCGTCCCTTACCTCTTTAACCGCAAAACTGGCAAGGTGCAGAAACATAGCGATGCGTGCGCACTTAAGGAGCTGAGTTGCCTGTGTGGACAGATCAGCGTCAGAGCCAACTATCAACCAAAGGGGTGAAAGGTGTGTTTCGAGTCATTGCTTTGAGTCTGTTGAAAAAGTTGTCTCTTTATCACAATTGTTCCTGTAGGGAAGTGGCAAGGATTGTCGAAATCAAATATGTCAAGAAAGAGCACGGCTCGGTCCAAGTATACGTCAGAGTCCCTTGCAATATAGTGTCGACTGAAGACCCTGGATCCAGGGCAACCAGTTGGAAGTTTGCTTCAAAAACAGATGTAGGGATCGCAACATATGATAAATTTTCACAAGAGTACAACTCTGGCAGTCAGTGATCCATCCTAAATCGTAGAGGTCCTATGTGGTGTGGTGGCCTACGACAAGCTGAGAGCCTGGGCGCAGGCAGTGCCGCCAGTGCCGACAGTGCCTTTGATTTGCTTCGTCAGAACTCGAAACAGCTTCTTGGAACTTGACCGCGCTAGTGGATGTGAGCTGAGCTACCAAGAAAATGGCACTCATTAGATCTGATTAGATCTGATTAGTAAGGTCCAGCATGGTCCAGCAGCATTGCAGAATCTGGATGTTGCTTGCAGGGTCTGGGTGGCGATGCACGCATCTATCGTGACATTGGCCAGTGATGCAGTCCTAGAGTAGGTCCTCCGAAGAGTTGTTTAATCGGCCAAAGTATTGACCTGTAGCAAATGCGAGCCAACATCGTACAAAATCATACTGGATTGTACCCCGGATTGTAGACCGGATTGCGGTGTTGCCGTTGCCATACATTTCTGCCGGTTCAGAGCCTGGGCCAAAGGCTTTCCTTAAATGAATGTATTTCTCACGGAGAGCCACCATCGCAACGTGGGGTCAGAAGATTTTATGGCAAGGTCAGTCGAGGTCTCAATCTGCCAATGTTTCACCAACCACCTCGAGAGATGGAAAGGTTATGCTTTAAGCAGCTGTCCACTCGGCTTGGAGTTCTCGGAGTGTTCAGCAGGCTTCGGAGCTGTCAGCAGGAAGAAATTCCAGGACGGGGAACAAGACTTCACATGGATTTGCCTGGAGTAGACTCAGTTTACAGTGGTTCGTTTCCTAAGTTGTTTTTTGTGCAGTGTTGAATTATTTGACATCATTCCGCTTTTTGAATATCTCGTGCTTGTCCTGCTGAAGTTCCTATTTTTGCCAAACCCACTGGCATAGCCTGAATCTCGACTGGTGGGGTGCAGTCGCCTCAAACGGCCGGGCATTGCGGAAGTACTGACATGCTAGCTGCAAGATGCTGCAATGGCGCCCTGTCAACTGACCGCAGCTCTGCCCATGAAAAGGGGTCGTGTTCTGCTGGGTTTCCAAGTCAAGCAGTTTACCCCAGTTTACCCTGCAAGGGTCAAGAATGCAACGCAAAGTTTACACAGCCTGATGGCAAAGCAAGTCCTCTTTTGCAGTTTCAGAGTTGGTAGAATCTGGGTGATTTGGTGGAGATGGTTGTGCCGTATCGGTTTGTTTATCTTGACATTCGTATGCTGATGATACTGGCCTTCAAGGATGTCAACTTCACGACAGACTCTTTTCTAGGCAGAGAGCCTCTTTCCGACAATAGGGGACCCATAGATCCGCGAAGAAGATGACGGCAAGGATGCCATCCCCACCTCTACTGAAGTCAATCGACAAACACAACATGAAAAACGACGCACAGATCATTCAGAGCAATGCAGCAATACTACAGTTACTACACTTTCAGAATACTTTCGAAGTGCCAACAGTCACTTCAAACTTGGGGAGAGAGCCAACAAATGGGTTCTGAGCAGACCTCAGTTGCTGTGAGATGCCGAGTCATCAAATGCATGAAAGTAGGATTTCGGAAGACTTTCCAGGGCCAACAAGGAGGTCCGTCCAGAAAAGACAGTGACAAAATAACAGAAAGGAGGGTGACTACTAGGACCACCAGGAACTTGAATTCCATGAATTCCATAATTCCAGGAATCGTGCTCTACCTTGGAGTTGCTGCTCGTTCTAAGGCTGCCAAAAACCTTGCGCTACCTGCTGCCTTGGAGGCTGCAGCTACTGCACTTTACGAAAGGCTGCATTTGCACTTTAGTACTGGAGAAACTGAATCCCAAACTCAAACCTTCGTCTGATTTTAATACGTTGTGTAGTGATTCTGGCAATGATGCTGGGCATTCATGGGTCATTTTTTGCCACAAATGGAAGACCAGCTGAAATTTATATGAGCTTTGCTGAGGATGTTGAGACATCTCAGCTTGGCCATGGATGATCATATCAATCAAGGACGAAATTCGTAGATTTTAGGTTTTTTTCCGTCATCCTTACAGTGCAGAAATGCAAATGCGAAAGATGCCCTCTGATGTTGCGAGACGCAGACACACACACACACACGCAGACTAGAACCCATGCAGCCATGCGCTCACGCATGAATGCAGAACAAGTCGAAATCGCAAGGCATGCATTGGCATCTATTTGATCCTGCGAGCTCACAAGTTCGAGTTCAGACACGATGAGGCCAGTTGACTAGTCCCAGGCTCTTTGTGGGGGAAGTGGCTGGGCCAAGTCCAAATATGGCATCGGGACCTTTTTCCAAACAACAGAAGTCTGAATGGTTTGTCATAGACAGTTGTAGGTCGACAATGAAAATACTTCAATCAAACTGCAACTTGGGTGGCAGACTGAGCCATTTTGGCATAATGGGATCGAACCCGGGTCTTCATATATATATATATATATAATATATATAGGGGGCTTCTGAAAAGAAGGCCTCTAGGACTGCTGTTTCCCCATCCTATTGCCAATGTTGCCATCGTGATGGCGATCGCCGTGATCGTCATTCTTGTTCAATTGGTTGCCACCACCGCAACCGCAACCGCAACCGCCACCGCCACCGCCACCACCACCACCACCGCCACCGCCACCACCACCGCCACCGCCACCGCCATTGCCACCGCCACCGCCACCGCCACCGCCCCCCCCACCACCACCACCACG
>BGPT01000149.1:273414-289828 GCA_003297045.1 Symbiodinium sp. clade C Y103 | reverse complement strand
CCTTTTACACAGACGCTTTTACACACAGACCCTTTTACACACAGACCCTTTTACACACAGACCCTTTTACACACAAACCCTTTTACACACAAACGCTTTCAATCACAGACGCTTTTACACACAGACCCTTTTAGACACAGACGCTTTTACACACAGACCCTTTTACACACAGACGCTTTTACACAGAGACGCTTTTACACACAGAAGCTTTTACACACAAACGCTTTTACAGGGTTCATCCGGACACTTTGAAATCGCAATTTTACCTCAGTTTTTGACGATCGAACCTCGTTTTGTGCGTGAAGGGTTCATCCGCCACACTTGAATCGCAATTTTACCTCAGTTTTTGACACTCGAACCTCGTTTCGTGCGTGAAGGGTTCATCCGNTTCATCCAGCAAAGTTGAAATCGCAATTTTACCTCAGTTTTTGACGATCGAACCTCGTTTCGTGTGTAAGGGTTGCCGCGGACACTTGAAATCGCAATTTTACCTCAGTTTTTGACGATCGAACCTCGTTTCGTGCGGGAAGGGTTCATCCNCCTCGTTTCGTGTGTAAGGGTTGCCGCGGACACTTGAAATCGCAATTTTACCTCAGTTTTTGACGATCGAACCTCGTTTCGTGCGGGAAGGGTTCATCCAGCAAAGTTGAAATCGCAATTTTACCGCAGTTTTTGACGATCGAACCTCGTTTCGTGCGGGAAGGGTTCATCCAGCAAAGTTGAAATCGCAATTTTACCGCAGTTTTTGACGATCGAACCTCGTTTTGTGCGTGAAGGGTTCATCCGCCACACTTGAATCGCAATTTTACCTCAGTTTTTGACGATCGAACCTCGTTTCGTGCGAGAGGGTTGATGTTTCGTGACGGCTCGTCGGCACTGCCCGCGGCCTAAAGAGAGAAAGAAGAAGAAGAAGGAGAGAGTGAAAATGGAGAGAGAGAGAGAGAATGTGAAGATGTGAAGATGTGAGGATGTGAGGATGTGAAGAGAGAGAGAGAGAGAGAATGTGAAGATGTGACGATGTGAGGATGTGAGGATGTGAAGATGTGAAGACGTGAAGATGTGAGGATGTGAAGATGTGAAGATGTGAGGATGTGAGGATGTGAAGATGTGAAGATNATGTGAAGATGTGAAGATGTGAGGATGTAAAGATGTGAAGATGTGAAGATGTGAGGATGTGAGGATGTGAAGATGTGAGGATGTGAAGATGTGAAGATGCGAAGATGTGAAGATATGAAGATGTATGACAGACCTTCACAGTTAGAAGAACCCTTCGCTCAGACGCTCTCGGGAACAAATTGAAAAAAACGCCTTGGAGAGACACTACGAACCAAAATACAGATCTTGCTTGAGGTATTATTCTCTCACACACCCCGCAAGTTTCATTGCGATGGAGCGTCCAGCATTTGCGAGTATTTACGTGCATCACTTAAGATACCTCAAGACACTGCTACAAGTCTTGGCTTGAATTGGATGTGCGGTAGATCCTGATGAACCAGGCGGCGCTGATAGCCTTCAAGGATGGGCGTTTGGCAAGAGCTAATGCTCTTAGTGGGATGCTGTCTTTTGAAGATCCCCCGAAGACCAAAGCCTTCATAGAGACAAGAGTTCGGCAGATTGTAATGTTGGGTTACTCAAGGATGTCAAAGAGTCGTTTTGAAAGTGAAGTCATCAAACAAGTGTTTTGAACCTTCCCGTAACACCAGCGTTTTTTTGACCCATCGCTGAAGTTTTACCAATAGGTTTCCATTCCCAGGCCCTGCCTCTTCTGCCTATTTAACATATTTGGAGATATATTTGGTGCCCTCGGTCCTAACATCAACATCTACCTACCGTGTTTTTTCCTTGTGAATAACTTACGGGAGAGCTGCTGAAAGTCAACCAGAGAACATGCAAAGAAGATCAATGAAGACAGTCATGGCTGATGGTCAAAGTCTGGCGAACCAGCGACGGCTGCAGGGTGTGCTTTGCGTCTTCTCTCTCTATGCTTTGGTCACAACAGCGTCAAAGCGTTCCATGCCATGGCCCCTATGGTGCCTTGGTGCAATGCCAACTGTCAGAATGAAAAGCAAATTGAAAGCAATCTCTGTTCATGTAGGAGGCTTAGGATGATAGACATGCAATCAATTTCAATCACATACACTAAATACACAGATTTATTTGAAACTGTGAAATCTCATCTGCCTTCGACGCATAACTCAAGGCAAGCCTAAAGGTAGTGATGACCCAAACGGAGGTTAAGTGTCCACGGAAAAAGGGTCGAAACCTTGCTTGTTTGGGTTTGCTGCGGATCCCCCACTCTTACAGTGGTAGCGGAGCCCAGTTCGACTGGGCCACCCCTGAACTTTTGGTTGATCAATTTTGACCCTTTTGAAGTGGCACTTGACCTCCATTTGGGATTTTGGTAGACCATGGCAACCACCGCCGTGCCGACATCCGATGGAGATCTCGATGAGCCTCCACCAGCACCTTCTCCTGCCGCGAGCCGGCGAGGACATCCCGAGGTACCAGGTAGTGAGTCTGACGCCTTTGCCAGGTTCCAGCGTTTCTTAGCTCTGGAGCGTGAGGGCCGACTGAGTCCGTTTAGACCTCGGAGGACCAGGGAGAGGGACGATGAAGAGGACGAAGATGGCGGTGAAGGTCGTGGGACATCAGGACCACCACCGTCATGGGACGGTACTTCCTCGACTCTCGAGGACTTCAATATCAAGGCCAAGCTGTGGCTGGCGACGACCAAGGCGAAACCGAAGATGAGAGGACCCTTACTGTTGAAGTCATTGACTTCGACGCCTTTCGAGGTCTACAAGCACTGGGCCAAGGACTCACAATGGCTGCAAGATCCAAGCAATGCAGAGAAATTACTGGAGGACATGAATCGTCCTGAGCGATATGGAGATGATCAACAGGAGCACATGCTGACAGCAATGTCCCGGGTCACATACCATCTGAGACGACAGAAGGGTGAGGACTGGAGGGAATTTTTCTCTCGATGGGACACTGCTCTTCGACGAGTTCATCAACATAGCATTCAGCTCCCTGAGGAGTACGAGGGCTTCTTACTCATCAACGGCCTGCTGCTCACCGATGTGGAGACGAAGGCACTCCTGAACTTCACCCATGGATGTATCAAACCATCATCCATCAAAAGCTGGCTCCGAAAGAACGAAACAAAGCTCTCAGCTGCAGAGTTGGGGGCAGACAAGGACAAGAAGAAGACGAACCAGCTTCTCTACACCGTTGAGGAGAACTTCACAGAGGAGACACAGACTGACGACGAGCAGGACTACCCCGACGAGATCAAGGAGCTTGAAGCACATTTGATCGATCTTCAAACCGATCAAGAGGACGAGTCCATCATCAGTGAAGCCGATGCTGCAGAGATTCTTGCAACCTTTGTCCAGCAACGCAAGAAGAGCTATGTCGAGTCCATCAAGAATAAGAAGACCAAGGAATTGGCACGTGGCTATGGAAATAGTGGACGGAGCAGCACTAGCTACCGTTCGCAATTTCCTCCCAGAGATCAACGACGACAGAACTCAGAGGAAAGTCTGGCTGCTCTCAAACGCCGGACCCGCTGTGATCGATGTCACCAAGTTGGTCATTGGAAAAGGGAATGTAGAAATCCACCTGCCCAGCCTGAGAATGTGAAGTCGCACGAGACCAACTATCTCGAGAACACGAACGAAGTCTTCTTTGCTGGACACCTTGAGCTTGACCGGCAGTTCTCATCTGTTCAGCCTGGGACTAGCCCAGTAGGCCAGTTAGGTTTTTGTACAGATTTTGAGCCCAAACATTTTGGATCCGCAACCTCCGCAGTATACATGGACAGCGACCAGGGTTCGGGAGATGTTTTTGGTATTTCTGATGGTGTTGAACATGTTGTTGATGTTTATGGGTTGTTCAATTTGGAAAATTGGATCTGTAATCAAACCAGCCGAAAACCAGAAGTGCATGATCACACATGCGCCACAGTTGACACGGGTTGCCAGAGACTAGCGATTGGAGCACATACCCTGGAACTTTTTGGTGTTCATCTTCCATTACCACTTCATATTACCATGCACAAGTCCATCAACAAGTTTCGAAGTGTCCATCAGACTTCCATCACCACCAAGATTGCCAACATCCCATGTTCACTTGGAAAACGTGGCAGTTTTCTCAAACCTGCAGTATTTGAACAGGAGAACTCCGTCAGTGCACCGTTTTTGATTTCTTTGAGTTTTCTTACCCACTGCAAAAGCTGCATCATCTTGGACCCAGACAAGGGCTTGGCCATTCAGTTTCAGAACGGGAAACATGTTGTACCCCTTCATATAGGACCGTCAGGGGCCCTGAGGATACCACTTCAAGAGTTCACCACTGAACAAATTCAATGCTTGGGAGAACTTCAAGATTCCAGTCGCTTGCATGACTGTCAAGAGTTCGAGATTCTGAGAATACAATGTTCGCCATGCCATACTGCAGTGAAGGTCTCTGAAGGTACGTGCCCCCCGCTCTTGCCAGAAAAGGCCGATTCTGCGAAGCCCAATGGACCTTGGGAGCAACAAGCGAAGCCGAGCTGCCGAGCCAGTCCAACCAGTGTCGTGGACAGGGTGGTCTCGAATGGTGCGCAAGTTGCTCCAGATCCTGATCCCCTTCAACATGATGGTGGAGCGGCTACTTGGAGAACATCGAGGACGCTCTGGAATCCTTCATCGTGCAGTTCAGAACATGGAGTTCGAGGACTTGCAGGACTTTCACAACTTCGTGGTGAAGGAGATCAACCGCCGTCTACTACCAGGAGCCCACAACATCGAGACGGAGGAGATTCTGGACAGCGAGACGGAGTCGGACTCTTTCACATTGTTGACGGAGAGGGCACCCAGTCCGACATCGTCGATTGCACCAAGCGTCAAGTCGACGGCCAAAAAGAGCAAGACCAAGGTCGACAAGCTTGTGGACGAGGTGCCGGGCATCGAAATGATCTTCGGTCCCCGACCAGTTTGTCATTGCCGCCTTCCGGCGATGCTACACATCAGCCACACAGAGAAGAATCCACATCGGATGTTCTTCCGCTGTCCCAAGGGCCAAGGACAGCAGTGCAAGTACTTCGCTTGGACGGAGACTCAGCCCTTCCAGGATCTGAGCAGCTGGAAGTTCCAACAACAACCAGGCGAAGAGCCCAAAACGGATTACGAGATGCTGCTGAAGATGGTGCAGGAGAATTGTCCCCACCACAAGACCGACAAGAAGGGCACCAATGGCACTCACAAGAAGGTGAACTGCAGCCTGTGCAAGAAGGTCCTGTCGATCACTCCAGTGGCTTCGGCATCCAGCAGCACGTCCAAGAAGGAGACCGAGAAAGAGTTCGAGCAGTTCCAGCAGTACCTCAAGTGGAAGCAGAACCGCCAGGGCTAGATTTTAGACCCTTGCCACCGAAGATCGGTCGCAAAATTCGAGCCGCTTTGAAACAAGCGGTGGCCTTTTGGCGTCAGATCCAGCTGATTTTAGCTGACGATGGCAATCAGGGAAGTGCCACAGTAGATCTGATGCGACGTATGAACCAGGAAATTTGCACCGAACTGCAGCTGCATCCCAGAGGTTCAAAAAGGTCACATGAAATTGCGGAGATCATGGGACTTAGTCACAAACAACTTAGGACTGTCGCTGAAATTTACAACCCAAATTGTTTCGGTCCTCTGACTCACAAATTTGGTTTGAATCCTGGAAGAGCCTTTGATGTAAGACTTGGAGACGACTTGCTGGACAAAAACAAACGAAACGAAGTCAAAGATTACTTGAGGCAGGTCAAACCAGGTCTTGTGCTGATTTCACCACCATGTCGCATGCATTCACAGTTGCAGAACTTGTCAAAACACAAGCGTGAAAGCATGCCTCATCTCATGAGAGAATATTTGAAAAAGAAATTGGAGGGTGACCAATTACTTCAGTTTGCGATTGAAGTTTGTGAGTTGTGCATCGAACTCGGCCTCACCTTTTTGTTCGAGCATCCCTATTCAGCAAGCTCCTGGAAACACCGTGCCATGGAGCGACTACTTCGTTTACCGAATGTCTTCGTGACCAAGGCTGATCAATGCCAATTTGGCCTCCGTGGAGAATCTGGACAACTTCAACGAAAAGCCACTGGCTTCATGACCAATGACATGAACCTGGCAAAAGAGCTGAGCAAAAGATGTGACGGACAGCATCAGCATGAGGTGATCATTGGAGGAAACCGATCACGAAAAGCTCAAGAGTATCCTCTTGAACTACGAGAAACAATCCTCAGAACTTACAAGAACTCCATCAACATGGAAATCAACGTTGTGACGTTTGAGGAAATCGTGGAGGAGAACAATAAAATCAACGAATTGTTTCGACTTGAGTTTGAACTACTTCACCAAGATGCTGACTGGCAACAAGCGTTCGACGAATTGAACGCCCAACCACTTCCTGAAGACGCAGGACGTTCTCCAGAATGCCTTGATGACCAAGTATGTCATGATCATTCAGAATCCGGAGATCCTAAAGAACCTGGAGATTCTAAAGAACCCGGAAATCACAAAGAACGACCAGGTCCCGGCCATTCACCAGAACATCCTTCTGAAGTATGTCAGGAACAAGACCAATCAGAAGGAAAAGACCTACCGCTCTCAGGTCGTTTTACCTTGAGCCGGCTACTTCAGAGAGCACATGAGGGCCTTGGACATCCCTCGCTAGAGAGATTCTTGAGGATCCTCCGATACGCAAAGGCAAAACCAGAGATCATCGAGCAGGCCAAGAAAATGAAGTGCAGCGTTTGTGAACGTCATCAACAAGTTCGCCCAGCTCGAAGAAGCGCACCACCACGAGAACTTGGATTCAACGATTGTGTTGGAATCGATGTTGTCTACTTGCCTACACCTGACAAGCGGACAAAGCCAGCTTTGAACATTTTAGATTGGGGCACCAAGTTTCAGCTTGTTGTACCACTGCAAGGAAAGAAGCCCCAATATGTCCGAGAAGGCTATCGCCACTGGCTACGGATCTTCGGAGCACCGAAGAGACTCGCAATCGATTTGGGTCGCGAGTTCAAGGGCGACTTTGTGAAACTAGTTGAGGCTGACGGGAGCTATGTGGATCCATCAGCTGTCGAGACCCCTCAACAAAGAGGAATGACTGAACGACATGGCAAGACCCTGAAGTTTATCTTGCTGAAGGCTATGGATACCTATAGTTGCACCAACATGCAGGACTGGGAAGACTTGGTGAGTGTGTCTTGCATGATGAAAAACCGTATGATGTCGGTGAGTGGATTCAGTCCTTGTCAACGAGTACTTGGCTACAACCCAAATATCCCAGGGGGAATCCTCAGTGGAGGACACGGAGAAATCTCTCGTACAACAGGAGCCAAAATCACCGACTTGTCAATCGAGAGGTCAATGAAACTACGAAAAGCAGCCGCCCAAGCTTTCATCGAAGCAGACTCCAACGATGCCCTTCGTCGAGCCATTTCAAGTGGTCCTCGACCATGGATTGACTATGAGATCGGAGAGCTGGTCTACTTCTACCGAATGGGAGCCGATAAGCAGCTCAAATTTCATCCTGGCTACTGGCAGGGTCCTGTCAGAATCGTTATGACCGACTTGCCAAGCACCATCTGGCTGTCCCATCGAGGAAATTTGGTCAAGGCCAGTCCTGAGCGAATCAGGAGAGCAAGTTTGGAGGAGAACATGTCGATATCAGGTTGGCTCGAGGACATCGTCAGTGCCAAGAAAGATGTCGCAACTGAACCTCACCGAGGTTATCTTGATCTATCAGATCATCCACTTCCACCAGAAGAACCAGATGCCTTGGAGAATGTAGAAGAACAATCAGAAGGATATGATCCCTCCATAGCACCGGAAGATATCAATCAACCTGACGACATTCCGCCAGATGCCCAGCTACCAGAGAACAAGTTTGACATTCCAATCAAACGCCAACGAGTTAAAGGACCACAGGCCTTTGGACCTGTTGTACCTCAAGCTGTTCTACCAGCACCTCAACCAGAAGCTCCCGAAATTGAAATGGAAGAACCATCATCAAACCTTTCGGAAGAACCAGCACATCATAAGCGAGAACATGAAGATCAAGATGAAGAACATGAAGAAGGACATCAAGTAAAACGATCACGAACCGAATACTTGGAGGTCTATTTCATGAAAGTCGAGAACCTTTTAAAGAATAAGCAGAAGAAGGAGATCAAGTACCAGGCCCTCGACAACAAGAGCAAGAAGAACTTCGACGCAGCGATCAAAAAGGAGTTCAACAACAATACAGACATTGGAGCTTACAAAGTTCTCAGCATCGAAGAATCTGCCATGGTCCGTCGGACTATGCCAGACAAGATCATGGAGAGCCGCTTGGTTCTCACAGCGAAACCCTTGGAACCACATGAAGTCGAACCAGCTCGCCAAGAAGGTCTACTACTAGATCAAGCGAGAGGAGACATGGATAGCGAGCCCTGCAAGGCAAAAGCCCGACATGTTATGAAAGGATATTCAGAAGAAGGAGCCGATGAAATCGAAGCAGCAACTCCTCAGGTGACTCGAGAAGGTACGTTGACCGTCGCCCAGCTCATTGCAAGCCATCATTGGCTTCTTGGATTCCTGGACTTTACGCAGGCCTTCCATTCAGGAGACCAAATACAAAGGCTTTTATTTGCTACTCAACCTCGAGAAGGCATACCAGGACTTTCACCTTCACAGCTTCTGAAATTGGAAAAAGTCTGCTACGGACTGACTGATGGACCATTAGCTTGGTTTGTTCACCTGAAGAAATTCCTCACGACCAAGCTCAAATATCAGCAGTCACTCGCAGATCCCTGCATCTATTACAAGATCAACGAGAATGGGAAGCTCAGTGGAGTCATAGCAGTTGCAACGGATGACCTACTACATGGAGGAGACGAACAACATCTTCAAGCCATGGAAGAAATCAGAAGGAACTACAAGCTAGGAAAATACCAATTTGGAAAAGGGAAGTTCACTGGCAAGTACTTCGAGCAGCAGGAGGACTACAGCATTGTCATCAACCAGGCTCACTACGTGGCCGAGAAGCTCTACGACATCCCTATCGAAAAGAGCCGCAAAAAGCAGCGATTCAGCATCTGCACCGAGAGAGAGGTGTCCAATCTACGAACCAGTGTCGGTGCGCTATCGTGGTTGTCAAAGGAGAGTAGACCCGACTTGGCTGGAAGAGTAGCTCTACTACAACAAGCTTTTCCAAGACCACGTGTCAAAGACCTAGTTGAAGCCAACACCATCACAGCCGAGGCCCGGAAATATCCTGAAAGTGGCATCAAAATCATGCCAATTGAACCCCAACATCTCCGAGTTGGAGTTGCTACAGATGCCTCATGGGCCAATGCAAAGGACAAGGAACAACTTGAAACCAACAGTTCAGACTACTGGGAAGAAACTGCAACTCACTGGATTCGTCATCATACATCACCACGGATGACACTATTCCATCCTGGAGCTGTAGAAGGTCCGGATCTACATCATCTACAACCAGGTCGACGAACTGTAGATCAACAAGGACGAGTTCTAGAAGATGAATGGATTCGAGGCAATAGCATTCGCGTTTGGAACTCCGAGGCCTGGACAGGAAAGACCTACTTTGGTAAACAACCACCAGGCCATGAATTGTCCGCGAGTGAGATCAATGATGTTTTCTTGAAACTTTTGAACTGCAGTAGTCAAGGAGGATTTGTCATGATGTTTTATGACAAAAGGATGGAGACCGAGAAAACCCCTCAAATGGTTTCAGTTACTGCATGGAAATCGACCAAGCTAAAACGTAAAACAGTGAACACTCTCAGTGCCGAATGCCAAGCACTCATCCATGGAGTTGGACAAATCCACTGGCATCGATATCTTTTGCTTGAACTACTTGGCCACGACATGGCAACGCACGAGTGGGAGAAACATCTGAACAGCATTCCCTATGTGTCCGTAGTTGATTCCCGATCACTCTACGACTGCATCAACAAGCTGGTCTGCACATTCTCTCAGGTCGAGGACAAGAGAACAGCAATCGATTTGGCCATCCTCAAAGACGACATGAACAGGACCAGCGGATCTCTTCGCTGGGTTGCTGGTACCAATATGATTACGGATCCAATGACCAAACGAATGAGTGCTAATTTCCTTAGATATGTTTGCAATCATGGATACTGGTCACTGTCCGCAGAAGGCAATGCAAAGCAGCGTGAAGACCACGACCTGCTCTTGGTTATGCTTACTCAATAGAGTTTGGCCGGTGTGAAATCTCATCTGCCTTCGACGCATAACTCAAGGCAAGCCTAAAGGTAGTGATGACCCAAACGGAGGTTAAGTGTCCACGGAAAAAAGGTCGAAACCTTGCTTGTTTGGGTTTGCTGCGGATCCCCCAATCTTACAGAAACAGATCGAATCCCTCAATCCTGGTGGGGCAGTGGAAATCATCAATACTATTTGTCACTCCGTGGGCGCAACGTGAACATGGAGATTTTAATTCTGAAGGTACCATTAATCTCAGTATGAAATTGTCGTTTTGAGCTGAGGAGGCAGCAACTTCTAGTCCCTCTCTGAATTGCAACACTTTGCCACACCTTCAACTGCCTTCAACCCTGAGGAACCACTCCATTTTTCATGCTGTCAGACACTGTCAGGTGCCTTTTCTTTGTTTACGTCATTTCGTCGTCGGCTTCTCGGAGACGGAATAGAATGGACAACTTGGAAAAAAAACGAAAAAAAAACGAAGTGCAGTGCGTCAGTGCGCAGATCGTTTGGGTCCTTTTTATACTCTTTATGTCCTTGTCTCAGTTGACAACCTCTTGGGCACGACCACAACTCAGCACGATGCTCACAATGCTCCCAGATTTCTAGGGCTGCAACTGCATGCAACCCATCAGATTGAACGGATTTTCTGTAGGATAGATCCAGCCAGCCAGCTTGCATGCCAACCCAAAGGGCTGGCGGCGTTTATTTTCTGCTTTGCGGAAAGTCAAGAAGTGTACTGGGCAGTCAGACACTTGATTATGGCCATGTTGCCTCTATGATCAACTTAAGGAAACTCGAATGAGTCTTTGGACATCTTTGGAGATCTTTGGGCATCTTTGCACATTGGAGGCTACAAAGAAACCTTCTTTGACCTGGTGGCAACGTAGCTTTGGTTACATTCCTGCACTGTTTCCCCAAGACTTTGAAAGAAACTGGCAAAACAAGGGTCAAACCCTTCCAACCCCTCCTCCTGAAGCTGCCTTGTTCCTGAAAACCCATGTCTCCAAAGCATACTACATCCTCCCTTGATTTTTTGCAAGACCTCCTCGCTACAACTTTTGTTTTTTTGTACAAATTCACTTGTGGCTTCGAGTCAGTCTAATTTCCGCTTAAGATTCGGAGCCTTCCCTTGGTACGCAGCAGTGGTGTATAGTCAGTCGAGAATGGTCTCAACGCTTCAACTACTTAGTTATAGGAAGCAATATCTGTGTTTCTTCTAGTAGCAGTTGTGCAGAATGACTTCTCATGCAGACATGTCGCTTAGTAGGCCCATCTGTGGTATCCTACAGCATTGAAACCAGTTGAAAAGATGGACGCATTCAGCTTTTCCAGCAAAGGTTGCAAGACTTGCTGTTGTCAAATCCAAGTGGCACAGCAGTGCTTGAGATGCTGGACTTGCCTCTGACTTGCCCTGGTGAATTCTGACCGCTAACTTCTCCTTCCATGCTCTGCGAGACAATATACCTTTCCTTTTGCCCAAACTGGAACAGAAACTAGTAAGAGATGAATATTTGCGGTGGCTTGGTTACACAAGCTTTCCTGTCACTGCAGGGTGCCAGTCTGCTTTATGATCTATGCTGCTGCAATGCATGGAAAGAGCACAGAGAAGACAAGGCGACCTTGTGGACATTGTGGGCCTTGTGGGTGAGAATTGTCGAGTCGTACACCTTTTCATGAACTCAGTGGCAGAAGTGCTGAAATGAATTGAAATGATGTGAGATGGAGTATATGCAGGTCGTGTGGCAGTTTTAAGAGGCAGTGCCGGTGCACCCCCCAGAAAGGACAATTGGCCTCAACATCCTAAAATGTATGTAAACATCACTTTTTGTTCTTTTGATTCCGAACAAAATCCCAAGCGCAGACTACTCTGGGATTTCGAACAGGTAGTCACGCAATCTTGGCATCTGCAGGGTATCTGTAGAGGTATTTGGCCCTCGATCACACTGTGAGGCTCAATGAGCTTTCTGTGAGTGAAAGAGCAGCCATCCATGGCTAGACTCACCGCCAGCCCATAGCGAAGCCATAGCGAAGCCATACGGGCTCGGTGCATCTCAGTGCATCTCAGTGCTCACTTGGTCCCACTTGGTGCTCCAAAGAAGCGCACTGAGTTGCTGCTCCAGAGAAACAGAGCGCATCAAATCGCAGAACTGCTGAAGAGAATCACTGAGATGTTTCTCCATGTTTTTTTTCTTTCAAAGAGATGAACCCCACATATATAGAAAGCATACAGATTATAAACTACATATTAATACACATGTCACATGTATATGTATATACTGTATATATATATATATGTATACACATATTATACATACATAATGTATATAGAAGTATAAACAGTTGCGTGGTCTGCGTTACTCAAATCCAGTGAATTATCTGTGTGCTTGCGAGTCTTGCAAGTCTTGTGAGTGTGGTTTTTGCGTGGAACCCTTTGCGTCGACAGGAAACTCCTCCGTGAGCATCCATGAGCTCTTACATGTGGAGAGGGTCTCGCCGATTTCAAGAATATTCGGCAATTCTTTGCATTTTGCCACTGTAACCTGGTGGGTTAGCCATAGATGATGCGATACTTGCTTGAGAGGGGAAGGTTTCGTTATCAAGGATTTTATTTTGCAGCCAGCAAAGAATGCTCTAGAAGCAACGGTGATCTAAGAATTTGCTGCGTAAGTTGTTGCTGGTTAGCAAAGACAGCATGCTTATTTATATATTTTGACTTGGAAATACGATGATTTTTCAAGTGAAACTGATCGACCGCTTTTGTTTAGCGATCAGTTTCAGTACAAGTACAAAGCTTTCAGTTCGAATGTTCCTGTCAGAGGCCAAGATGCATTTTTTTAAACAAAGCAGAAAGTCATCCAGTCAAGGTTCCAGTCTATTGGCCATAGCATCAAAACAAAAGCCGAATCCGGTGGAGGCACCTTTTGTTCTGCTATGATCAGCGAATTGCAACTCTCAAGTAAAGCTGCGGCATTGTCGAATTCAAGAAGTTTACAAGAGTTACAAAAAGAAACTAGATTATCAACTATCAATGAACAAAAAGGCCGCTAGATGTTGTGATCACCAGGAATTTATCCAACTTTGTGCTCGATACACCAAAGAGTGCTAGTGCAGCACAGATCAATCCAATCATGTTCTTCCTATTGGGGCCAGAGTCAATCAGGTCCGTGAGTTTTGGAGTTGGGTGGATGGAGGGTGCGTTGCAGTGTGCTGAATATCAAATAGAGAAATTCGTTGTTTTTGAAGTAGCCCTTTCTTGGCCTTTGAAAACTGTGGAAGCGTCATATGTGTGTCCTGAATGCTTTCGAGTGGATTGGTTTTGTTTTACTGTAAGAATCTGCGCAGCAAATTAGAATATATTTCCTGCTATCAAGTTTGTACTTCTGTGATCAGAAAACATTAGCGTATAGACTGCAAGAAACATTTGTTTATATTTGTTTGTATTGACAGGATTGGCCCAACGTGTATGACAGCATTCAGGGGATAGCGGCTCTGAGAATTGATGCTAGGCTCTACCTCACGAGTGGTCGAATGACTCGGTACAGAGCCCAGACGGAGATGGACTGTATCGGAGGAATTGACACAGTTGAGACTGTAAGGACCTTGAGACGGAATTCTTTGCAGGATTGGTGTTATGATTCCCACCCCCATCTTTTTAAAACAGTTTGAGGTAATATTTGGCCATGTGATGAAGACTGTTTGCAGCTCACTTCTTCAGCAAGTGTGGACCGTGGAAGCGTGCGCAATGCTGGCACATGGTGGACCATGTGTACGTAATCTGGGATGGTGTCCTGCGAAGCCAAGGCCTGGCATGCGACATCGCATTTTCATGCTGCTTTGCTGGATGTCTTCCTGGAAGGTGCGTCTGCTCAGTCTGCCCGGTCTGCTCACTTTCCTGCAAGTTCCTGTATGCATCACGATTAAACCTGCCGTGTCTTTGCTTTTGCCTATTGCGCGTGTCTGAAATTTAACTCCAAAAATAGCCTGGGGAAATCTGCATGGTTGAATGTTTGGATTTATATATACATATGTATGTATATATATATATACAATATATATCTATCTATCTATATATATATATATACATATAAATAGCCGAATGGCACCCTATCCGCAGGGAACGCACGGGCTCTCTCCCTTTTGCTCTTGAGCATGAGGTCCCTGCAGATCTGGACAAGCGGCGATGCATGCCAACTGTCACGTGTGGCAATGAGACTCCTAAAAGTCTAAAAATGAAAAATTGCCAGCTTCCACATGGACATCCGGCGCTCATAGGCTTCAAGAGAAGTAAGGATGCCTGGCAACATGCTTAGACTACATCCATCAATGCCAACTTCCGGTGATCATCATAATTCAGGCCTTCATTGAGTGACGAACTGTGCTGCCCCCGAAGAAATCACCACCTCCACGGGTGTGCTCGGTCTTCACATAGAGATAGCGGATCACATAGAGCCAGCGGATCAAATCCTTGATGGGCGGAGTAAGATCCACTCGAAATCGCTGCGTCAGAAGCCACGCGCAGTAACTCTGATGCTCCATCTCGGTGCTGGTCTGAAGCTCAGCATACCTTCTTTGCTGTACTTTCCGACTTCTAGCAAAGTCTTGCCCCAATGGTCAACATCTTTGATGCCGGCAGGCAGCTTCAATTCAAAGTTCGCCGGTGAATCTTCAGGAATCTTCTTGGCAGCTTCAGATCCGGATATGGTCGACTCACGTTCACCCTTTTCAGGCAGAGTGGTCATGCGACGCCTTGATGCGTCTGACATAGCACCAGATCCATCAGAGAGCAGCTCAAACTCAGAACCACCGTGATCTCCAAGAAGGGAGGCCACAATCTCGTCAATAGAGCCCCCATCATGCGCTTGACGAATCAGCTCACGGAGCACTGAAGAAGATGGCAGCGAGGAACAGGGAGAGGCTATGATGGTCACAACAAGGCGCGTTGGCATCTCAAGACTGGTCTTATGGAACAGTCCAGGAATGCAGGGTTCTTTGAGGTATGAAAAGAAGCACCTCCCAAACGATCCATTGATTTCGGAAAATCACTTCCCAGATCTAATGCCTCACTGATCATGCAACTTATTTTCCTCAGCCAAATTAGCTACTCATCTATATTGGGAGATTGGCAACGTTTCAGTCGCTGTTGCTTTTGGGAAGCTTGATTTTTCAATACCAAGGCTGCCCAAGGCTTCATCCAGATCTGATATTCACACTTTGTCAGGCAGGCCCGCAGAGGGTCAATGGGGTCGCCGGCATCTTTGTAAATACGTCTGCTAACATGTGAGTGGTGGAAACCCACCGGACGAACACTTTCATCACTTTGCAGCTTTCGCGAATGATGATAACATCAATGCTAGTACGTCTATCCTCTCTAGAAGTGGGAGAAGAAGGCGAATGCAAATGATCACACATGCTTTTGCAGTCAGTGACCCAAATCGGTTGCCTACGACTCAGAACATCTCTGCAATGTGATACTTCTAAGGGTCCGTCGATGGTTTCAGCTAAAAGCAACAATATCCATTCAACAGTGCCGGATGAAGTCGACATATCTGAATTCAGCCGCAAGAGTGCTGCTGACTGCACAGGTCAGGCGATAACTCTTCCAAGTTACAGGGCTCCATGCAGAAACACCACCATTGTGAATACGCTTCCCAGCGAACCAAATGACATAGCCAGCTTGTGTATGATTGCCTACATTTGCCCAAGCCGCATCTGAATGGCAGACCAAGGTGAGATCTGACAGGGGTATTGGTGCAAAACTGATCAAAGGAAGTTTAGAAGTCTATACTTCCGTGTTACGGAGCAATTCAATGTCTAGCACTTGACTGTCAAAACCTAGAGATGTCATAGCAATTGAATGTCATAGCAATTGACTGTCAAAACCTAGAGATGTCATAGCAATTGACTGTCAAAACCTAGAGATGTCATAGTAATTGACTGTCAAAACCTAGAGATGTCATAGCAATGGAATGTCAAAACCTAGAGATGTCATAGCAATTGAATGTCAAAACGTTGAGATGTCATAGCAATTGAATGTCAAAACCTAGAGATGTCATAAACCTAGAGATGTCATAGCAATTGACTGTCAAAACCTAGAGATGTCATAGCAATTGACTGTCAAAACCTAGAGATGTCATAGCAATTGAATGTCAAAA
>BGPT01000149.1:243426-256232 GCA_003297045.1 Symbiodinium sp. clade C Y103 | reverse complement strand
GCGAAAGCTAAACGTGTGGTCGCGTAAGAAACGCGAAAGCGCCGCGAAAGCGAGGTGGGATTACAACAAATTCGCAAAAGGGTTTTCAACACCGCTCACATATTGAGCATTTTCCCCCAAGTGGATGGGTCAGAAATTAAGAACTTGACACCATGGCCTCAGGCCTTAGGATGACTTGTTGGTTCAACCCTTCGCCTGGATCCTGGAGAGTTCTTCAACTTCCCTGAACAAACTGACCAATCTTCGGCTGGAATATGATCCTCATAGTCATGAATATAAACCAGGGGATTTAACACCAGATCCTCTCCGTGCAGAACCAGCTCTTGGAATTCAGGAAATAGTGCATGTTCAGTTGGCGCATGCCACGTCTGTGGGAGGGGTCATTGGAATTGTTCGAATTGGAACCCTCTACAGGACACTGCGATTGCGCCTTCGAAGTTACAACATGCAGATTCAAACCGTTTTATCTGCCTTGGTTCCAAGACTGAGGAGTTTCACAAGGAGATCGTGTTTTTGCCATTGCGAATCCAATACTCATAGCTGCCAGCGCTGATGCTTTTTGCGCGTGGTGTGAAGGGAGCAGACATGGATGCTGAGTGGGACAAATCGCAACTGTCACGGTTGGAACATGGAGCATGGAGCTCATACTGTCGACAGGCTTGGGGAGTTGACGGAAGGCCAAGAGTTTCACATCCATGCGCAAAGCTGGGACTTCGCTCTGGTGAATCATCTTGGGACATCTTTGGATATTTGGTGACCCTGGCTGTCACATGAAAATAGCTGGCAAACATAGATGTTCTTCGCTCAAAAGAGTTTTTGTTTGTTAGACCCATATCGCTATTGGTGTCGACCTACAGATGCTGCAGGCTGTTTTGCAGACATGCTTGACGCATCAAACACCATCTCAAGAGGGACAGATGCTGCCGGTTACAAGACGACCGGGATATGATGAACATGGATGTTCATGGTACCCTCTGGTATACTCACATAACTATGGAAAACCACCATTTTTAATTGGAAGATCCACTATAAATCACCATTTTCAATGGCTATGTGGCTGTTTACCAGAGGGTATTCATTGGGTGCCCCTTGATCGCGCGTGATTATGTCACAAACTGCGAGGGTTCAAATGGAGTTTTCTTCAGATGACATCTTATATAATATTTTTGCGAGTGCTGCTGCCCGATTTAGATTCATGAACATCACCAATCCAAGCGAAGATGGTTTCCAGATGTTGATAACGTCTAACCGCTTCACCCCAATTTTCAATCTCCGCAAGAATGGATCCTAAATGAATTAGATCCACTACTAAACCATTATTTTCCTCCGAAAGGTATTTGGTGTTAGGAGGACAGAGCTATGCTGATGCTTCTGCACATGGCGTCTAGCCTCCTATGGTTTGATCATTGTTTTCAGTTGGATCTCCCTATTCAGATGGGGGTTTCCATCAATCGGGGGATCTCCAAAATGGATGGATTATAATGGAAAACCTATGAAAACCTATTAAACTGGATGATTTAGGGGTACCCCCCCTTTTAGGAAACCTCCAGTTAGCCATGGCTTTCACGGCTGTAAATTCCACCATTTTTGGACGAACTGCGCGATTGGTCGTCACGCGCCACGCGAGGTGTACTGGTCTTTGACAACAAAGACATCCATCTTCAAGCGACCTACATCTGGGTCAAGGTGCTGTTGGACCCCCGGGGGCCACTTTTTTTGTGATGTGAAAATTGGGCAGCTGTCAAATTGAATGGTTGATACGTTCGAAATCACACACAAAGAGTATAGAACAGATGGATTTATGGATTTATGAATTTTGATCCATATCCATTCAATTTAGTGATCCAGTCATAAATCACGTGGTGAGTTCCACGACCATCCAAGTAATCACACCAGTCATGTCGGAGAAGCGGATGCCTCGCGTAGGGTGGAACCATGGAGATTGGCACGGAGCAGAAACCTTTCCTCCATCGTGTTGGGAAACTCATTCCTCGGTCGGCTGGATGGGAATCATGTTGAATAGAAATTTTCCTGCAACAAATTGATTGATACAACTCGTAGTACTGGTATGTGGGCAAACCAACTTGTAAAGTCTAGTTTTGTAATGTTTAGTAAGGGTAGTACTTTATTATTTGTTGACTATAAATGGGGATATCATGTTATTGCTGGGTAATGGATGGGTTTCCTTTCCTTTATATAAACGGCCCCCGTTGCCTGTGCTTTGGGTTGATTTGGCTTGGGATCAACCATGTCGAGCGACAGTAGGAGGATCACCCAAAGCCACCTTTTTGGGCGAGTTCTGTGAATCTCAAGCGGAGCTTTTCAGGTTCATACATATAGTATCCCAATAATTTTAACTTTCATTAAATTTAATTGGAGTGTTCCCCTTGTTTTGTTAGTAGTTGCTATGTTGTGGTTTTTTCACTACGATGTTTACGATTGAAATAATTTACTATTGTATAGATATAACTATTACTATTGCTGTCATTTCCCAATCATGGCAATCATTTGCTGCTATCATTTGCTATCATTACATATATTAGATTAGATATTACTACGATATCACTATGACATTACTGTGATTACCCTCTGGTAAACTAACATAACTATGGAAAATGTCACTATAATTTATAAATGGCTATTTTCAATAGCTATGTTAAATTACCAGAGGGTATTTCCCTTGTACCGTACTGGACCTTTGCATGTCCCGAGGCTTTGATCACCTTGCACGGCCAGAAGTACTCGACCATTCGACTGCCTGGGGATCCCAGAAAGCTTCCAAGCGTGCGCGGCTGGTGAAACCTGGTTATTTGGTTGGGCTTATGGGGGGATACCTTCTGGTTATGACTAACATAACCATAGAAAATCCCCGAACTAAATGGAGGTTTCGTTCGCTGGGAAAATCATCGAACTAAATGGTGGATGTTCCATGGCTATGTTAAATAACCAGATGGTATAACGAACTAGTTTATGATAGTTTATATGACAAACCAACTTTTAACTTGTGGGCCTCACCTTGTACACTAAGACTCATTTTAGATATATCTAGGAAGATTATAGCGATCCCGTTTGACCTTACGATAGATGATGGTTAGTGGGGAAATCATCCCCAAATGGGCTTCTGTCAGGTTAGTGAATCATTTTCATGTTCCTAGATATACCCTCTTGTTATTTAACATAGCCATGGAAAATCACCAATTTTCCATGATTTTCCCACCAAAAAAACCTCCATTTAGTTCGGGGATTTTCTATGGCTATGTTGGTCATAACCAGAGGGTATATCTGGAACATGAAAATAATTCACTAACCCGACAGAAGCCCATTTAGGGATGATAACAGAGGGTATCTTTAATTAGCTAGATGGGTTTATAAACCAACTTAGAACTCCGCGGTACTATAGACGCTTGTAGATGGCCTTTTCCCACACCTTGGTTGATTGATAGAGGGTCCACCCGATTAAACAAGTAGGCAGATGATGATCACATACCGAAGTGGCCCCTTAAATTTGTGCAAGAAAAGGACATTGTTGAGCAAGAAGTGGATCAAGAACTGAGATTGTAAGCCAACAATCCAGGAGAATTGAATTATGGGCAAATCGTGGTTGGGTATTTTCATACTTCGAGTTTTTGCCAAATACTGGCCATCTCAATGGTTTAATTTCTTGCCATATAGAAGAAGGCTCATGTTTTGCTTGAGATCAAAGATTGGACCTGGGTGTACCAATATATGTCATAAAATATCATTGAGAGATCCCTCCTTTCGATATAAGAAGGGCTCCAAAATAGAGGTATCCCAAAATGGATGGTTATAATGGAAAGTCCTATCAAAATGGATGATTGGGGGTACCCCTATTTTAGGAAACCCCTATATAAGAAGGGCTCATTGGATGTTTGTTTAAGCATCACTTGAATTGATGGTTGTTGGACATGTTTTCCATGGTTGACGGGTGATATTTAGCGAACAAAAATCAAGACCCCTGCCCCTGGAGACGGACATGAACCCCTCTAAGAAGAAGGAGTCCCTATGGAGGAGGATTGTCATGGACCTGCCAATACTTCAGGCCAATATCAGTGGGAATATGATTTACAATGTGGCTCCCCATAGTTTTAATTCGGTTCATATATATATATATGTATATAATCATGTGTATATATAATTACATATGTATATATACACACTGCACATACATATATATATATATATACATACAAAATGTAGCTAAGTAGGCCCCCCCACACCTTGTACCAATATAGTTATGGATGGGATTTCATAGCATGACCAAAGGTGACCCCCCAAAAAATCGATGCTTTAGATTCGCTCCCCCCAAAAAAAAAGTGGCTATTGATGGTTAAAATTCACCTTCCATACACCACCGCCCCGGGAAGGGGGTGGTTGAATCTCCGTGGCATTGAGGTGCAGGTACAACTGACATAGGATGCCCTTGAAACAATGATGAGGATATGATCTGGATTCTGAATATTAAGTGGAGATAAAGTGGAGATAAAGTGGATATAAAGCTGCGAACATGTTGCTAACCAGCAGATACGGAGAACCCATGCAATAGATTTGTGGATATAGTGATATCAACCGCATAAGTTTGGAAACCCCAATTCGTATACATAGATCCATATATATGTCTATTATATGTATATATTTCTTTACAGTAGTACGTACATATACATATATGATCATGTATGTATACATATAAAAGATGCATGCATATATATATATATAATTATATGTATATATATATATATACACATATTCGATAAAGTGAACATGCATGGTTGAGTTGTTGTGCAAGGGGGGAACATAGGTTACCTATGACAACATGTTCAGAGATTCTGAAGTTTCTGACCTGTCAGAGCCAACAAGCCAGAAAGCTCAAGAGTTGCTGTCATTTGCCACAAGTATGCATAACAATTGCTTGCCTACTGAATGGAAGATTCAATTCCCACAATCACTTCTAGTGACACATGGTCCTTCTGCACTCAAGATCCGTGGTTTTTGTCGAAAAATCACGAGCCGCTGCCCAGATGCACGGCCAGGACTCCAAGGCCAGTTCGCTGGGAGTCTTAAGGTGATGGAAAGGGATTTATGGTGCGCCGGCTGCCGCACGCGGCGCGCGGCGTACGTCTCTTTACAAGATCAACTCCCGTACTGCGGCCCGTGCGTCGAACAGTACGAAGAGGAGACCCCCGCCCCGCTTCCCCCCCCTCTTCACCCCGCGCAGGCGGCCCGCGAAGGCCAAAATCGTCCCAGTCGAACGGTAGGCCCAACAGGAACCTGCGAGCTTCATTTTGCCCCAGCCATGGGCTTTATCAGCGATGGCACCAAGCTGAAGATCCTTTTAGTTGGTGTGGAACTTGTTATAGTGACAGATATCTACTTAGAACACAGATACTTAGAATAAATAGGCACTTATCGAAGTGGTACTTTAAACTGAGATTATTGAGAATGCCCTGATGAACTATTGAATTCAAATAATTCAAAGTAGAAACCTGTCCATTTCAGCTGGAAATGATCCAATCCAAGTGCATCCTCTTGGCCACTATATACTCTGGGTGGGTACTTGCCAGACGGTAAATAGATGTTTACAATTGATCTACTATGAATATCTATGAATATATGTGTAAGGGAAATATCTACTAATTATAGTATTGTGAGGGACATCCGCGTCCGTGGGGCGAGATGTTTTGCGCATGGTCTACCATGTATGCATACATATATATATATATATTATATACATGTATAGATGAAGGTTGGGGCAACATTTTCCGACAATCCCGAAACCCCAGCTCCCGCCATGTTGTGGGGTCTATGAATGTAGGTCTACATCTACCTAGATCTAGGGCTATCGGGGCCAAGGAATTCCATGCAATTCTCCAACTTACCTTATTCGTCAATATGTTATAGGGGGTTCCTACAATAGGTGGCCCCCAGTTGCACGTTGCTTTAATTTCACCCTTCTACCAGTGATTATGAATGAATGTAATGCATGTATATATATATATATAATTATATATATAATTATATATATATATGTGTCCAAAACAAACCATATAACTTGTCTATAGTCTATAGTGAGATAGACCAACTTATACATCAACTACTAACTCCCCATGTAAATCTTGGACATCATTACCCTTTTTGGTGAACCCATCGGTTTTCTTGCTTGAATCCCCACTTTTTTCTGGTTTGAACACCAATTGTCCTGCTTGGAATCTCAATGTTATTTGTTAAGATTCCAAATTGGTTGCTCAAGTCCCTAATTTTCTTGGTTTATCACCCCAATTGTGTTGGTTAACTCACCACCTTCACAATCCTTTCAGCTTCACCGTCGCTGAGTCCGGTGATCGGCGGCAAAGTGCTGGCGGTGTCCAATACGCAGTTCACCATCCGTGAACTGGGCGACAACGCGGTGGAGGAGGGCAACGTCCGGGCACTCCAGGGAGCCCGGGATGATGGCACTCGGTTGGCACCATCAACCAGCGGTAGACTTGGGGAAGAATGCAAAATAATTTGGAATCAGGTGATTTGGTCTTTTTGCTGATGTAAGTATGAAGACTACTGAAACAAACTTGACACTGAAATATATTTTTCTTGGGAATGGTGACTCTTATTGGAGGTTTTGTTGGGTCTCGCGATGGTAGTCGGAATATATATGGGGAAAATCATGGGGAACATCGCGAAATATGTTGCAAGGCGGTGCCCCACAGTTGATGTTTCTACAGACACCCCGGCACAGATATTTCTAATTTTGGATCAACTATTTCAGGGATGCACCACCTCGGAGAAAACATAGGAATATATAGGGATGATCATTTGAATACAATGGGGATGCATTGTGTAAATTCGTTTTTATTAAATGAGAAAACATAATAGTAATTTGCATATGATAGTGGAATGCAAATGGGCACAATGGAAACATAGGAATCTAATGTGTTTGTTTCGTGTGGACTCTTAAAGGGTGGCAAGAAGTTGATGTTGGTTGGGAACCATTTTTGTTCTGAATCACATAAAACTTTTCAGGATCAAGCTGAGAAGGGAATGGGGAGTTCAAGCCAAACATGTGATACTGGATGGAAGAAATCCTGCGCCAGCTGGTAGATGGTTTATCCCATTATATCTTTTTACAATCCCATTATTTACAGTCGTTCATAGTGACCAATATATTTCGACTGGTCACAACGGTCACAATGGGTCACGGTCGTATGTTTTCCTGTTTTCCTCACGGTGACTTTAACCATTTCCAATTTTGAACTAAACCTTAAACCTGCCAGACTGCCGACTACGCCGAGTATTTGGCCAAGTTCGGAACCATTGGTGCGATGGACAGGGCGACGGACAAGGATATCAATTTGGGGCATGAGTTCCTGCAGGCCCGAAACAAGCTGGAGCAGCTGAAGATCGAGTCCCCAGGGCTGAGGATCATGGGTGGTGGGACCGTTTCGACTCGGGCGGCACCGAAACTTTCGTGTCCAAATGGGCACGCCTAGGAAAGACTCTTTTTGATGATGAGCTTGCACAATCAGCTCCAATTTATACTTAGACTTATACGTCATGAATTTCCATCTAAAGGGACCGGAATCAATTCAATGGATCATCCTAAAGGGATGAGCTGGAATTTCTGGAATTATCTTGGAACTTGGAAGGATGCCCTGGAATCATCTTGACGGGATGCCCTGAAATCGAGAGTGAAAAAAAGTTCATGCAGGCACTGCGGCACTGTGTTTTTTCAGTAAACTTTCCATAGCATTTCCTTGAGGAAACTCCATGATTGGTGATGCTGCACCTAAAATCAATGGGACAATTGATATCAACATATCCTAGCACAACAGCTTGGTGATTTAGCGCCCTCAACAATTGTGTGGATTACTGTATCTTGGTGAAGGATTTCAAAGGGTCAGATTAGTGGCTCGAATAGAATAGAGTATAAGTGTGTATCTCCATAAATAGTGTATTTATGACAGTATATTCCATTTGTACCCCAGTTGTTTGAATTTCGTACCCTGGCGGTGTTGACCCTCAATGTCCGGATGCATCTCAATGTTTGTTTACGTTTTGATTATTCGCAAATGTCTTGAAAGGTTTGCTCATCAGTTGCTGTTATTTGTATCACCAGTATCCGCAGTAGTTTGGAGCATTTGTGACACTTTGTTTGCTCTCTCTCTCTGTCTCAATATATACACATTTGTTTTCATCACCCAAAAAATATAGGTGGTCAAGATTTGCCGTTATAAACATGGTTGTTGGTGAGCTTGATAAGCCCTTCATAAATCCATGTTGGATGGTGTTCAACGATCATTTGCAATTCTTGTAACAACCATTTGTTGGATTGGAGAATGTCTAAAATCTAAACCAATTCTATCACCAATTCTTGAACTCATACACTTTTACATATATATATATATACACATTATATACATATTTATACATACAATACACATGGCCGGACGGAAGGACGGACGGACAGACAAACAGATAGATAGATATGATAGATCGATAGATAGATAGATAGATAGGTAGAAAGATCGATAGGTAGATAGATAAATAGATAGCTAGATCGATGAACGGATGGAATATGCCCAGCTGCATATGGGTTATATATATATATATATTACCCTGTGGTTATTTAACATAACCATGGAAAATGGCTTATTTTGGATGATTTTCCCAGCTAGAGTCCTCCATTTATAGAGGATTCTCTATGGCTATGTTAAATAACCAGAGGGTATATTATATTATATTTGGCTTGTTAACTATTTTCCAACATGAAAGGACGGCCTGCTTCAAGCACTTGTTCCGGCCCCAAAAAACGCCTTTTCGACGCCCAGATCGGTACCCTCGACATCCATGGAAGGCCCCGTATCAAGGTGCATCGGCTGAACATGAAATGCATTTGAAACCACCAGCTAAGTAGATGACATGACTGCGAGGGGTGGTAAATCTCACTCCTAAAATCATCGAATTACAAGGGACCCGACCCTCAAACTTCAGAATTGTGGAGCATACCCTCCAGCAAACTAACGTGGATATGGAAATTCCACCATTTTGACGCTCATTTCCCAGCCCATGGATTTCCATAGCTATGTCAGTTTAGTGGAGGGTAGCATATTTAATCCCGTTTCGCTTCAGTTTTTCCCTCATGTTCATGGATAATTTCACAGTCATTACACTCCATACAACCACTACACTGCCATGCATATCAAATATCATTCGAAACCGTGGATGAAGAGCAAACTTACAGGATATCCTCATGTTTGTTCCATTAAAGGCATGTAGCTTTTTCATGGTTTTTCAGAAAATTAGGGAACAACATGGAACAACAGTTTTTTTTTGATGATAAAATCATATTCCATTGATTTGCGCACCACTTGGAGGAGAACTCGTGTATCTTTGGAACAAAAAACGTCTCACACTTGTATTTGTTGTTAGATACATTTAGATATCATGCCCCCATTACATCACCATTTTCATCCTAAAGTGGTTCATATACTGCCCATGTGTTAAACACATACCCTCTGGTGATCAAACACGGTTTGCTGGAATATCCACATTTGTAGTTGATGTTTTTTCCCCAGCTTTAAACCTCCATGTATAGAGGGATTTCCTAGCTAGCCATGTTTGATGACACCAGAGGGTAAACCACATAACCTTTTCCTGTCAAACTTCTTTGGAATTTATATGAGCCCAATGGAGGTGTGGACCCGCTTGGCTGAAACCGCCAACAAACACGACACCGTCATTGTGCTTCAGGACACGGTGGCCTTGCGTACAGAGACACACAAAGTTGGCTTTTGTGGGTCTTAAACCAACCAATCTGTGGATATCGTGGGATATCATGGGATATCATGGGATTTCATAGTGACAGTGGTTAATAGTGGCTGGTAGTTGCTGATCATGGGATAAGAATGGAGATACAGCCACAAAACATGGGGGTTATAATAGGATTATACAATATCACATAAATATATAATATATGTAATGTATAATTTCTAAAATATATAGAATAAATATAATATGTGAATATAATATAATATAATATAATATATATATATATATGTATATTATATAATATATATATATATATATATATGTATATATAATTTAAAGGATATACATATATAGTGTAATACATGTAGATAATAACATGTATTAAAGGATATATAGACAAAAATGTGTATATACATATATATATATATATATTATTAAATATTATATATACAATAATGTATATAACATTATATATATATACACATAACCATATTTTTACCATATTGGTTTGTCTGAAAAGTGTTTGTATACCCAAATCTATGGCCGTTTGGGGAAAAATGGATGAACATGTTAACCATCACTGGGCCACACGCAAAAAAACCATAGATTGGATGCATTGTGGGGATGCGCCTACATGTCTAACATGTGTACATGCATATCTATATAATATTTGATTCATTTTATATTAATATATATATATATATACATATGTAATTATATCAATCTGTTGTATACGTCGTACATCTATATTTAAAGTATATACACATGCAGCATAGCTGTCTGGATATGCAAGGTTGAAACATGTCTTCGCAGTGGAGTGCCATCCCGAGAAACAGGACTTCATCATCAAGGCTCATACAAGTAGCTCTTCTACTGACAAGGTTCTACATCTATGGCAAGATGTTGGGGTCTTCGGGCATGGTAAGGGCCATTGCTTGGTTTGCAACAAACTTTGCAACTGTCATCTGGAGATCGACATATTCATGTCAGGCCCATCCTGTAAGAAATTGTTCAAGATGAACAATCATCGGAAACTCGGAGTCATTTCCATGTTTTAATGTAAATCTGTAAATACTTAAATATAGTTATATGTATGTGTTCCTTATATACTGTATCTATATATATATATAGTGTGTACACATTTATACATTTTTTGTTTGTCCTTATTTATTTGCATTTACCTATATATATATATACACGATATATTGATATATATATATATATAGAGATACATATATCTATATACACGGAAACATTTGTGCCTCAATGCTACCGACATCCTTTACGGATTGCTACAAGACAGGAGACGGATGTAGCGGCCGAACTTATCAAGAAGGTTTTATTGATGCAATTCAAGCAACTTCACCGTGGATTGCATGTGTTGCAAATACAATCGAGTTGGGCGAGGCATCCAAGAACAAGGATGGCGATGTTGAGCAACCATTGATAGAGGCATCGAACATGACATGTTTCTAGATTTTTGCAATGCTCGCACGAACGTATATATATATATACCCGGTATTCATGTATGATTATATATATATATATACACACGTATTCACAAACATATATATATACACATACACATATTTAACATCACATACTATATACATATCGTATTCATTATCACATTTTTATATGTAGATATTTATATATATATATATATATTCAGCTCTGCAGGTCGTGAACGTGGTGAACAGAGACTATTGGAACAATTGGGATTTCTTTGAATGGTTGTGCGTGGATGCAGGCTCATATTTTCTTCGGCAACGATGCGACTGTATCTGGGGTTCAACCGACTTGAATAGAGAGTATGATTTAAAAAAACATACATGTACAATACACTGTCCTGCAATATATATACAACCCCCAATAGGTAAACCAATCTCCTATTCAAATAATGACAAAATACGTGTCTATCGTCGCTTTGCAGCTTGACCTCGGGTCTTCAAGCGATACATCTGACCCGTGTCCTGGGCTGGTCCGCACTGAACTTGTCAAGGGCCCCCACTACATAGGGTAAGTTGGTTTATAGCTACTGGAACTCGGATTTATGATGGATATACCTACATGTACATATACCTGCACTTAGATGGGTGAACATAAACCAGCAAAGACGATAGGGGGGGGCATGAGAATTGATTTCTTGAGAATCAACCAAAAGCAAATGCCTTGTCAAATCCTACAAAAAAAAACATAATGACCCGGTTGGTGGTGTTGAAACGCATTTCAGCGACCCCCTGATGACTTTCACCACCAGGTCGGGCTCAGAATGGTGGAACTCGATGCCATGCCATGGTTTCAAAGAATGGGGTTGTGTCTCATCAACATTTTACCCAAGAAAGTGGCCATAAAGTATCATAAAGGTGTCACTCATGCTGAGACAAAACCAAACTGTGTGGAAAGATCCCAGGAAATATCTCAGTCAACATATCCCCACAGGAAATCCCTATGTTGGTTGGAAATGGTTGTCGCAGACGCATGAAGGACGTGGTGGATTGGCAACCTGGTGAGGAACTGATGATTGCAGTCAGGGAATCCCAACCAGAAACGGCCGCTTCGCTGGTTCTTGCATGTGCCAGTTGGTGCTTCACAACCATGGTTCTAAACCAGTTATATACTCTCATTCTTTTTTTCTCTCTCTTGCTCTATATATATATATATATACACCTTGACCTTCACTTGACTCTTGAGAATGGCTGCATACACTTAAAGTCTTTGGTAAATACATTTTTTCCCGGTCACTTGAAGCTGGATTTGTGATTAAGTCCAGGTCAGTTGGAGGGGGCTCTCCCACTGGATGCTTGTGGAAGATCTTCTTGCACATGGNTTTTTTCCCGGTCACTTGAAGCTGGATTTGTGATTAAGTCCAGGTCAGTTGGAGGGGGCTCTCCCACTGGATGCTTGTGGAAGATCTTCTTGCACATGGTCAAATTTCTGGGTCCTCATGGTTCCACAACGTTGTTAAGCTCGGGTGTTGGGAATTATCTTGGGGTAGCTATCCCAACGTGTAGCCCAACATGTCAGGT
>BGPT01000149.1:210277-241478 GCA_003297045.1 Symbiodinium sp. clade C Y103 | reverse complement strand
CAACGTGTAGCCCAACATGTCAGGTTAGTGAAAGATGATGACAGTTTTCCAGATTGTTCTTTTTTGTAGTGTGAACGCCGGATTTGAGCTAGATGTTGAGGATCAATTGGGCACTTTACCATCAAAAGAAATGACAAAAATGCCATCAAAAACCCAAGTGTGCAAAATCCTGGTTTGACATGACATGATATGTGTCGATCACTTACTAGCCAAGTCAGTCTTGGAGGATGGGTAGTTTCATCCTTCTTTTTTTTGATTAGTGGGAACATGTACGGATTTTTTTTTACTGATGTCCTAGGTTGGCAACGATAGTATATGTGACCATACAAACCACTTAATAGCCACTTAACTACCACTTAATAACCACTTAGTTAATAACCACTTAATAACCACACTTTTGAGGGCTGTACCCACATGTTCAGGCCATGGGGGAAGAAAAAGATATCCTGTTGACCCTCCTCCAAGTGGCCAGATGAGAGTTAGTCAAACTGGGAGATGGGCCAAAGTTTAGAATCCAAGATGGCACATGTTTCATTATCATTATCATTGATAGTTCAAACACATTATTATTATGTTATGTAATACAATGTAATATATACATACCTTGACCCTCAGTTAACCCGTAAAATCAGACTAACAGGACGCAGTAAATATGTTTGTTATGGGTCAATTTCGGGCCTAAGGGTACATGTTTAGTATGCCAATGGCCCAATTCCAAGCCTATCTGCTTTGCTTGCACCCAAATTAAATCAACTTATAGGGTTATCCTCCAAAATTCGCGGTGACCTACCTTTTTTTTTGGTTGATTCGAAGCCTCTGTTGATTTCCCCCCACCAGACCGTTGCGGTTGAGGCCACCGACATTCCGCACAAGCACTTCAACGGCAACGGCCTGCATGGCGCACCGTTCGCGGGCCTGGCGTTTGACGGTTTTGGGGTTTTGGGGGGGTTCAAAACTCTGGAGTTTTGGAGCTTTCTTACCATGGGGAATCCATGGGACTCCCCAAGTCACCATGAGTTTTCAATACTAAACTGGTGAAATTTGACTGATTTGGAGGTACGAAAAAGCTGGAAAGCTCCATTTGTTGTGTTTCGAACCAGAGTTGGGATGATTGAGGTGACGAAGTCATATTGTTGAGATGGGTTTAAACCACCAAGCTGGTTGGTACGTTTCGTGAATTTTCCTTAGAGGCTGTTTAACGTTTCGATTATTGGAGGGCTAGTGAACCACCATCTACTATCATCTACCACTTTTTTTGGGGGTAAATGGTTGCAGGTGGAATGTATAAAGAATGTGCGGAAAGCAAATGTACCTGACCAAGTTGGGAAAATCATGTGATTTCACCAAGGCAACTTGTGGTCGTTAACAACATCGATGATTTAGCTAACCATTTTTCTGTGGATTTCGGCGCCCACAAAAAAATAGTCCAACCCGAATCTAAAAGAAACCTATATTGCCAGCAAACATGCGCATACATCACTAGATTGGTTTAAGGGAAAATTTACAGGAAACCCCTATATTTAAGTGGAAAATCCATGGTTTCCTGTAAATTTTCCCATTAACCAATCCATTGAATACAGAATCAACATGTTGCTGGTTCAACCCTGTTCTAGAGTACCGTAGTGTACCAGAACTCTACGCGTTCCTCCTGCGGCTTACTTATGTGGATACTCAGGCTGATATTCTCCGTTCACATAGGGTTGGAGTAACAAGTTTTGTTCACTTTTGGTGCGGTGGAAACTGTGCTAATTTCATGAACACTGATAACACTGCAGCTAGAAAACGATGCATGTAAGCCATAGCAAAGCCAAATCATAAACCATCCCAGTAGCCAATAATTTGGGGCATTTGGGGCCATTATAAATCATTCCAAATTAGGGTATACCCAAGAATAGACCTTACTTGAGCATGATTTGTGGCACTGAGTTGTCATCCATATAAGCGCCACAGACCACATGTACTCATCTTTGTACTCCACTTAAATGGTCACTGGGGTCGGGTCCAGTCTATACAGACTCCCAAGCTAAATTATTGGTTCACCCAGACTGGTGTGAAATACTGATTGTTTTTTAAAGGGTTTTATGTTTGTTTTGCTTCTGATTGTTATATCGGGTATTGGTTCGATCCCAAAATGCCACAACTGTACATTTCAACAATACTTTTTCAAGACGTAGATTCAGACATGAGTTCATACCAATACTTGCCGGTAGATTTGTTTGTTTCTGGCAGTATTGTTGAATACAATCTGCGTCCCCTCCAGTTGTGATTGTTGGTTAATAATTCCCATTCACAACTGAGTTCTATCCCCCAGAAACCCAATAGTTAACCAAATTCTGTGCGTCAACTCAGCTATCACAAATCAGCTATCAATTCCACCACATCCCCATTTATGTTGGTTAAGTTAACATGTTCCTATGATTTTTTATGGGGATTCACCTTGTATCTGCAGCACATGTTGCTGAATCGCACTGAGGCCCGTGGATTTCCACAATGAGCTGCTTGGCGACGAGTGAGAGGTTGTTGGTTGGTTGCAGATGGACTTCAAGCCAACAGAAAACTGGGATTTACCTTCAGAAGAAAATGCTGATTTATATATATATATATAATGAGGTTTTAATGCATATCATAAATGTGTTTTTTTCATTTTAAAGTAAAGATACCTTGGTTGATTGGTTAATGTGTTGGGACTTATACTACCTAATTTTTTGGGGATTATGACAATTCACGGCTCAACTGATTGTGTTTTTTGGTAACCACAAAAACACAGATTCTGCAAAAGATTCAAATCCAATCATGAAAAAGTGATGCTAGTAAATTCCTCCGCAATCTTTCTGGATGTTAGTGTCCAATTTTTCGAAATGGAATCCCCAAACATTCAGAAATAAATCATGGGTGTCCCAATCAACCAGTTGTTATGTGGGAAATCTTCACTACCATACTGAAGAACTATTTAGATCTGGTTTGAGGCGGTGTGATGCCACTCACAAATGGACAAATTCCATACGACCCACATCTCACATTCTATGTCAAAACATAGTATAAAGCCCGCAAAAAGATACAGAACGTTGTTTAGTTTACCGCTATTTTGGTAGCAATTCGCGCTTCTATTTTTGGTTAGGGGGTGCTATACAGCTACATCCATGAATTAGCACCGCTGCGAACAAGGCGTGTCTTCGTGCAGAGTGTGGCCTCTGACATGAAGACCATCACTCTGACCGCACCATTGAAGTGCCTCGGAAATGGGAACAGAATGGTGGGGGAAAGAGGGCCGTGGAAATGTGCATATTTTGGATATGATTGGTAGTACCCCAAAATTATCATTGAAATGGGACAGTGGATTAAAAACAATCACAATTTGATGTATTGAATTTTCAGACAAGCACTTGGTGAATAATGATGACCATGTCTTGGCTAATCTTTCCGATTGTTATTATGTTGTCAGGTTAATTCCTGAAACGTGTGCCGTTTTGATGGGAATCTATTGACCTCACGAGAAAATTGCAGAGTTTGGCCATGATAAATGTGGCAAGGTGGGGGGATAACCAGCCAAGATCCCTGCTTATTGACCTACAGTCTTCAGCCTGAGCTAAAAACACAAAGTTGTAAATAAAAATGTAAACAAAAAGAAAGAATCCCCATGCCAAGGACAACATATTCTAAAATTAGATGTAAATTACCAGAAACTTACTCACTCCTGAACTTGTTTTTTCCTTGGCGCGCGCGGACCCAGTGAAAAAAGCTGAAACTTTTTTCTTGGGAGATCACCAAAACTGCCGTCGGCTTTATCGCTGACTGCTGGTGGGATGACTTGATGCTTCAGCCAAACATCAGGTCGGAGTTATGCCAAAATGAGCTTTGTGAAACATGGACAGATTCAACATGACCGAATGAGTAAGTGTGAAACACAAGAGTCAAGAGAAGAGGATTTCCTTGATACATTTTGATACTGTATGTGTCAATTCCTCCCTCGAGTGAGTGTCATGTTGGCTTTGTATGCATTTCAGGTTGGTTTGGCATGAATCGTTTGCCAATTTTCATGGATTAAAATGGTTAAAATTCCCATCAGTCTAGATGTTTACCGAATTGTCCCATGATGTCTCACCATACTCATTTTTTCTGGGGCAATACGTAGCGAAGTTTGTTTATAACTAGGCTAACTAGGGTTTACTGTAGTAGATATTCTACTCTACTTAGCCGAGTTTATAAACCAACAATCAGAACTGGCGGGGCATCACATTTGGGGACATATTCCATATTATCCTGAAATATCCTCATTATATCCCGAGTTGAATCTTCATTTAGATTGGCAAAGCACTTTATTGGACCCATTACTCTCTGATAATTATCCCATGAATTATCCCATTGTTATCCCATGAACTTGTCCCATTTTTGTTGGTTACCCTCTGGTAAACTGTTACATAACTATGGAAAATCACCATTTTCAATGGGAAAATCCACGACATTTCAATGGCCATTTTCTATGTCGCTACATTTAATTACCAGAGGGTAAACCATCATTAATCCCATTAAAATCCCATTAAATCACCATTTTCCTATGGTTTTCCTATGGTTAAATCACTATATCCAGAGGGTAAATCATGGGCAAAATCCATCAACAATCCCGGTGAAACCTCTCGAGGTACACCCACATCTCCACCTTCTACACCCGACCTTTGGACAACGAGTACATTGACCTCTCTGCCGAGGCCTGGTCCACACGACATTTCGGGCATGATGGGAGGTTCTTCACAAGATCAACATGGTGGATTCTTAGAATTCAGGGACCCGGATATCATTCAAAATTAGACAATCCGTGTATTGAAAACTATGGTGTTGGGATACCCAAGTGTCAGGGGTTGTTTTTTTCCTGGCGCTTTCGCTGCGAAACTATAAAAAGTGCCACAGGAATTCCAAATGTTCATCCTGGATCATTCAGTTTTGGGATGTTTTGGGTACAGAAGTGATTTGAAGTGATACATAGATATACATAGAGATACCATTGGACAATGCTTACATTTTTTTGGACACCATGCCTACACTAGAAGCTTTCGACCTGTGCAGATTTGCCTCAAAGATGGGCAAAAGATCCAAACATTATCCGTGAAGAATGGAAAACCACCACAAACTGGAGTAATATGTGTTGTTTTCACCGTGTTTTTGTTTGGTTATCCCATTTGTGTTTACACTTCAGTTAGATTAACTGATGTTCAATAGGCCATCATTTAACCATCATCAACTATCATTAACCATCATTTACCACCATTAACGCACATGGAACCCCATTGTCGTCCCATTGCGTTTCATGGTTGTTTCATTAACAATTCAAGACCTCCGTTGAGTTCGGGGATTTGGTTTCCCATTTAAAGCCCATGAAATCATCATTTTTCAATAGATTTCCCATTAAATTCCATGAAATCATAATTCTTCAATAGATGTCCCATTTAAAACCCATGAAACCATCAGTTTTCAATATTTTCACAAGTAGTTCACCTCCAACGGGGCCATTTTCGTCATGCAGGTGGCGCTCTTGTCCAGGAACGTGAAGATCCAGGGAGAAGCGTCACCTGACGACGGCAAGGGGCACCCCACAAAAAACATGAAGGAAAACATCATCTGTAAATTCCTGGAAACACATTTTGCTGTTCTATACTTTTGGATACTTTTGGTGGTTATTATGTGAATATGAATATATATATATAATATAATATTATATGTTGTTTATTATATTATAATATATTATATTATATTACAATATATTATATTATAATATATTATATTATATTATGTTATATTGTATTATGTTATTATATTATAATATATTATATTATAATATATTATATTATATTATATTATGTTATATTATATTATGTTATATTATGTTATATTATATTATATTATAATATATACTATATTGTATCGTATCATATTATATTATATTGTATTCTATTATATCATATATATCATATCATATCATATTATATCATATCATATTATATCATATTATATCATATTATATCTTATATTATATTATATTGTATTATATTATATATATTATATTATATTATATTATATTATATTATATTATATTATATTATATTATATTATATTATATTATATTATATTATATTATATTATATTATATTATATTATATTATATTATATATCCACACAGTATAATTACAATTCATTACATATATTACATATTATATTATCATATTTTAGAATAGACAAGATCAACAAGATATGTTTGAAATCAAATACATTGGACAAGTATAAGCGTATCATACGAGGCACGAGTGAAGATGAGCACAACTGATGAAATAGAATAAGCATGAAGAGACATCCATAATCCCAGTACCCATATTAGCTGCACCTCCTACGGTCCCAAATATGTGTTCATTCCTTGCATCCACGGTGACTCTTGTGCTAATGTGAGCGGGGGATGGGATGATTCATTGGTTATGTTGGGAAAATCTACAGGAACATACAGGAACCCCTGATTTTTTTTCCATCAAATATCGGGGTTTCCTATGGTTTCCTGTAATTAATTTTCGTTTTAACTAGTGAAATGAAAATTATATTATATATACTTGTTTTATTTGTATGTATCCCGGTATTCCTATTGATTTGGTGGTAAGGAGAGAGCTAAGGAGCAATGGCGCGTTTTCAGATTAAGGGGATGGGATGATTTCTCACCTCCAACGGCGGCAATCAAACAGCGGTTGCAAAGCGGCCCTTGACAGGTCCCTGGTGCCGGCGACCCGGTGGTCTGTCTGCACAAGCAACTGGAAGCCAACCATACCCCTGCAAGTTTGGGGAGGCAACCATAACCCTGCGCTGGAAGGAGTAGACACCACACCCAGTTGGACTTCTCCTGTTAACATCGCTCAGTGTTGCAGAAGACTCCGCGATGGCCTTCCAGCTAGTAGCACGATGGAAACCGGAGGACTCCAAGACGTCCATCACTGGGCGCTGATGCCTACTAGCAGTCGAGTTCTACAACAGAGCTCCTCGTGGGGGTCAACTACCCAGAACTATGCGAACTGCAAGACGACGGTCAAGCCAGGCACTGGCACTGGACGCACTGACTACAGATCCCCACTAGTTTCAGGTATATTTATTGGCATAATAACCAAGGGCCTTGGGGAACGACGACATTAGACAAGGACCCAAGGTAATGAAGCAAACCGCAGACCTGTAGGCCTGGACAACAACACCAATTTCCCCCCTGCCAAGGTACCACTCTGAACGCGATCAGTGGGGCGGTCACACCATGGCACCTTGCCGCAAGGGTATGTGGGCGGGGGGTTACCCGGTTACCTCTCTAAAAATGTTGGGTTTGAAGCGCGAAAACCACGGAAAACGCAGATTTAACCAAGTAGAATGTAGGGATCCTGGTTGCTTGACATCTGGATTATAGCCATAGTACAACTAGATTCTGTTGTGTTTTTAGCCCTTAGATGGATTTACCACCGAGAAGCCACTAGGACTTTAAAAACTTTTGGCAGGAAATCAGCAAACCACCAAGTGCCAAGTGGGTTATGGGTCGCGGTTCTGAGTTGGGGAACAATCCCAGATACACATGGCCAATGAATGCTACTGATTCCAATCAGTTTTAACATGTATAGTATGTATAAGTATGTATAAGTATAAGAGGATGTAGGTGGGCTACCCCATGTCAAAGTGGACAATCCCTACCCGACTACATAGCCAAGTGGTACATAAACCATCAAATAAGCAACTGCTAATATGTAATTTACAACCCCTTACACCTGGATTTTGTTGCCTTTCAGGCAAACATCATTTGAACTGTGTCTGAGTTCTTGTGGAAAACCTCTAAATTCCCATGGTCGATCTTCGTTTTCCCATTGGAATGGCATGGAATGGCTTTAAAGTTGGTATCTCCAGTTTATCTCAATGTTAATTTGATTGAATTTGGTAAAATTCCACGAAATGTCGCTTGAATCTCTCCTTTACATGTCTCTTAAAAAAACATCCCAGTAAAAATCCACAATTAATTTTTGTTTGCGGATATCTTCCATTTTTGGTGAAGATGCCATGAAAACTCCCATGGTTTGTTTTGTAACGTGCCTATTTTGGGTACTCAACGTCCAAGTCGTCACAGAAACAGGTGGCCTTTGGTGGCATCTACCGCCTGGAAAACGCCGAGTTTGGGAGCCATGGAGCTGAGGGGGTGGTGAAGTTCTTGGCTGTGTCTGAAAATTGGTGGGGTTACCCTCTGGTACCCTCTGGTATTGCCTAACATAGCGAACTGGAAAATCACCATGTTGAATGGCATCAGCTATAAATGGCTATTGATGAATGGCTTATATCCTGATTATAATAGATAAACCAATGGTCTGATTATACTAAATAAACAATAATAAACATAGATAAACATTATCAGGTGGTAATGGATATACCCTCTGGTCATCAAACATAGCGTGCTGGAAAATCCACCATTTAGTTCGATGATTTTCCCAGCGGACGAAACCTCCGGGATTTCCCAGCTTGCCACGTTTGATGACACCGGAGGGTATCCTATTTATAAATGGTTTATAGGTAGGTTTACTAGCCAGTTACGATTCCTGGGATGATCCTCCAAATTTCGGGCCCCCAATCATGGCTACTTCATGGGGATAATGATGATTAATGGATTAGGGATACACTATTTTCAGACAAAGTCATTTTATGTTCACCACGACTGTCAACTGAGGGATTCCACTTGGAATAACCATCCACTGACAAGATTTCGTTTCGGTTTGGGGATGAGTCAAAACCTATATAGCATATTTGGGTGGATGACGCTCCATAAAAAGCAGCTATTTTGATAACAGAAAGGGGCTTCCATTAGTCTTGACCCATAGCCATATGGGCCAAGCAGGACAAACACTATCCACTATGACTATAGTCATTTGAGGATTTTTTTCTGAGTAAACCGTAAACCTATCAGAAACCAGCGACACATGCATGTTGTTCTTCCTTTTTTATCTTATTTTTGTTGGTGGAACGATCACATATTGAGTGACACATATGTTGTAAGTCAACGGATTGGTAGACTTAGTTGTTTTTTGCTTCTGGTAAACTGTTACACAACTATAGAACATCACCATGCTATTCATGGGAAGATATCCACTAATTCTATGGCCATGGCTTCAATAGCAAAGTGTTTTTGTTGACTCAGCAGCTCTACATGGTGTGTTTTGTTGTTAAACCTCAGGGAATCCAAGGTTCATTGGATTGGTTAATGGGAAAATTTACAGGAACCCCCTATAATTCATGGGAAAATCCATGGTTTCCTGTAAATTTTCCCTTCAACCAATCCATTGAAACGTTGGTCATGAAATTTGGAACCCCCGTCAGTTTCGAGACACAGTTGGACACCTTGAAGTGATGATGAAGTGTGACATCTTGCCACAACCTCTTTTTTGGGGGGTGGAAGCTCTGAACAAATGTGCAGGGGATGAAATATGATGATCATAGCTCATATTTGATTATGAAGTCAGAAAGGTGCACTTGTGTAAGAGTCCACAAGCACACTGGAAAGCGGTTTGGAGGCTCTGCAGACGAGTGGGCATCAAACCATCCTCCAATACGAAGCCTGCAGCCGCCGTCAGACTCTGGGTCGCCAAATCCAGAGAAACACACGGCATTCATCCACGGATGATTTGCAACTTCGACCAGGTCTGGACGACATTATTTGAGGACCGCAAAAAGGTGTTGTTCAAAGATTCAGCCACCCAAGGATCCAGACAGAATCGCCAAAAGCCAACCACCAAAAAGATCATATTGATAAATTGGAACTTGCCATTATCGTGGTCGCTATCATGTCTTTCTTGCACATGTATATATATATATAATACAGATATATACATTTTTTGATATCACCTGCAAGAATAGCGATAATTGATGAGTTTCAATCCAGTCACCCAGTGAGAAAAGGACATCTACATGGGTGGTTTTCATGTTTTGCTGGGATATTTGCTAGGTATTACTCTCCGGCAAACTAAACATACTCGTACATATGCAAAATCCACCATTTGAGTCGATCCTTTCCTAGGGAAGCAACCACAGATTTCCATCGCTGTGCTAGTTCACCATATCGGTGATGGTTTCCAACTTTGCGCCGAACACTCTTCAGTTGTTCCAACCCAAACGCTCCAACAAAGATATGTATGATTATGTATGTTACCCTTTGGATCCCTTTGGTAGTTTTGCATGACTATTGAACATTGCCGATTTGTAGTTGACTCACCTACAACATATTTGTTGGTTTGCCATGGATATCTTGGTTGCATCTTATTTGTTCTCTGCAGTTTGAGGACTTTTATTCCAATAAATGCCATATAGAATGGCAGATATACTGTCAGAATAAGTATGTATCATCTTAAACACCACACATTTTTTTGGTTCGCACCTTCCCATTTTTTTGCTCATCATCCTCAGTCACAAGCAGCGCATCACGGACCAAGGTTCTTCCGCTTGGGTCAAACTGGAGAGGTCTCCAGGCGGGGTCAGTGGGTAAAACAATAATAAACCACCCATTTGGGAATGGTATATACCACCCATTTATGGTGATTTTGGGGATGGTTTATTATTGTTTTACCAACATTACTGTTTGTCCATGAAAGTCACCATTTCTTGGGGGTACTCTACCATTTTCAGACAAAGCCAAGTAGACATCGAAGATCGGGAGTGATTGTGAGCCCTGGATTGTGAGCCCTGGGCATCCCGAAAAAACTTGTTTTCCTCAACGTTCCATCAGCGGGGCAAAGAAGAAAAGCCAATGACTCCACAGGAAGGACACCCACAAAGTGCCATTGCCAGACCCGGAATCTTCCAGATACCATTTTTGGGTAAGCAATTTTGGGAAAGATGGCAATAAGCTGAGGACAACAGCGCTTCGTCGAAGTTGGCCGCAAGTATGTGGGATCCACAAGAAGAAACCATCCCTACTTGGGATGAGTTTTGATAGCCCCCATGGTCCCCAAGTGGTGAATAATTGGGATGGTTGAAAGTTTGTGGATTCCACATACTACTGTACAACCTTTGTTATATCCGATCTGGAGGATCACATGGCAGCTTGGGATGGGCAGAGCATTGCAGGTACCCGATCCACTTCCACATCACTCAGGTGAGAAGAAGCTGTGGGTGATGGGTGGCAGGATCTTTTTTAAAAATTGGATACTGTGAATGGATTTGGTCTGATCCAAACTCTCGTGAATGTCCCAGCAGATTATTTTGTTGCTATTCTGACTTGTTTCTTGAGATTGCGTACTTTGACAGCAAGGTTTTGTACTGGCAATTTCAACATAATAGGTTCTCACCAGTTTCAGGCAGTACAACTGGTGATTTATCCCACTTAGTAAGTAGATTGTGACCCATTCGTCATATCAAGGTTAGCCCTTCTTACCCTGCATCGAAGTTGGTTTTTGTAACATGCATGTAGTAACACAAGTTTAAGGTGAGCCACCAAGCGCCAGTGGCTGAGCCGTGTCACCGACAAGGGCCAGAAACAGAAGTCCAAACATTGGCAACTACCAAACGTTCATGTTGTACTGAAGGGCCTGGGGTTTGTTTAGATGATAGTATCATATTCGGAATGGTGAACACGATGTATCATTGATGTCATCTCCCACAACAATCTCTATATACATGGTCCTGTTTCCTTGACAATCTTCAACTGAATTGAGACCTACATTACCTCTGTAATCTCTTCTAAAGCTGTTCCTGCTTTTTTTTGCACTATTCAACTGATTTAAGACCTACTCGTACCATGACCTACTTATTGATTGCCTGACAGTCCCCCAAAACAACATCCACCACAACGGACTGCTCAGCGGACTGCTCAGACCCGCAGGACTACGGAAAGGACTGCTATGCGCGGTACAACTCAATCCACCACAGCTTCCAAAGAGTCGGGTACTGAATGTTGCATTTTTTGTCAGGAACCAGGGGAGAACAAAAAACACGGGAAAACATCGGTTTTCACCTTCAAAGATGGGGAGTTTTATGAGCGTTTTTGTTCATCAACAATAGAGACTTTACCATGAACTTATGAACTTCACAAATCCGAGCTGACAATCTTCGGCTCGTATCGTCTCCTTGAGTTTTCAACTATTTCATCTTTGGATTGCCCACTTCGCAACGCGTATCACCGAAATGCATGTGCTTTATCAAGAGAAGTTTCGTACAGAAACTCCAAGTTCCAGACATTCACATGATCATTAGCCCAGAAGTCTGTCCAGTTGGCATGCTTCCCAAGCGATTGCTACGGTGGTCTCAAAATTGGCGTCCCGAAATTCCAGGGTTTATCATGTTTGCCTTGATGAAGTTGCCATCTTGGCAAGGGTCTCCCCGGTATCCCCTCACATGATCTAACATGAATGAATACCACTTGATTAGTACACCAGCTACTTTAAAGTACCGTTTATCACTGATCACCAATGAATTTTAAAGGTTTTCAGCCATCTTTGGATCCTAATCGCTATATGGTTTAGTCTGAAATAGGCTACCCCCAATTCCAAATGGATTAAAACATCATTTTCCCATGTTTCCTCATCAAAATGGCCATAACTGGGGGCATCCCCCCTTGTTTTCAGACACCCCTGCGCTTAGGCGGTGGCCATCCACTCCACCAACTATGTCAACGTCAAGGGCAACGTTGCCTTCGACATCATCGGGCACATGTGCGCGAAATCGAGAAGCCACGCCGGGTGGGTGGCAAACCCATGGGGAAAGAGAGGAAAAAGAGGAAACCATGGGAAAACGCCACCGGAAACCAGAAAATGAACTGCGCATGATTTTTGGGTTTCCACATCTATGCAAACGTTTACAGGAGGGAATTCATTGTTCTTATTTGTACTTGCAATTATAATGTCAGCTATTTCTTTTGGGGTGGGAGGATATCCAAGATCAGTGGGTTTAGGGACCTGTTGGAGTGGTGATGGATAAACATGGGGATGTATTGTACTCAGTAAAGATGGGAATAAGGGATCAAGAGCAGCAACGACTAAAAGACATGAGGATGTAATCAAGTTACATATTGCAAGCGAAGATGAGCCACCAGCACAATGGGGATATGGAGATTGCACCACAGCAGAAAATGAGGCTTATCGTCAGCCTATTGTAATATGATGCGATCTGATATGGTACAACTTGATATAACCCCAACTTGAAGTGGGTTCAGGGTTCAACCTGAAACCCGGGCCTATGGGGAATTTACATTTTTTGGATGATTCTGCTACCCAATCCAGGAACTAGTGCTGACCTTTGAACTTATAGAAATGGCCAGTGAATATTGACGGATTCGAACGCACATTCCCGCCACAGCCCCGCTGCCTTCGCTGTGACTCAGTTGCTTGCCATCGCCATGCACTGTGAAATCATGAGGAAATCAGAAATCATGTTCTTCATTGAAGGGTAAGACATATCCTCACAGTGTGTGCGTGTTGCGAAGAACAACAGTTCAGCCCAAGTTCTGCTGATGAAAAAGACGACCTTTCTTCGCCGTGCAATGGGATGTCCAGGCTTCAACGACTACTGGCAAGGCCTTTTCATGAGTATGGACACTTCTCAAAATCATCCAGATAGAGAAGGACTTTGTATCATTGAATGGATCAAGAAACTGGCGGTGATGTGGGAGACCGGAGCAAAACAGGTCCTGATTTGTGCCAGTCTCCTGGTTCAAATCATTTGGTCTTCGTGGCGGAGCTGGGAAGACAAGGGCACCTGATGCGACTACCTCAGGTGCCCTTGTCTTCCCAGCTCTGCCACGACGAGCGGGTGATTTGAACGAGGAGACTAGCCTGAGGTCCCAATCAGTCGTCGCACTTCCGTTCAGTCCATGTTTGTCAGCCGATGAACAACTTTTGCAGCCTGTTTGGGGCAAGTTCAAGCACCTTCCATTTTTGAGACAAGTGCCATCAGAGTTGCTCCCAAAGTATGCAAGGTGGCAGAGCTCAAGCTGACTTTGGTATTTTCGTGGTTCGAACTTTGCTGATGCATCCTTTTGATTCCTTTTGTCGATGTGGAGGTGCAATGATTCGCTGAGCAGGATTCACAAACAAAGTATTTGCATGTACCATATATACTAGGTGTAAGTTTCGTGGTTGCAAGAGCCTACAGTAGCTGCTGCAAGACATGATAAGATATCACCGATCGCCATGCACTGTGAAATCGTGAGGAAATCATGTTCTTTCTCAAGTTCAAGCACCTTCCATTAAGATATCACCAAAATTCACAGACGCCCCGGTCCGACATTGCCATGCTGCCGCAGCCGGATGCCCCCTTTTGAGAAAACCACTGTGCTGGGGTGCGATGTGGGCGCCTCATGGCCTCCTGCTTTTCTACAGCGAAGTGAGACTGTGAGTCTTGTTCAGGTTTTGTTTTGTGAAAAACCTCAGTCTTTTGTTGCTCTTCAGTGCAAAAAGCCTGCGACCAAGTGAGTGCACCGAAGCCAACCTGACGCAGTTTTACCAGAACCAAAACATAGTAGCACAGTCTATGCTGAATAGTCCTTAGGGAGGTACTGACCACTCCCCGAGAACTTGACAAGTAAGGATACATTACTTATCTTTATTTTTCAAACTGTTCAAACCTATTTTTTCATTCTCCACATAAAATTGGAAACCCGATGAACATCGGATGAACGGTACTACCACATTGAATTGGTCGCAGCAGCACTGTTTTTTGGGGGTGGGGTTGCCCTCTCGGTGGAGCACAAACTGGTGCAGTTCCACTTGAGCTGGTGGGTGCACAGTCAGAGTTGCAGGGGCCCCATATCCGAACTCATGGTTCGAGTTATATGATTTGTATGCATTGTTCGCCCCAACAGTACCCCAAGTTCATCAATGTTGATAAGAATCCAAGTCCGGACGGTCAATTCCTCATGTTTGTAATATGTGTTCCATGGTTAAGTTGGTTAAACAATATCTCTGTGTGCTAAATCATCATCTATTGTTGATTTGTGACTTTCTCCTGCTGATTCTGATCCTTGCACCAGGTACTTTATCGAGACTGGTATGGAGATGTCATAGGGCTCAGATGGCTGGGTCGATGGTGGAAACCCGGGAACCCATACGGCGACCCTGATTGTTTCCTGGGGAGAAATCCCTAATAGCTGGTTGGTCTATAGTGAAAAATAATGAAACATATATGTGGAAAATGGATGATTTGTTGGGGTATCCCCATTTCAAAGCTGGGAAATTCCATGGCCCTTTCCGTGGGAAAATCACCTGCGCAATGTCATTTTTTAATGCGGACATGTCCACATGTCCATGTCAGTTCACTGGAGGTAAAGATTTTAAAAGAGCAGCTGGCAGTGGGAATTGACAATGTTGCAGTTGTAAACAATCCCAGATGCTCCATGTATGGAATATTTATCAACATTTACCCCACAAATCACCCAAATGTAGCTAAATATACCATACATGGAGCATTTGGGAATCATTTTGGGACTCAAGAGATCTTTAATCAGCAGATCAGAAGGTACTTTGAACACTCTGGTCATGGCCTGAAGTTTGCAAAGTTGGAGGGTTTCCTCCTTCAAATAGGTTTGAAAACGGTCAGTATACCTCGAATATATTCAATCAGTTTGAATGGTAAAAAACAGGATTTGATATAGTCCATTGGTGAACTAACATAGCTATTGAAAATGGCCATAGAAATCGTGGATTTTCCCATTAAAGATGATGATTTTCCATAGCAAAGTGTTAGTTTACCAGAGGGTAGTCCATTGGATTTGGGAGTACCTTATTTTGAGACAAACCCAAAAAGGTCACGGTATGTGGTTGCAGGAGAAGTTGCTTCATAGCCGATTTTTCGAACACCTGGACCAACTTCTCCACAGAATGGACATGTCAACGGAAATGATGCAGGTTTCTATGCCATGCTTTGCCCACTTCTGGAGAAAATTCAAATAGTTTTCTTTTGGAAACTTGCGGAAGCCAGAAATAGAAGAAAACATGAAGGTTCTCGGATATTCATAGCAGAAAATGACTAAACTTATGTGCGTGCCTGGGTTCCCAAGCGTGATCCATGCCAAAATGTGTGCTGATTCTACCCCCGTTTTCCTAGTCAGGTCCATTCAAATCCTTATTTTCACTGGTTACATTCGCTTCCTTTCCTGGTTTTAGGATGTTTTATGTACTACAGCCAGCAACCAGGAATGCACTTTTTACTTGGCCATGGATCACAAGTGGTTAGCAACCATGGTCAGTCACAGATGTTTTAATGGGATATATATATAGAGTAATCAAGAAAGATGCAGAACAGGTACAGTTTACCATCGATTTGATCACCACTTTGAAGATCACCCCACTTGCTACTGTAAGTGTTTATGATTTGCGGGTTCAGTTCATCCGGTTCTACATGGGAAAACCATCGAAAAATGTTATTTCCTATTCCTATCCAGGGTCATGACTTGTGGCTTATTTTTACTACTTAGTCTCCTAGGTTTTTTCTTGGGAAATCGCACTATCATAAGAATTTAAGTGGGTAAATCCAACTTTATTTCCCAACTGGAAATCCCACTTATAGTAGTGATACACACCTTATTACGTAGTTAGTTATAACTTGTGCTCTGCAGGCACAACACCTTGGAAGGCAACCTGGGCGTGTGGAGCCTCAGTAAACAGGTAGAAATCGCAGCGAGAACTTCTAATGCATTGTACATCATATTAGCTATAATAGTCAGAATAGTCAAACATATGTGATACTTGTTATGATAGTTATACTAGTCATAATAGTTGAAATTGTTGTAACAACTGCGATATATTTTGTAGTAATGATTACTCTTAGATACGACTATGTGTATTTTTGTGCCAACTTAAAAGTTATAGTTATTCTGAATATTTGTCATTATTGCAGGAGACAGAGCTGGAGTAAGTGATTACTGGGATGATGATTGTCACTATTAGTAATCACCATTCTTACTATTGTCACTTTGATGCTGATTACTCCGCTTATTGTCATTGTATATACATCATATAGATTCAGATAGATATAGATGGGGTTGCAACTAGCCAGCTCTTACAGAACAAGTAGCCCCCAACTGGGGTAATTAGTCATTTATTGATATCTTTTGAGAAAGATTTGGACCCAGCAGGTTGTTTATGTATAGTACCCTCGAGCCGTGACCAGGTTGGAGCCATCCCTCTTCTGTCCGGAATGTTGGAGAGTGATCAGGTGCGAACGCCATCAGTAGCTCGAGGGTACGCTTGTAATAGGCAAATATATATGATTCGTATGTAGGTGTCCATGATGATGATGATGATGAGGAGGAGGAGGACGATGATGATGGTGATGATGATGATTGATGATGATTGATGATGATTGATGATGATTTATGATGATGATGATGATGATGATGATGATGATGATGGTGATGATGATGATGATGATGATGATGATGATGGTCACTATGTTAGCCATTTTCAAGCGGAATAACTCCACTAAGGGGACTTAGTGACAAGTGCCAGGGCTTTCAACCGCTTGCGAAGTGGGATGATCCTATGAAGCACAGAACAAGTCATTGCTGAATCACAGGGTCTGAAAAGAATGTGCTGAGTCCCATGGTATTTGGCCATAGGGCACAGGAATCAATTTGGTTGACTAGTGGTTGGTAGAATTTCGAGGTAGTCATCAACTATAATATGATATACTACTGAACTATCTCTCATGGCATCATCGATATTAATATTTTTTATACCAGCTCATCCCACTGTGCATTCCAAAACTCTAGATACATGTTGTTGCTTGTTTCATGGACTTGGGAAGGTGGGATGATGATCCCACCCTCCGGATTCCTGGCAATGGAAAATCCCATGAAAATCCCGAAGTTATAGGAGATGTTCATGGACTTTCCCATTAAAAACCCTCCAGTTACCTTCTGGTAATTTAACATAGCTATTGAAAATTGCCATTTATAGTTGATTTTCCCATTAAAAAAAACGATTTTCCGTAGTTATGTTTGTTTACCAGAGGGTAGTTCGGGCATGTTCTAGCCAGCCACGGTTTCATCACACCGGAGGGTCTCCATTTTTGGTCGCGCCAGGAGCCCGCCGGCTTCTGGACGGCGGCACCCAACAACATCTGGAGAGACAACGCTTGGGGCACCCAGCAGCACCCACGAGTGGGAAGGCCTCAACTCCAAAGTGATTTGCTGGGTTTTGCCTACATCCTAAGGATTTTTTCTCCCACTGTTGTTTCCGCAATTTCTTTGCAATGCCCGTACCCACCATCCCCGTCGCCATCACCATCATCATCATCACCATCATCATCATCACCATCACCATCACCATCATCATCATCATCATCATCATCATCATCAACTTCTTTTTCATCTACTGTACATCTTCATCTTCATCATTACCATCTTCGGCCTCATGTCACATCCCCATTTTACTTTTAATTGTTATATAGTTTTATGATGTTTTATGGCTTAAATCTCCATTGTTGGTGGTGACACAACAATCATCACACCACCATCATACTAACCCGCAAGTTCCATGCCTGCACAGCATCGATTTCCAGGTGGCTGTCACCGGATCTGATGGTTGGTACTTCCAGCTGTCGCTCGGTCAAGAAACATACGAAACGTATGCTGGGCCTTGGCGAAGGGTAGGATCTTCAGCAAGGAACCTACCAAAAGGGGTAGTACAGCAAGAAAAACATAGATAGAAAAGATGGACACCTGGAAAAAGATGTGGTAAATATCATGGTTGCCATCCTGGTGGCACAGTTTTTTTGAATCGTTTTTGGAATTGCTATATTGTATAAGCAGTAATGAGTTGGAGGGGAAACCTGGGTGCAGGGTAGGATAGGGTAAGTATGTATTGGCAGGGTTACATGGTACATTCCCAGCTGAAGAGTCGAATTTCTTTCTGAGTCAAGATTTGTAGCCATCCAAAATGTGAGATTTGGGTTCAAAACTCAGGTGACTAAAGGATGTGAAACCATTCGCATGCCACCAAGATACCATTTGCAACGAAAAAGGGGGGCCCACCCCATCTACCAAGGATTTACCAACTTTAGCGATCATCGAAGTATTTATGGTATGTATACACATCTATCCTCAATACACACCTGGGTTTTACCTGAACCAACAGTTTCCGTTGGCCAACAAAGTAGGCATGCGAAGTGGTAAATGTACCAAACGTTTGTCGTGAAAAAACTATTCTGGTGGGTATATTGATGAGGGTTTAGGTACTTGCAATTTCGTCACCTTGACAATTCACGTCACAACATCAGCAGGTGGTATTTTGAACGGGATGGTGGATTCCATGTTCGACGTTTTTTTTTTGTAATCCAGGAATCCTCTTCATTACCCAACCAAGGTTTGTTTGTTATTGCCATTGCCACAACATGGGTGAAACTGATTAGACACCCAGAAGGTATTGACTAACTTCACCCTGCATTTCTGTTCCGTGCCAGGTCTTGAGTCATGAAATCTCATGTAATGATTGCAGTTTTTTTAGGGGATCGTTCATTTGATTTGGAAGTATAGCACCCCCAAAAAGGATAGAACTGTAGTTGGTCACTGTTGGTAGGATTTTACTATCTTCTAGTTTTCTATCTTTTCGGGGGTCACTATGGTGGATTTTTTGGTTGAAAGTGGCAGCCTCATTTTTTTGCCTTGATACTCACAGAGTTGGTGAAGAGTTGCGATGACTTCCAGGCTTCAGCGAGCGTGGAACAGAGCGGGAACCGAAACAGCCTTAATTGGCAAAGCCCCGTTTTTTGGGGCCCAGGGAACAATGCAAATGTTCGAGCGTTTCCAAGAGTTGCAAACTGGATCTGAAAGACATCCAGGTCTTTTGCGAGCTTTTGGTGAACCAATTAAGGTCTCTATACCAAGATTTCCATTGCGCTCCTATGGCATATTGTAGCGACCTCACAACAACCTCACCATTTCCATGACTGTTTCGGTCAGGGATATCATCCCCAAACTGGCTGGGTTTCCCAGGCGTGGTAAACCCATTGCCATAAATCTCCAAGTGGGGATGATCCGTTGTACTACACCCATTTGCTGGAACTCAGTTAAGGTAATCTATGGTATAGCCAGTTTTTCACATTTGTGATGGTTGTCCCATCTAAGTACTGGCTAATGTCCCAGTATTACCCATTCATTGATGGTAAATCCCTAGTGGCTAAATCTCAGTTTAATTTGGTTTCTCACATGGGTTTGTTTGGGAATTAGTTACCCCAGAATGCCGTGGTTCCAAAGATCAATGTCCCACTACAATTTACAACTTGGGGGGTCATCCAAGGTTAAACTCAGTCAGATCACCAGCTGCATCGGTTGTTCTGTCATGAATTGCTGGTAAATCACCATGATTATTGGTAAATCCCCATTGATAAATGGTTCAATCCCCATCATCTTTTCTGCCATTCAATCCCCATCATCTTTTCTGCCAAGATTGTCATTTTGTTTTTTTGTTGGACATAGCCCCCACCCACCAGTGACCACCAGAACCATCATCTTTGTAGATTTTTTTAGTAGTTTGATATCAACCTTCCTTGTCCGCTGTTAGTGGGTGGAGGCTATGTCTACGAGGTGTATCCGTATATATCATCTCATATTTTCAGACAACACCATGAAGCATGTATCGTAGTGGTCCTTGTATATTCCCTTCATATCCCCTTAATATCCCATGGTATCTCCATAAAATGGTTGGTGATCAACTGTTGATCAACTATAAGTAACCTATTGATTCTTTGTTGTCAACCAGGATATCTACAATATACAAGCTATCCAAGTTACCCTCTGGCAAACTAACATAGCTATCGAAAATGGCCATTTTTAATGGGAAAATCCACTATTTCTATGGCCATTTTCAATAGCAAACTGGTAGTTCACCAGAGGGTACAGTATTTCAGATTTCAAATGACCATTGTATCTGGTTTCTCAAGTACATATATATATACATATACATACAAAATACAAGCTATCCAAGTTATAGACTAGCTGTTCTTATCATTTTGCCTTCGCACGTCGTATGATTCGATTCGCGTGCCAGCTTCAAGGCCTGACACGCCCATCTCACACAACATTGACATCTACAAGGCGGAAATCCTTGAAACCTTGAGTTTGATGCAGCTAAGTGGTGAGTACCAAGCAACCGAAAATATGTGGATTTCACTTTTAGAAATATCCATATGGAAGTGGATGGATGTGAAGCAACCGAAAATTTGGGATTTCACTATAAGAAATATATCTGGAAGTGTATTAATGTAGCTGATTTATGATAGGTATGGTGGACATGGCTACATTAACAGAGGTGGAACGGATTGTGCATCCAGATGACTATGGAACTCGTGGACCCAAGGCGCTTGCGCTGCAGCATGTTTGGGGTTCAAAGGCCTGGACATTTCCAAATAAATATAGTTCCAGGTTGAATTACCAGGTTATTTTTGCATCAATATATTTGGTTGAAATTATATAGTTCAACATCTTCACCAGAATGATGATACACTGCAGACTCTCAACAAGACTGAAGAGAATGCTACTCCATATAGGTGTGTGATATGATAGGCGATTGTCTCAAGAACATGTAGGGGGATCCCAGCCAGGCTTGGTTCTGAGACCGTAGACACGCGGAAGTTGCGTGTGAGATCCTCCGGGATTTGCAATGGAAGTGTGCTCCATCGCATCAGGTGCCACGCTGGCTGAATTTGACATGGCTGATGTGGAAGGAAAATCTGCCAAAGTGCTGAAATCGATGGTGCACGCTAAGCTGGGCATTCCTAGGTTCAAACAAAGATTTTTCTCGGAAGATGGTTCCCATGAGATTCACGATGATGAGGTTTTCGGGGCAGATCCCATGAAACTCAAGCTTTTGCTATTGCAATTTTTGCCATCTAATTATGACGCAACCGAAGAGATGAATTTGACATGTAGGAGCAATGATTCAGTGGCGCTTGAAGAGCTGCTTCAACAACCTCAAGATCCCAACCAGGAAGATTGCATGGGCTCAACACCCTTGCACAATGCTGCCTTTTGGGGACATGATGAGCCTGCCCGTTTGCTGATTGAAGCAAGAGCAGAAATTGACACTATGGGACTTGGACGAGCCTTTTGAAATGATCTTGGGTATGAAATCACAGGCGGAGACAACAAACCCCTTGCATCTAGCAACTGAACAGGGCCATCTCAACGTTGTCCAACTTCTGGTCGAATTTGGTGCTGACAAGGACCAGCCTACTACATGTGATGCTGGGTCAATTCCTCTACACCTGGCTTGCGGAGAGGGCCATCTTGAAATTGCCCGTTTTTTGGTGGACGCTGGTGCAATGAAGGACCCGGCAAGAGCAGACAATGGGGCAACGCCATTGCACCTCGCAGCGGAATCGGGCCATCTCGATATTGTCAAACTTCTAGTGGATGCTGGAGCCAACAAGAACCAGCCTGCATCCGATGATGATGATGGGTCCACAGCCTTGCACATGGCGGCTGAAGAGGGCCATCTTGATGTGGTCTGCTTTCTGCTGGAGGTTGGGGCAAACAAGGACCAGCCAAGAACAGTCGATGGGGCGACACCTTTGCACCTTGCAGCTGAAAAGGGACACCTGGAGATTGCTCGAGTTTTGGTGGAGGCTGGTGCGAAAAAGGATCAGCCAAGAACGGACAATGGCTTCACACCCTTACACCTTGCAGCTTGCAAAGGCCATCTAGATCTTGTCCAGCTGCTGATTGAGCCCAGTGCCAACAGTGACATCTCTGTGGATCATTTGTCAACTGCTTCTGATTTGGCATTGCAGAAAGGCCACACGGAACTTGCCACTTTTTTGGCTGAGTTCCGGGCAACACCGCCGGCAAAGAAAATCCGCAGATCAAACTGACTCTGAAGTTGCAAACAAAAAGCAATGCTGCAACTTCTGCTTGATCAATGTGTACGTCCTGGCTAAGTTTAGCCATATTTTGTGTAGAGGGAATTCCGCTGAAACAATAAGTTTTGATTGCATTTATTCGGTATTGCATTCCATGTTAATAAACTATAGCTCTGCAAGTGCCCATGAGAGTTCATGAAGTGCAAAAATACCAACGAGTGCACTGGGGACGTAAATAATCATGTTACATCATGTCCATGTATGTTCATGGTAGATTGAGGATCTGCCTCATTCCTGGCCACTGTTTATCTTGGTTCATCGAACCCACAGGTGCCCCAGAGTTAGATTCTCAGCCAACTTGGTTTATAAGTCCAATAACTAACTAGGGTTTATGATAGGGTTCCTGACTAGTTACCAGTTGGGGATTACAAGCCAAGAAACATCACTGGGGGTTAGCACTCTTCATGTGCTGATGGGTGCCAATCAGGCTTTGGCAACAAAACAGGGCAACCTTTTTCCTTCCTAAGAGCTGACATGAGCTGACTAAGTAGTGAGACACGTGTCATGGGTCAAAAAACCTTACCAGCATCTGATTTCAGGATGGTGAAGTATCGCAATTCGACTTTTTTGGCATTCAATTGATACTTGGATTTTGTTGTCTTACTTTCAGTTTTTCTTGCCCTTCGGTATTCAAACGTGGCTAGCTGGGACATCCCCGAACAAAATGGAGGGTGCTGGGAAAATCAGTGAACTCAATAGGGGATTTTCCAACCAGCCATGTTTGATTGCCAAATTATAAAGCAGACCTGTCCCTGACTTCCGTGTCACAAGTGGTCTCGGAAAGTAGCATTTGCCTTGCCCCACCAGGATAGCATTTGTCCAGTGGGCACGCGCATCGGCGAGTGGCGACGCAACCGTTGTCATCACCTGCCAGGCACCATTCTGGTGGAACGTGCGGTGAAACTTACAGTGGAACTTGCAAAGATTGGCATTTTAGCCACCCAAATTTGTGGATTTTACATGATTTTACAAATAAAAACTGAGGAAGTCTTGTTTGACCTGGGTAGTTCGACTCAGGGGATGTATTTCGTGGCATCTATGCCAGTCATTTCACCACAAATGTCAAGAAGATGGAATCTGACTAAGATTGGTCTAACATCCAGACAAATGGGAAGATGTTTTCTGGATAGGATCATTTTGGAGGGTGCTGAAAAACTCGCCTGGGCGTTGATTTGTGAGGGTTGATGTATATCTAGGTCAGTTAATATATTCATAGAAAGTGCATGAAATCGTTATTTCACCTTGAAAAAAAGACTATTGGTATCTTATTATAGGCTTGCATATATGATTATCATGTTGATCAATTTGTTGATGCATGAACATGGTCAGTACACAAATAAAAAATGTGGGGAACATCCGAAAAAGATGGATTGCTCCAATCCATGATAGGTTTATTTTTTAGCCACAGAGGGAGGGGAAACGAAGAAGTTGTACCTTCTTATCTCCCGAGTTTCCACCCATCATTCTCCCATATCCCCATGGAATCCCCCATGGAATCCAGTATGTCTCATAGATTTGCCATGTGTAGATGAGAATCAAACATCGAAACCAAATGAATGGTATTAAAACCCATGAAATCCTCATGACAATCCCATGATAGTTGCTTAAATTCCCATTTAAGCTCCCATCAAATCCTTTTGAACATCTCATTCCCATTTTGGAATATTCCCACCTTGGTTTAAGTACTTGGTGGCTACTACTGTAGCACCAGAGCGTGACGCCACGCTCCGGAGAGGCAGCTGCATTCGTATCTACCTCACTTGGATCCCGCGAAAGGCGCAAAAACGGCACCGCGGAATCCCACGGGGGTCGTGAAGAAAATGAACTCATCTTTGGAAGCTGGGATAGCTACATGCCAACCGATCTAACATGTGTTTTTTCCAGGGTGTTTGAGATTGTACATTATTTTTGTGGCCCAAATTGTAAAATTACATCCAATTGTAAAATTACATCCAATTCTTATGCTAAGCATAACCTAAGCGATCAAACAATTAGAATTGTAGCAACCACACTTGGTAATGTCACTGTTTGGCCGCTGGTTTGGATGATCAGCTGATATCAGCTGATGCTTTTCTGGTTGAAAGCTACTTGGAGGATCCTCCCAGTGAGTGAGAAACCAAATACAATGGTCATCTGAAATCTGAAATAACTACGGAAACTAACATAACTGTGGAAAATAACCATGTTTAATGGGAAAATCCACTATCAATGGCCATTTTCAATAGCTATTTTTGGCATCATTGCAAAAGATTAAAAGTGCGACAATACAGGGGTTGGTAAATGTCCCAATTGAATTCAACCAACTCACACACACACACACACACACAATAGTTGCCGGCCGCGCCCCGGCCGTGAGGCCGGCCATCGACCAACTATTGGGGATTACATCCCAACAGATACTTGAAAGTGATGTTCAAAACCCCCAAATGGGACATTTACCAACCCCTGTTTAGCCCATGGTATATCCGGCAGCCACTTATCTAAGTGTTATCTATGGATCATGGGGGGTTACCGGTACATATGGATCCTTGAGGGGCTTAAAGTTGTAAGGTATAAACCACCTACCAAGTGTGATGCACATCCAAGTATCAGAGCTCCAGCACACGTCCGCAATTTCGGAGGAGCCGTGCAATGGGGACAGCGCGGAAGACCCACAGATCTTGTTCAACACCACCTGTAGGGAAACCTGTCCGTTTCGGACGTGCGTTCGATGAGATAGGGATCAGCTCAAATTTGGGGATTGAAGCAACACACGTCTGGAATGATGGTGAATGTAGGGGTCACTTTTTCCCCAAAGTGGCCTAACTTTTTCAGAAGAGTGGATTTACAGAACTGATTCAGAAAAGTGGGAGGTGTACCCTCTGGTAAAAACTAACATAACAATGGAAAATCGCCATTTTTCATGGGAAAATCCATTATTTCTATGGCCATTTTCAATAGCAAACCAGGCCAGAATTTCTCTGGGTGACACCCCAACCGCCTGTCGATGAACAGGAGGGATTGATACAAAGAAACATACCATGGCAATCGAAAATGGCAATAATAATATATTGGTTAATGGGAAAATTTACAGGAAACCATGGATTTCCCATCAAATATAGGGGTTTCCTGTAAATTTTCCCTTCAACCAATCCAATGACAATGAGAATTCCACCATTTATGCTTGTTTTTCCTTGTTTTCATCTCAACGCCTATTGATGGGGGGGGATTCAACGGGATTTCCCATCGTCATGTTTGATTACCGGAGGGTCCTTGTATCTCAAGCTTGGTCTATTTAGAGCGGAAAACCGGACTGGAGTGAGGTTTCCCAAATAAAGAACATATTCCTAGCAGCTTCCAATATGGGGATGGGTGATGACCACATTTTGGGGGAATAATCGTCTTTGAACCAGCTATTTTAGGACTTTTTAGGGTACCATCCGGATGCCAGGGTTTTGACTCGTGGCCGTAGTGATTGGGATCGCAGAATCTGGCCTCTGACACGCGGAAAGTGGAGATTCAAGATTTAGTTCCATGGCAAGTGGATCCTGGCCAGGCAAGATGTTTGCCAATGGGTAACATCAAGCATCTCTGACTCTAAAGTATTTATATATAGTGTTCGAATATTCTGAAACTTCCAATGAGGTTTGATTGCAATTTTGGTGGAACATCTTGACCACTGACTTACAGACTCTTTTCTTGCGTCATCCGCTGTCCGTTTGCTCACAGCTTTGGCTGAAAGAAATCATGAACCTGACTGCCACGGGTCAATCATAGCGGATGGAAGTTCAGATCGTCCATGGCAGCTAGATACACTACGCAGTACGGGGCCCTTGTCTCCATAGTCCATTGTGTCAAAATAAGCATCGCAGAGATAGGGAGTTTCGACCCAGGGTATCAATTCCCCCCTGGATGGCCCAAGATTCCTCAGCTTGACAAAATGCAGACGGACCATCCAGAGGTGTTAGTTGAGCCACGGGATCCCTTTCCCCATATAAAACGCCCCCCAGAAACCATGGTGGATGTATGGAATTTGCATACATAGAGCACCCCACATCCATTTGCTCCAGATGTTGTCCCTTGCGCGCCTTTCGTTGGCCCTTGCGGCTCTGTCGAATTTGCCGCTGCTGGCAGCGGAGAGCTTTCCGAGAACCCGGGAACGAGCTGCAGCGATCAGAGACGAGATCGAGTCTTGGCCTTGAAACCAACCATGACTGAGGGATTATAAGAATCATTCCATTTCTAGGGCTATGCTGAATTTCATAAACCTCAAACTTGGGGATGGTTCATTGCATTGGGTTTATCACATTTGGTTTTGTCATGTCATGTTCAGGCTAAAGCCACCACTCAGCAACAGCATTTGTGGGACATGATGATGGTGGTATCTTTATCTTTGTTGCCACATGGACGGATATGTATGAACATGCCTGCGTGCACATTTGGTAGAATGTGATACAGCGATATTGCAGCAACTTTCAGGAGGATACATTCAAAATGCGGTTTCTCAAAAGTGGTTCTCCAAATATTCCGTCAGCCGCAAGCTGCTTTTCCAGATGTTTTTTTCAGTTATTTTGTCATTTTTTTCCCGCTTAGCTACCGTGATTGAATAGGATCCTGTTTCACCAGTGACTCCCTTCAGCTTGGACACAAAGGGTACATTCTCAGAAGCGAACACCAATGGCAAGTGCAGGGTATGTAGGAGTATGTTGCTCGTGGAAGCATTTCATTTGATATCTAAACCACCTATAAGCCTATAAGTTGTTTTAGTTAATTAATGAGCATTAACTATAGACTGTATAAATATATATATATATGTATATATCTACTATAGACCCACGTTATTGAAGTCATAAACCAACTTAGCCAGCTGATCCATGCAGGAATCACCATGTTTGTGGGTGAAATCACAATTTTCTTGTGGTCCCTAGGTGAGCTGGCGACGACATTTGCATGCGCATCCTGAGCTCATGTATCAGGCAGCCGACCCGGAACATCTTTAGGGGGGGGGGTACCATTTACCCTCCAATAAAATAACATAGCTATGGTAAATGGATTTGTACATCATACCCCTCTAGAAATGGTGTTATTCCATAGTTATAGTTAGAATGGGCCATGCCCATCTTCCAACCCTGAACCCTGAACCCTCACATCCCCCAACATACACACAACATACACAACATTTTACAAACATTTCATAACAATCAACCACATACACCCTACCCAAAACATTTCATAACAACCAACCACATACACCCCAGCAAAAACATATCATCAAAACTAACCACATACATCCCATCNCAATCAACCACATACACCCTACCCAAAACATTTCATAACAACCAACCACATACACCCCAGCAAAAACATATCATCAAAACTAACCACATACATCCCATCCCCAAACCAATCATAACAATCAACCATAAACCCAATCCAAAAACAACTCCAATTTTTCAACAAGACAAGTCTTGTTGAAAAATTGCCCGCCTAAATTTACATAAACAATATTAATCAAACAATAATCCAAAAACCAAAACAGAAACCAACCACAAACCCAACATCAAAAAATTCTAACAGCATAANCCGCCTAAATTTACATAAACAATATTAATCAAACAATAATCCAAAAACCAAAACAGAAACCAACCACAAACCCAACATCAAAAAATTCTAACAGCATAACCTTGCCCCACTATATATCATCCCAAAAAATATGTTATAATTTATGTGGTATTTTGTTGGGCAAGGTTATGTTGATAGACAATTCATATTAAAGAATATGTATTAAGATTATATATTATAATTCCTAATATTTCTTTAAATACTTTTTAAAAAGAAATATTATTAATAAACCCCTTTAACCCACCCCCTTGCACCCCCCTGTCAGCATCCTGAACGATGAGAAGAAGCAGAGTTGATGGTCTGGACCTTGATTTTTTTAAATATAAATATTATTGTATATATGTATATTTTATACTACTTAATATTTTCCACAACTTCTATTACACCTATCACAGTATGGTATTATATTGTCCAGTGTATGGGTGTAATCATTATTTACCCTTTGCGCAGTTAAATTTGTTGTTATATTTCCTTTTTAATAATTGTATGAAACCCACATCCACAGTAATTACATTGGTTAGTTATATTATCAAAAAACCATTGAACATTTACATAGCCTTTTTTTGGTATTGTTCTTTTTGCTTTCCTGTCCTGTTGCTTGTAATTTTCTATTTTTCTTTCATATTTACTTTTCATACATTTATAATTGAATTCATCATTTACATCATCACTATATTTATAAAACTTTACCTTGTTTAAATCTCTGGCTCTTGTAATTGCCGTCCATAACCACTCCCTATAATTTCTAATGTCAAAATGGTTATAATCAAATATTGTTATATCTCCATCTATGCTACTGCCTTGGGCTGAGTGGCAGGTAGTGCAATGAGCAAATATAAAATTATCTCTTACCTTCTTAATCTGAATAGATTGAAGTATATCAGTTTTAGTATTTTTCAATGTCATAACCCCATCCTTTCCAATATGGACTATCTTATATTTAAAATTTACATTAAATACTGATGTAGGGGTTTTAGTGTATTCTCTACATATCAAAAATTCTCCCACTTCATATTCATCTTTTCTATTTTCTAGTTTCCTAATTTCACTTGCTACATTCTTACAAGTATCATTTAAGTAGGCAATGTTATGCTTTGAGCCACTTATGCTAGTGGTATATCTGAAATATTTTTCAATTACTTTTTTGAAAGGAAGTTTATTAACAAGAATATCAGTTTTTACATTTTTTAGTTTTTCTTTATCCTCTTTTGTTTTCAGTCTCTTACATTCTTTTAATAATATACTATTTGTAAAAATATTATTGATGATATGGTCAGCATACACTTCATACTCTTGAATGTTAGTTAATGGTTGAATAGGTTTTAGTTGCTTTGTGTCTCCTGTTGCTAAGATTATTTTCTTGCTTTTATTTTCTTCTACAAATTGTTTTATTCTCCAGTAGGTGCTTAAACTACTAAAATAAATCTCATCAAAAACTATCACATCATACCCTGAATAATCAAATGGTTCTAACTTTACATCACCAAAACTTATACCAAAAAACTTATTCAATGTTAAAGCATCTCCTTCAAATTCTTGTAGCAGTCTATTAGTAGGACATACAAACATTACCCTATAACCTTTATCTACCATTTTCTGACATATATAACTTTTGCCTGTGCCTGGGAAAACACCCCTTATCATCATTGGGTTATTTTCCTTGATAACTTCAATGATACTATCAGTGTCGTATTCATTTCTAATTTCAATGACTTTATGCTGATAAGTTGGTATTTCTATTTTTTCATTCTGCACAATATCATATAGGGTAGTTGGTAGTATGATGTCATCATCAGATTTACTAACTCTCCATCCTCCTATATCACTATGAAAGCTCAATAATTCTTGAGCCTTATCAACATCAGAAGTATCAATTACAAAAGCATCAGTTTTAACACTATGAATATAAATTCCATTATCTCTTAACTTATAGTATGCTTCATTCATTGTCATATTATGTTGTTGTAAAAGTAGTTCTTTGATATATCTGAAGCCATTTTTAAGTTTTGCTTTATCACTTAGATTTAAGATATAAGACTTTTGTTTTACCCGTTCATATCCTTCTTCATTTTGTTCTACATCTATTAGTTTATGTAATTTGCCACCGTATTCACTCTGGTAATCAATTGCCTCTGCTAAATTTCTGAATAATAATCTTTTCTGGTCTGTAGCCCCTCCTTTTTCCAATAATCCTATCAATACATTAACAATAAGTTTCTTTAAATATTTGTCTTCTTCTTCTATATCACTTATTGTCATTCCCTTCAATTCGTTGAATAATTCTTCATAATCCACATTATGGACTTGTCAAGGGGCTTTGTAATATAAAACTTTTATATTCTTTAGAATTCTTGTATCAGTAATCTGTTTCAATAACTTGCCATAGATTAAATTATACTTCTTGTTGAAAAATTACTTTGCTTCGAGTGATCCCCACCACGATACTTTCTTTGGAATATAGTGTGATACAGATTTTGACATTCTTTTTGTGGCAAAACTTTATGGCAGGGAAGAGGAGGAGAGGACAACTCTGATGAAATCTAGAGACCTTCGGTCTCTAGATTTCATCAGAGTTGTCCTCTCCTCCTCTTCCTCTTGGCATTCTATCTGATATTTTCTCTGACATATGCTCTGACATTCTATCTGACATATGTTCTGACATTCTATCTGACATATGTTCTGACATTCTATCTGACATTCTTTCTGGCAT
>BGPT01000149.1:198946-210257 GCA_003297045.1 Symbiodinium sp. clade C Y103 | reverse complement strand
TGTTCTGACATTCTATCTGACATATGTTCTGACATTCTATCTGACATTCTTTCTGGCATTCTAGCTGGCATTCTTCTGGCATTCTGTCTGGCATTCTAGATCGCATTCTTTCTGACATTCTATCTGTCATATCTTCTGACATTCTTTCTGACATTCTATCTGGCATCTTGTCTGGCATTCTATCTGGCATTCTATCTGCCATTCTTTCTGGCATNATTCTTTCTGACATTCTATCTGGCATCTTGTCTGGCATTCTATCTGGCATTCTATCTGCCATTCTTTCTGGCATTCTATCTGGCATTCTTTCTGGCATGAATTCTGACATTCTTTCTGGCATTCTATCTGACATTCTTTCTGGCATTCTTTCTGGCATTCTTTCTGGCATTCTTTCTGGCATTCTATCTGGCAATCTATCTGGCATTCTATCTGGCATTCTTTCTGGCATTCTTTCTGGCATTCTTTCTGGCATTCTATCTGGCAATCTATCTGGCATTCTATCTGGCATTCTTTCTGGCATTCTATCTGGCATTTTATCTGGCATTCTTTCTGGCATTCTATCTGGCATTCTATCTGGCATATCTTTCTGACATTCTTTCTGACACTCTATCTGACATTCTATCTGGCGTTCTATCTGACATTCTATCTGGCATTCTATCTGACAGTCTTAAGTCCGGCAGTGCCCACTGGGATCTGGAGCTCGCGGTTGAAGTCCGGCAGTGCCCACTGGGATCTGGAGCTCGCGGTTGAAGTCCGGCAGTGCCCACTGCGATCTGCAGCTGGCGACGATGAAGCACGAGGAGTACGAGGAGGAGTACGAGGAGGAGGAGGATGTCGTCCACCCCCGCCCCCCGCCCCCCCGCGCCGCTCTGATAAAATCTAGTAACCCTCACCTGGCAGGTGGGGAATAACATTCTACTTCTAAACTTAGTTGATAATAATGGGTTTCCTTCAGCCACTTCAACATAATATAAAGTATAATCTGATAGTTCATTAATATTAATACTCTCATTATAAACTTTCCAAATGTCAAACTGGTTAAATACCATAGCACTTACAATATTGATAAGTTGGTAAGCAAAGGCTTTAGATAAATCTATTTCAGTCTTCCCTTTACCGGTTTTACAATCTGGGTTAAATAATCCTACTGGCACGACTGTCCTAGTTTCATCTAATATCTTAATATCAATATCATTATAAAAACTTTTATGGGCTACATTAAACAGAGACTTATGAAAATTAAAAAATGCTAAACTCATATTGTCATATGTAGTTTCATTACTAACTGCTATACATCCATCAGCAGAAGTTTTAACTAGATTTTGTGTTTTAATGATGTATTTAGTATTGTTAAATTTCATTATGATTTCTGTTATAGTACCTGCTTGAAACCTTATTTTTGGTTCATACCCAGCAGTAAGCAGTTGAAAAAATAATTCAGTTAAACTATTATTTTCAGCAATTAAATGCATTTGTTTTGTATCTTCTGCGATTTCAATTTTTAGTATATCATCTATGTTATTTATCATCTGAAATTTGGGTGGTTCTTCTTTATCAGTTATGTAGTAGTCAGTAGATGCTTTTACAGTAGGTATTTTACTTTCCGGCTTCTGTTGAATGCTCTTGAGGTCATGATTTAAAACATAGATATGGTTGTTTTTAACTAAAGCGTAGAAGGTCTTGATATGGTGGTTTCTTTTGGGTGGGTCATACTTATACACTAAAGCATTTAAATAATTATATATTCTAACTTGGATACTGAATTCTACAAACACTTTTTCCATTTCCTGAATTGATGCTCCTTTTTCATAAAAGTCATTTCTACCTAAAATTTGAACAATCCTTTCAACTGTCAGTCTCTTTCTTGCTTTCTCATTCATAATTGTATCCTTGTAAAAGTCAGTAAGGGCATTAACCCAACACATATTATTTATATAATGTCCCTTTTCAATTGCTTTTTTAATGGTTGATGCTTCCATTTTTAAAGGTGTATGTATATAATTATGGTATAGTGATACATTAATTGCATCAGTTAAGTTTTCATTAAGTATATTGAATTTTTCACCCTTCTTATTTACTACTTCTACTGATGTAATCTTAATACAATGAAAAATATTATCTTGGTAATACATCTGTAAGGTATTGATTAACTCATCAAATTCTGTATCATTCTTCAAAAGAGCCATTACTTCAGTAAATCTTGGATTTATCTTTCCTTCATATTGGTCTTCTAAAGTTTCAAACCTGAAAATTCTTTGTCCTATAATGTCCTTTGGGAAGTTAGATACAGTGATTGTAGCATTTCTAATATCAAAACTGTCAATGTAATAAGGCTGATTAAGGTATTTAAAAGATGGCTTTATTTTTTCATTCACTGGCTTTCTAGTGGTGAAGACTTCAAAATTGATAAAGTATGCATTCTTCTGGTTTTTCTTCTTTGCTTCTTCCATTCTTTTATTCAATGGCTTTTGTTCCTTAAACTTCTGTATGGTGCTTTTATATTTTTCAAAAGTTTTATCATAAATCCTTTTATTATCAGAAGTTAAACCTTTAATGTAATTTTCTGCGGTTGCTACATTTGCTATTTTTCTTTCAGTGTATAGTTCTATGATTTCATCAATTCTTTTTTTTGTTGCTCTGGTGGTTTTGTCATTAATCCTCTTGCCTTTCAACTTTTTTAGTTCTGAAATATTCCTTGCTAAAAACTTGTTCATAATACAACCTATATATTTATATTATAAAATATTTCTTTAAATAACATTTTTACAAGAATTTTTTATAGTAAAATTTCTATATATTTTTTTCAAAAGTCAAAAATGAATTTCATAAATCTGCATTATAAAATCCATTGCTTATTCAAAATCGGATGCATTATTCAAAAACTGTTTCATCTCTTTGTCCCTTTGCTTTTTCTTATCTGATTGTTGATAATTTAAAGTATTGAATAGTTTGTCAAATTTATACTGGCTTATTCTGACACACACATCACAAAACCCCATAGCATCAGATAATTTTATTGGTAAATTGAATTCATATGTTTTAAACTGCAATATATTAGTTGTGTATAATATGCGGTAATATTTGTTCTTTTCTTTTTCAGTCCTTTTTAGATAATCTTTTATCTCTATCCCTATATTGGCCATAAATTTCATTTTGCTAAATACAAAATCTGTCATATTACTTCTGGTAAAGGTGCTTAAGTTTGTTTTGTTTTGTTCGGTGTATTCATTTTTATATTTCTGATGATAGTTGTACCATAAGCGAAAGAAAGTCAAGGGTCTTTCAAAATTATCAGTATCTAAAACCATACCACCTAAGTGTTCGTTTTCATATGCTTCTTTAAACTCTTTGTGAAGTTCTTTAGTGTATTTTTTTTGTTTTCTTCTGAAAGTGTTTGCTTAATTTTTTTGTATGTAGGATATGGGTTTAACCTTGTAAAGTAGTATGTTTTAAGGTGTTTTTCTTCAAAATTATCTATGGTTTTCTTTCTTTCATTTGCTTCATTAGTTATTGTGTCCCTCACTTTAGAACATATTTTGCAAGTATGAAAAGTTAAAATTTCATTACATATATTTGTAGGTAATATTTTTGATAATTCCATTCTGATATTTGAACATTGCCTTTTGCATGCTTTACAAGTCTTTGTGATTTCTAGCACTTTGTTTTTTTCATCCTTTAGACCTAACATTACTATATAATATATATTATAAAATATTTCTTTAAATAACATTTTTACAAGAATTTTTTATAGTAAAATTTCTATATTTTTTTTCAAAAATCATATTTTCAGCAACTCATGACGCATCAACTTTCTAGGATAGTCAGCCATTTTAAAATATGTTTGTCCTAGTGATTTAGTAATCTCTTCTACTGTATATTCACCCTGTAAAAAATTGCTTGTCCGCTCCTTTTCTGTGATTGCCTTTTTTCTTATAATCTTTACCTTATCTCCTACTTTTATCTCTGGATATAATTTTTCCTTTCTTGCTTTCATCAATATATTTAATCTTGCCCTAAATTCATTGTCTTTATTTCTTGCCTTGTTTGGTGTCATTCCTGTAGCACTATGTATATCTTTATTATTGTAGGTAAGCATTATTTCAAAAATGTAGTCTATCCATTGTATATTTTCTTTGCCTTTCTTCTCATCTGCTTCTACTCTCTTAAACAGTTTATCCTTAAATGTTCTGATAAATCTCTCCGCAAATGCGGGGTGATTTCTTGTTCTGTAAAGTTCAATGCCTTCACCTTCAACAAATTGTTTAAACTCATCTCCTGCTATGGCTCTTTCATCATCAGTATAAATTAACTGCGGTTTCTCTTTCATTTTATTTAATGCTTCCATTGTCCCAGCTATTACATCAGGGGCATCTTTACTTTTAATTGGGACTACTGTTGCTTCTTTTGCCATTTTTGCTTCCAGTCTCTTTTGTATCTTTTCTTTGTTTTTATTTGTTCTCTTGCTCTTCTTTCTGCTTGTTTTGTCTTCTNACTGTTGCTTCTTTTGCCATTTTTGCTTCCAGTCTCTTTTGTATCTTTTCTTTGTTTTTATTTGTTCTCTTGCTCTTCTTTCTGCTTGTTTTGTCTTCTGGTTCATCACCTTCTCTCTTTTCGGCATTTGGTCTTAAATCAACATATTTAATTTTGGGGCGTCCGGCTTTTCCTTTAGGTTCTACATCTGTTTCTGGTGTTCCTCTTTTAGGTTTGCTGGATGTATCCATTGGGGCTTGATTACTAGATGCTGGTATTGTAGCATTAGGACTTAATCTTTTTGTTGGCACTTTTGCTGGTTGCATCTCATCATCTGTATCAGTGGCTATTGGAAAAAACTGCGGTGCTACTCTTGGGGGTTGAATATTTAACATTTGCTCTGCCAGTGTTGGCTTGGCTTGTTTAAATACTTCTCCTCTGTGGTTCATTGCTGTTTCTTCTTTTCTTTTCATTGCTGTGTTTCTTCTCTGTTCCAGTTCTAAATGCATTTGCGAGGCTTGTTGAAGCCTTGTTGATGGAGGGGCTTGTGTTGGCTGTTGTTGAGGTTTTGGCATTCCTTCTGCATCAACATCCATTGGGGTTTGTGGTATTATAGATGGTGATTGTAAAGGCAATGCTCTAGCCCTTTCAGTGTGAAATGTTTTTCCAGCTGTTCTAACATTCTTTCTCAACAACATCTCTCCCATATGTCTCAACAATAGTCTTTCTTGTTCATCCTTCAACTCTTCTAGAAAATTAGGACCATCAAAGAATGAACCCTCTGGACTGTTTCTGAAAAAGGTAGCATCACGGTTTGGCAACTTTCCAGTTATTGTTTTATTTTCATCAAGCAACCCAATAATTTCTTGATATGTGGGGCGTCTTCTAAAACCATACTTACTAAATTTATTAACATTTTCTAATTTTGCAGTTTCTGACATAGTAATATAAAATAAGTTAGAATTTATTTTATATTATTACATTATTCCAAATTTTAAACTTTTAAAAGAATTTATTTGTTGTTGTAAGTGTTCCAGTGTGTTGTGATTTAAGTTATCCCTTTGAACTTCATTGCTCATCTTGTCAGCTTGATTTCTGTAATTAACTCTTTCATTTGCTTGTCTTAGGTCATTTTGATAATATATTAATTTTTCTCTTGTTTCATTTCTATCCAGTTTTTCTGTTGCTTTTATTCATATCTTGTTTGTAATTAAAGGTTGTATTGGCATCGGTAATGCCAAACTTAGCCATCATTTTTTTATCCATTGGTTTTTTCATCTTCTTGTATAACATTATTATATATTAATTCTAGAAAAAAAACCTAATCATAAACAACTGCTCCATCAGAGCGCAGTTCCAAAATGCTTTCGCTAACGAGATGACAAAACACTTCTTGAATTTGTTCTGTTGATGCTAATGCTCCCTCTGTTCCTTTCAATTTAAAAGTAATTAAAGAGCCCATTTTAGTATTGACTGATGTAAAATTAACTGATGGCATTTTTTCAAATGATATACCAATGACAAATTTGTTTTCCCGATATTGTTTGTAGCTGATATTTAAACTGTTCTGTTCAGGGTTCATCAGATTAACAGTGCGTCGCAAGAAATAAAAGGCTTCTGACAAACTTTGACATTCAAACTCAGGATATTTTTTGTTAGCAATTTGCAACTGCCAACTTAAAGCCCTAGTGCTATCAGCAAAACCTTTACCTTCTTGAAGTGGCACTGTTTCAGCTAATGGTCCATCATTAATTTCTCCATTAATCATTGTGTTATAAAAATAGTTCCATCGCTTATGTAAATAGTTATCTGGCATATAGTAGCCATATCTACTTCCTCCTCTTGGTTGTCGGTATAAAGTAATGAAAGCATGTGATAATTTTGATGCAGATTTTACAATATTCATATTAATTTCACCTCCACCTGTGTTGAATGTTTGTGTGATTGTGTGGTATTGTGGAATTACCATTTTAAGGCTAGTTCCAGATAAGAGTGCAGAAGTGATAGAGTTATCCACAGAATTATCAAGTGAAACCGTCTCGCATCTCAAATAAACACCAGTTATAACCCAGTCATCACCAGTAGCTGTATTACCACCTTGGAAATAATAACCTTGTTTATCAGTTTCAGTGGTTGGGTTTGCTGTTGCATCCCCTTGAGGAACAATAATAGGCTCATTGCCATCTGATACAATGGTAAATTCTAATTCTAATGGGGCGACTCGCAACGGAAGGTAATAGTTGCTTTCCATCAAGCCACAGCACATTTTATGAGCAAGTTTTACTTTTCCATTATTGCCGGGAATTCCTGTTAAAGAATGTCTGGTAGGTCTCATATCAATTCTTCCATATTCGTTGTGGTCTCCTGCTGTATCTACTGTTGCTACACCTCCTGCATTGGTTGCTCCTGATGTTGTATAATCAATCATATTGTTAAGTCCATTGGCATACTTATGATAATCATCATCCCAAGAAGGATTAGCTGAGCTTTCAATGTCATCCATTTCATTAACTTCTTTTGATTTAAAGCTCTTGTATAATTCACAATGTCGGTTGTATTCAACAATATCCTGAACTAACTGACCTGCTACTGTTGCCCTGTATCTACTGAAAAAGGCATGCAAGCCTCCTAAGGGTCTTAGGAATTTAGCACGGGCATCACTTCTATTTTCTAATGTTGCAAATAACCGCACACTAGATAAGTCTAAGTATTGGTTAGCATCACCACTAATGTAAAATCTTATATTCTTGTTATCTTTTGGAGAATAAACTGAAGAACCTGATGGAAAATAATTGACATGTCGGCGGTCAGTAATGAATTGTGCTGTCTGTGGCAATCCAAAATTTAATTCTGGAATATCTACATCTTGACTTTCGGCGATTAGGTTGTCCATAACTTATATAATGTTAATGAGATTTTTTTTTTAGATTTTATATTAATATTTTTTTTAGTTTGATGTGGAGTTAATTTTATAGCATTATTTTTTATAATATTTTCATCTGTATCTTCCACTAACTTTTTTATTTGTTCATATTCTTTTACACCTTCTTTCATTGCTCTTACTACTTGTCTATAACTAGATTTATTTTTATTTAACAGAATTGGCTGTTGTAGTGGCGTCATCTTCCTTTGAAACATTATTATTTTTTTTTAATTGTTTTGCTTTGCTTTCATTCGTCAATATCTCTAACAATTCATAAATGTTGTTTATTTGTTTTCTCATATCTTCAACTTTTTCCTTTAAACTATCCACTTCCGTTTTTGATTGGGAACAACAATATAAAAACATATTATATAATAATATATTTATTAAATATTTATTGTTGAATTGGGGAATTTGGGGAAATGCCATTTGAAATGTGAGTGGTAGGTCTTATATGAAACATACCTTGACCTTCAAATTTTTTGTAGGTATGGGCAATAATAGGGTTCCAATCCTTAAAATCAGATGTTTCAGCATAACCATCTAACCAACTCACTATGTCCCCATGATTTCTGAAATCCAATTTTCTAGGATTTTGTTTCCCTTTTCTTGCTGACGCTAAACTGTGTCCAACAAGTCTATTAACATCTGGGTTTTTCTTCAAGGCTTCCATTACATCCTTATACTTTTGAGTATTATGAGCATTTCTAGAAGGCAACTTTGTAAAATTATCTATCCAATCCTTTTCCCAATCACCATCTTTCCCACCTGTTCCACTTATGTAAAGTGTATTACCTGTTCTGTATATACCTGATGGACTTCTATAAGCATTGTTCAATCCTTGTTTGTCTTCAATTTTGTTTTTGTTCTGTAGGTTTCTTTCTTCCTTGTATAGTGTTGTATTTTGTCTGAATTTCTCATTTAAGTTTCTGCTGAAATTATCCATTCTCTGGTTTAAATCTTCTTGTTTCTTTTCAGTGTCTTTTATAAATTCTTCCTTACCTAACCTCATAAGTTCTTCCAATGCTAACTTACCGGTTTTTCTTACTAGCTCTCTCATCTGGTCTCTTGTTAAAACACTTTCTATTGCTTCCCCATTTATAATTCTTTCCATTGCTTCTCTGCCAAATTGTCTCCCAACTTGTCTTAACGCATTGCCAACTGCCATTCTTCCAACTCCTGCCATAAATCCAATCATTTATATTATAAAATAGATTTTCTACATTAGAATATAATAATATGAGTAATAAATTAGTATATAAGAAAATATTCATTGATAGCAATTACAGAACTGCTCAATCCCGTTCAAGTGCTGATTTTTCCATTGAGCTAAATGAAAACATTGAAACACTAGAAGGCACTAAATGCTGGATTACTGATGTATCAATACCCGCAGTGTGGAAAACGACAGAGGTGGGTTTTTATGAATACTTGTATGTTATGGTGTTTAATGCCGATACATTAGTTAAAAAATTTGGAGTTTATTTAGGAAACAAAATTTATTTTGCTGAACAGTTGTGTTTTGACATAAACGAAGGGATGAACAACAACACAACAGATTTATCTGCTGGTGGTATTTTTGTCTATGCATACAACTCAGCAACAAGAACTGTAGAGATAAAGGTTAAGGATGGATTGCCTTATACAATCAAAATTCCTACTGATGCTGAACTACAAACTTATGTAGGTGGTGTATGGGATACAGGACAGTCAAACTATTCAACCAGAAACATTGTATCTATAAACTATCTTTTAAGCAACTTTGTGCCTACAAATCCTATTGCTACATGGACTTCATCTTATTTAAATTTAGTTCCTTTTCGTGCTGTGTATATTTCTTCAACAAGTTTGTCAGATTATCATTATTCTGCGCCTAATTCATATTCATCAAGCATCATAAGGAAGGTTTTAGTAGATGAACAACTTGGGGGGATAATAACAGATAAGGGAGCACCATTAAGTGAAGACTACTTGGATATTGGTAATAAAAATTTGAAAAAATTAAACTTCAGAATAACAGATGAGAGGGGCACAACTCTAAACCTTTATGGGATACCGGTTCAATTTGGATTAGTATTAGGGCATTCAAGTTATTAAATAATGTTCTATATATTTTCATTTAAAGAGTGAATTATATAGAATAATAATGAATATTTGTGAAAATAAGTATCAGAATTCAAAAAAATATACCATTAGAAATAGTATAGATGATGACATATACATTGGAAGCACAATTGGTGATATAAATAAAAGGTTCCACAGACACAAGATAGATGCACAAAATCCAGCATTTCAACATATGCCTTTGTATGCCAAGATAAAAGAAGTTGGTATTGAACATTTCTATGTAGAATTGTTGGAAAAAGTAATTTGTAATGACCGCATTGAACTTAACCAAAGGGAAGGTGAATGGTTAAGGAAAATAGGAACATTAAACAAGAACAAACACAATGGTAGTGGATTGTCAGGTAAAGAGTATTATGATACAAATAGGGAACATATCTTAAAACAAAAGAAAACATATTACGAGACAAACAAAGAAAAAATCCAAAACTATTCCAAAGAATACAATAAAGCAACAAATTATAGCAGAAAGTATTACCAAACAAATAAAGATTTGATTGCTGAAAAAAGTAAGACATATTACGAAAGAAACAGGGAGCACATATTAAACCAGAAAAAAGAATACAAGAAGAGATTGAAAGAAAACAACAAAATAGGTTGGATGATATATTCTTGATATTTTCGGTTTAAAAAGAAAATATTAAGAATATTAACAGAATTTTTGTAGAACATATAATATGAGCACTGTTAAAGTGGTTGATTTAAATAATGAAGCAGTTGAAGAAGAAGCCCCTGAGCCTCAACCAATTGAAGAAGTTGAAGAACAACAACCTGAAGTCATTAATGAAGTTGTTAATGAAGTTGTTGAACAACCACAAGAAGAAATTAAAGAAGCGAAACCTAAAAGACTAACACAGAAGGATAGAATACAATGCCCAAAATGCCTTAAAGAAATGACAGTGAAGTCATACAGATATTCTCATGAAAAAAATTGTGGTGGTCAATTAACAGAGAAGCCAGTAAAACCTCATGCAAATCCAAAATCAAAGCCCAAAACCAAACCTAAACCTAAACAACCTCCAAAACCCCCACCAGAAGTTTATTATTCAGAAAGTGATGATGATGATAATGAAGTGCCACAACAACCCTTGATAAAAAAGAAGCAAAAGCAACCAATTCAACACATCAACCCTGCTGATGTGATGGCTCAACAATATCTAGCGCTTCAACAACAACTCATACAACAAAAACAGGAAAGATATAATAAAGTCTGTGCTAGTATTTTTGCACCAAGAAGTAAAAAAAGATAAATATAAAATAATATCTCAAGTATTTTATATTAATGAGTGGTTTAACTTTAGATGGACATACATAATACATAGGAACTCAATTCATAAAACTTTAAATACAGGCACTTCAAATCTAGCAACTGAAAACTATGTTTTAGAACAAGTGGCATTGGGCGGAGGTGGTGGTGGCACAGGCACGACTAACTTAACCAATTATTACAATAAATCTGAGACAGATACATTATTAAATAATAAATATAGTAAATCAGAAACTGATACATTATTAAATAATAAATATGATAAGACTGAAACAGATACATTGTTAGATGCCAAACTGAATATTAACAATCCACAAGATGTTTCGGGAACATTANGATACATTATTAAATAATAAATATGATAAGACTGAAACAGATACATTGTTAGATGCCAAACTGAATATTAACAATCCACAAGATGTTTCGGGAACATTAAGACTGGGTCATATTGATGGCTTATCAAAAATAATTTTGAATGGTGTAGCATCAAGCAAAGACTTTTATGTCAATGGGGATGGGGAAATAAATGG
>BGPT01000149.1:126327-182887 GCA_003297045.1 Symbiodinium sp. clade C Y103 | reverse complement strand
TCATTCTTGCAACGGATGTTGTTTGCAACCCAGTCATTTCCAGCCAGCTACCAATCCCGGCAGCATCCCGACTCAAAATGTGAAGTGCAGAGATGTATTCACACGCATCACTGACGGGCCAGGGAAGCAAGGATGATTTNAAAATGTGAAGTGCAGAGATGTATTCACACGCATCACTGACGGGCCAGGGAAGCAAGGATGATTTTGATGTCAATGACAAGATTGAAGCGAACAGAAATAAGTAGTAAATTCACATATGCGCAGAGGAACTACATGATTGAACGACTCCAAGGAGTAGTTCAGGCCCAAGTCTCCTCCTTGTCCGGAAGCAGGAAGACACACATCACCTTCTGCCAAACTGCTCATGATAGGCTCCTTGTGTGGCACGTTGGATCCCAATTGTTAATCAGACTATCTGCTCAGAAAGGGGTCATGTATGGTCAAGCTGTGCATTTCCCACTTTGAAACGGCACAAAGTTCAGGGAATTTCAAGGACATCGCATCCGCAGGTGCAGTGGTCGGGATATGCATACTCGAGTATTTGGATGAAAAACAAAAATACAGTAGGTTGTCAATTCCAGGATCTAGCTCAGTGCAAGAAGGGATGACCCAAGAAAAAATTCAGCTCCTCCTTCATACAAATTAGGGTAGCACATGCACTTGGGAACCGCACGTCTCCAAAACCCACGTCCAAAGGGATGACCTTTCCAAGAGCACATGTACAGCTCCAGGTTGAAATTGGCGAAATGGCAAAGCAATCAGCAATATCAAGCAATACTGGGCAATTCAATTGGCCATTCCTTTCTCAAGCAACATAAGTGTTGATGGCATTCTTTCATGTTTGGATCCTCTGGGAGTCTGGGGATTTTTGGCGAAGATGAAATATGCACCTTCAGAGCAGTTTCTGACTTGGCTATTTTCACAGCCTCATTTCATTAGACACGTATTATCTGAAGCTTGTTCCGTCTTGAAAGTTTAACTTTCTATCAACTACTTCCGGAACAAGGTACCTTCAACTCTCTGGTTTGAGACCTCGACAGGCTTTGGTATGCAAGTCATGTATATACAATGCCTATATTATTACATACTTAAATATATATATATACATTTATATATATATATATTACCTTAGGCATAGCTTAGGCTAGCGACTTAGATCGAAGATGTGTGACCCGACAGAGATCGTTCCTCGACCCCGAAGCCTTCATCCGCTGGATCTCCGCCACCACATCGGCCAGTCGCTCAGGTCCTGGCCACGCAGCAACAAGCAGCAACGAGCCACTGGGGGAATGTAATGTGGGTAAAACAATAATAAACCTCCCATTTTGGAATGGTATATACCAACTATTTATAGTGATTTTGGGGATGGTTTACTATTGTTTTACCAACACTACTGCAAATATATTATGCAAATTATACTGGGATCTTGAAATCGGAATTCAATCAATGTCCAATTTGTTCCAAGTTGATGTTCATGATCCTTACATATCCTTACTTTACCATGATACCCTCTGTCTCACTGCTTCCGCTAGCGGCTCCTTGCCCATGACCATCCTCTGGCTGCGCGGCAGCAGCCAGGAATGCATTCAGCAAATCCAGCAGGTGGATCAACATGGAGCCCTTGGATCTGCAGCCTGTAGCTGAGTTGGATCCAGGATACGAGTTGGATAAGTTGGATTATCCTTTGGTTTTCAGCGTTTTGTGGTACTAGGATGTACTAGGATGTGGACTGGACGCATTTCCTTTATTTAAGACTTAACTTTGGAAACCGTACTTCGTGACACGCTGTGACAGTTTATAAATATCTATAATTCTCATTGTTGCCATAGGCCGAGCAGCTTTTTCGTATTTCTTCTCCAACCTGACAAAAGCGAAGGACGAGACTTCAGATTTGGGATTGACTGCTGGAGTCTGTGAAAAACTCTCCACATTGACCTTTAGAGAGGCTTTGCAGCGATCTGCAGGTGCAAACGGGATGTCCACTTGGAACAACCTCCAACTAAACTGGAACTTGCACTAAGAAGCCATAGGTAACGCGAGAATTTATCTCGTCATCAAATTAGTTTGAGATTGAATTGATTGCAGCAGCAGGTGCACCAGAATCATAGACCATCCAGTCCCTACGGAATCATACGAATTCAGGAAAGCATACAAAATCAGGAAATCTGATATCGGATGATATTGGTGGGAAACACAGGCAGTAATGCACAGGTTTGAACCATCAGCAATGTGTCATTCACCAACACCAAACAAGAAAAAGCAGCCGAGTAACAGGACCACAGTTGAACAGGCTCTTGATCCTCCGAGTGTTCAAGGCTTCTGCTCCCAAGGACAACAATCTTCTGGAATCTTCCTCTGCCACTTCCTCTGAGATTCCCTCTCCACCCACGCGCGCCAAGCGTTTGCCCGTGGCCACAGGCCAAAGGGAAGCGGGTAGACCGTGTAGGACTTTCATGGCACCGGGACATCTCACCAGCGCCTGAGGAGGCACCAACACTTCCGAGGGACGATAGAGTTGACTCTCTCCCACAACAGGTACTACTGGAGCATCTCCCAAATAACTCACGGCTTGCTCCAACAAGCGACGCCAGAAGGGTTCCAGGACACGCCGTCCATCCAACAAGGTCAACAAATTGCTGCTGCCATCGCAGCCATCGCAGCTATCGCCGCGACCATAGGTGCCAATGGCTTCAGCCAACGCCTCGGCTGCAACCCCACGAAGCCACACATTGCGAGGATCCTCCAGGTGGAAGTCCTCCCGGTTGGAGGTCAAAGCCCAAGGAGCATGGAGAGAGAAACGGAAACCCACGGGCCGCACTGGTAAGAAGCAGAACCTCACCGGCAAAGATGGGCAAAAGGCAAAGAACTCATGGAACATCATTGAGCAACTGCGTTTTATGAAGAGCTTGTTGATGCTTGTTTGAAATCAAGTAAACTAATCAAAGAATCAGGCACTCACTCGCAGTTCAATCAATCCCAACAGCCTGAAAAGCAATTTTTTTGCTCTTTGCAAAACACAAAATGGTGCTTCCCAGTGAACACGTGGGACCGTCAGCAAATTATAAACTGCGCCGCCAAGAAACACAGGATCTGCATCGGCATCTGAAGCTGAAGAGCTGTCTACTGCCTTTGTGGCCACCTCAACAAAGATCTGCCCACAGGGACGACAAGAGCCATGATTTCTTGTCAGTCAGAAATGCACCATCTTGCAATCATAGCTTCAGGGCATAGGAAGAGTGAGCAGGCCCAACTGTTTCTGTTGAAGAACAATGCTATTGGAGGAGATGCTTTTGGGAGAACACCCAGAATACTCAAAGGATTTCTGTGGCCGCTATCACTGATGCCTGCCCAGGCCTACCAATTTTTTGGCTGGAAATCACAGGTTAGAACTGTGCTCGCGAAGCAACATAATTCACCACCATGATGGCAAGACCACAATGGATGGCTCAGAGATGGTGAGATGATGAGAGCTTCTGGGGCCATGGCGGCACTCTTCCGGAAGGCCACAACCACCTATCAGAGCTCGGCTTGAGCCTTGAGAACTTGATCTGCCAAGGCAATATGGACTCACCGGCCTCCTCTTTACGGCTCCCTTCTTCGACACCCAAGGGGAGCACATCCCTGGGCACAACCTTTCCGCCAGGGCTGCAGAGTAAAGCAAGATACCGAAGCACAATGGAAACTTATGATGAATTATCAATTAAATTATGTGGCATTGAAGGATTGACTAATTCACTGAATTTGACAATCTGTTTGAAATCTCATCCCGTGTCGTGCAAAGTGTAGTCACGGTGGAATGAGATATTTGTACAGCTTGCTACATCAACAATGGTCGACTGTTGCTCAAACTGGATTAACTTACCATGTACTCTGGTTGTGTAACCTTTTTTAAACATCATTTATAATTTATAGTGAACTTCCTATGTCTCTCAATAGCATTCAACTTTATTCAATTCCTCATCATTGCTCTGGTGCAGAGTGCACATTCCACTGTTTTCCAAGTGTTTTTCTGACTGGGATCCCCTGACCGCTGTTTTCCGATGAACAAAGTATGCGATCTCCTTGCCGAGTTGACGATCTGGGATTTGGAACCCCATATCAAGTCATTGACATCCTGTTCCCTTGGAAGAAACTGTTTGAAACTGCTTTTTTCTTGCTATATTTATAGGCAAGACCATGGCGGAAAGCTTTGCCGCACCTCTGTCTCTGCAGAACCTGCTCGCATCAAGTTGGAAAAACGATGAACAACGTTTCAAAAACTCGAACCGCAATCTTCAAAAGTCTGCAAAAAACAAATGGGCAAACTCTTGGTTCCGCCTTTGCTCGACCAGGATCGCTTGAAAAGGGACTGGTTCCTCCTTAGAGTAGCAATGCAAGGTGCTTGGCAAGTCACTTTGCGTCCATGGAGGTTTACTGGAGAATCTTGAATGTCCTTTGCAAGGGTCCCTTACTCCATTTTCATCTCACAGAGTTATTTCATGCTATTTCATGTTATCTCATTGCAAAGGGTCCATGCAGTACTTTTGCCTCTATGATCTTGCTAGCCCCTCATGCTTAGAGGGAGAACTACAGCAGTTCCTTGAGAACTCTCTAATACATGGCGAAGAAAGTTTGGCCAAACCCTTTCCCAGGATACATGACGCTCTGAAGAACGATCATATATATGATCATATGTATATATATATATATATATGATTGTATATATGTGCCTCTGTGTGTGAAAGTCTTTCTTTCTTGGAGGTCCTTTGGATGGAAAGTTTTCGTTTGCAATGATAAGAGAAAGCACAGGTCGAAATCAACGACTCAATCTGTTGGACCTCCATCTACTGCTCAGCACTGAATTGGGCAACTACAACATACAGGTTCCAAAACGAACTGTAAACGTGCTCACTAAAAAAGGTTCACATGCTGTCTCAACTCAAAGACGCAGATGTTGCAAATTGCATTTTGAATCGAAGCTTGGCCTATGCAAAGCCAACTGTTTTGGACGTGGGCTGCTGCAAAATAGCACTACAGTACAGACTTGTCAGGAGAGCAAGACACCACGTCTTCCATGGTCATCCGACATTGGAGAACACTGCTTTCTGAACCGGATGGCCCCAAGTCCGCAACATTCGGCGCCACTGCCCCACACAGCCGCTTCTCACATGTGCCTCATAGGCAGCACATCTGCCGGCAAGCCAGCTACCACGCTGTTCATTCCACACTGTTCGATAGCCACCAGCTTTTCCATCTCAGCTCAGCCAGGTACCGCGACAATGCGCACGGTGCTGCGTGGCATGGAGCCACTTCAGCAGCCTGGCGCCAGCGAGGATACTGCGCCTTCTCCAGGTCGACGGCTACACTGAAATCCAGGCTACGGAGACCGGGAAATCCAGCTGGTTGCTCACGCTGCCTCAGATTTTGCAACTGAGAGGGAGGAAAGACGGGCAAAGCAAAAAGCAATGCAGAGGACCCTAAAAGGCATGTGCAGGAAAAAACATGTCCATCCTTGGCACCAGTTTTTCTTCCAAGTGGCGGAATTCTTGGGCGCTCCTGTCTTCTTAGCAGCTTTCGGGATGATTGGACCCAACGCTCGCAAGTAGCCATCGAATAAAAGCCTGTCTAGTGCCAATGGTGATAAAACCGCCAGAAGAGCTCTACAACAATTTGGAGGCGCTTGTGTCTTTCCAAATACACTGTTCAAAACTTCTATGCTAGATATAGCGCGCTCAGTAGTTTTGAAACTGCCAATAGGGCACATCTCAGAATGGATCAAAATCTAAGACCAGGGATCCACACATGTTTAGATTTTGATCCACTTTGACGTATCAACGCCTTTTCTTTTGGGTACCCCAATTCTGATCCACCTCTCAGGTCACCCACACAGCGAATCCCAGGCTTTCGCCCAGGTGCTGATGATGAGATCTGCATCCTGAACGGCCCTGTAACGTAGCCGATGCCGTTAGCTTCCTTGGTGAGCCCCGACCAGGCCATCAACTTTCCAATGCTTCAATATGCTTCGTTGTGAATGTGAGATAATACATATTTGTACACACACACTATATCATATAAAGCCAGACTGTTTATAAGTTAAGTGGGATCAATTTCACTTCCACAACAGGTCTTCCTGTCAAAGCTTCTCAGATTTCTCCTTTGAGCTGGTTGTATTCGGCGCAGTGGCGGTTTTGGTCTCAATCATCAAAGAAATGCAGTTGGAGAAGTCAGCTTCAGCAAACGGTAAATGTACAAAATGCAGCTGGAAGCCTCCCATCAACGCAATGGGTAGCTAAAGGAGGTCCCGCTGAGACAGTGGTGGAGAAATCATTGATCGGTCGCACAGTGCTGTCAGAAGTAGAATCAAATCCCCTTGGCAGTCTTGGCACCCCCTTAATATTAACCTGCTTTGCACAAGACTCTAGATTCTAGACACTGTCATTTAAGCACTAAAGAATAAACCTTCCAATTCCTTCCATGTCCGTCTTACAAACATGGGTTCAACTGTAGCACATGATAAAACTCTTACAGTTCCAAGTACCTCGTCATCACTCCTTTGTCCCTTTCAAATTTAGTCCCTGAAGGCGCCAAGTCCATCACATCCAGTGCTGCCTTGACGATCTTGGCTCACAAGTCGGAGAGGCATTTTGGGGCTCAACACTCTCAGACCAGATTCCCACACCTCAAGAGGAACACAGAGGAACCGGGAGCCAAACATGTGCTTGCAGGCGCCAACCCCAGCAAAGTTTCCGAGGAAATTAGTGATTGTCTCTGCCAAAAAAAACATGGAAAGTCACTGGTACAAATGAAGACTGATCCCCAAGTATCTGGATGAACAACACAAAGTGATCTTGGCGACCCATTTAGCCAACACCTGTGACTGTGTCAAATCACATCTGACCTAATTGCATCCCTGCCCAGCACAAAGCAATGCAGTTTCCAGGGGCCCAAATCTGAAGAACAACTGAAAGTTCCAGTGATTGCAAGACGTCAGGGTTGCTCACTTCAGAACCTGATGGCTTTGCTCCGAGTGGCATGGGAAGAACACTGAAGGCTGATTGGGGAATCAAGAGACATTTGCCGGCGTTCGGCAATCCCCTTCTCATTTGGCACTGAAAGAATGACCAATGTAACGAATGTAATTGCAAATTGTGCCCCAACCAGGAACTTTGTCACCTACAGATTGAACATATTTGAACATTGCTTTGCAATGTTTTGCATTATTCACTAGGAAACTTCTTTGCTTTGCACCACAAGGATCCACAAAGCACAAATGGTTCTAGGTCCCTGTTCAATGCAACCTACATACAAAATATGAGTTTTTGAAGTGGACGTCCCCCTCCTTGACTCAAGGACCGACTATTCAGACTTAGCTCAGCCGAAGAAGCCATTAAGGTGCTGACATGACAAAACTCCGCTAGATGCTGATGGATCTGATAGTTAAAAAATGTTAAACATATATAGCGAAGGAATTTCGAAGCCTCTGGCCCCTGGATGCAAACTGAACCCCCAAAGTCAAAGTCCACAAAACACAATAGAAGCGCCAAGTTGCTGACTAAAAGCTGTCGGTTGATACTCCGACCATTGCAAATGAATCCTTGGGAAATCAAACTTACCGGGTGGCTGCTATGCAAAAGTGGCTTCTGAAGCTGATTCACGCTGTAGGATGCTGTGGGGCTAGCTACGTACGGCTACGCATAGGTGATACGTCAGTCTGCTACTGTACCAAGTGTCTGTACAACCAGTCGTCCAGAAGCTCTTGAAGTTTGGAAGGCACCTGAAAAGTAAAAGTTGCCTTCTCTGCGGCCAAGCAAGATGGCAATGCCTCTGCTCTCACCAAACTGATGCTACCTCAGCGGCCAGGGATGGCCACGTTACAGGTTGGGACAATTTATGTCAATTTGGTCATGTTCAGTCTTGTCTGTCGCGTCTGTACAGAATGCAAAGTGGGACCAAATTTGGGGTGGGACCATTAACTTTGAGCATTATGACTTATTTATGCCCATTTAACTAAGAGGAAAGGTTTGAAGGGTCAACGCGAAGTCATTGACAAACATGCCAGAGTCCTGGAAGCCACACAGTCACAGAGTAATTGTGTCGGAATACAACATACATCAACAAACCGTAGCATCCAGTTAAGGTCAGCTTCCTTGGACTTGACTGTGCACACCTTCACCTCCATGAAAAGCAGAAAACTCTCAGGGGCCGAGTGGCTGCAGCTTCGACCCAGCATTGCTCCTTGATGATATAAGGTAAACATCACCATGTTCCGAGGCGTCTCCGCGCAAGTCTCAGTGCCCCGTGCAACCTTCCGCGCCATGGCTTCATCCACGGGAGAAACACGGCCAGAAGTGCCAGCATACAAGGCTTGGAATGCCCTCAGACTGTTCTGAAAAACAAACACGTTGCTTCTCTGCAAAGCAGAATCAAAAAACCTTGCACCTTTCCTGATGTAAAATCATAAAAATCCACTGGAGCGGCTACATACAAAAGCTTAGAAAAGCACTGCAGTTCAGCATCATTTTGGCCACTCTTTCGTTGACAATCGAGCTCAGACCGGGCCATGCGCAGTCCGAATGATGTTCCCATAAGCCAGGCCAAAATCGCTGCACACGATCCTCCCAAAGCTTTCCGGCCACGAAGCCACGACAAACCACTGCGAGTCTTAAGAGGCAGTCTGCCTCCACGTACATGCAGATGCCTAGGCTGAAATATCTGAACTATTCTGACATGGATTGGTCGAAAAACGGCACCAGCAACTATGTATATATATCTAGCTACACTCTTGACAATGAACTGTTTTTGAAACTCATCGCTGGAAAGCGGAAACACTTTCTCATCTCGATAGATTACCTGTTGATTCATGTTGATTCCTTTGTTTCAATTTGCTCACATGAGACAAATCTTCAGCAACCTCTCCTCTCCCATCCAAGCCAATTTCTATAGAAAACTAATCCAAAATACCACGTGCGAAAGAAGAAACCGATGGAGCCAGGATGCAGTAGCACACATCTTTGTGAATCATTGCCGCAGAACCACCGGGACTTGGGCTCATGGTGCTGGTTTCAATGGTCAGCACAAAATGGCAATGATATCACTCGCATGAAGAATCTTGGGAAAATGGAGTGTTTGTCTTCTGTGGAGTATGCTATCTAAACATATTTCGTCACACCAGTATCCTATTTATATCTATCTAATTACTATCTATATCTATCATTATCTATCTATTAGTATACAGTACACAGTAATTATCCGCTTTTTCAGAGGGCTGCGGCATGAACCAATGCAGCATGACAACATGACAGCATGAACCATGCCAGTACCATGCCAGTACCATGCCAGTACCTGTCCAAACATCTGCCGGCAGTTGATGTCCAACTTCAAAAGCAAAACTGAGATCTGGGCCGTTCCACCGAGACATTCTGCGGCCTGGCGGCTGTTGAATTTTCAACAACAACCATCAGAATCTGAGAACCACACAGAACGCGCTGAATTTCCAATGCAAGAACTCTCCTGGACTGTCCGCGATTACCTTGGGATACTTGCCGTAGATAAATCATGGTAAATCATCTTAAATTCTGAATTGTCGTGTCTCTGCTTGCTTACACGGCTTCTATGATGCAGTGGAATCCCATGCAATGCCTTGCCGAATCTTTGGCATCTTGCCAGGCCTCATGTCCAGGATGCACAGCTGCGAATACTCAGGGTGAACAAAGCTGGACTGCTAGTATTGCCAACGCGCCATCAAAATGCATTACAGCACAGGAAGCTAAGTTCCCCATATTCTTGAAACCCCCAGTTTCTATCAAAATCCCTGTGTGCTGCGAGGTCTGGTAAGTGCAATCTGCATGTCGCAAAGTGATTTTGTACCATCCAGAAAAGGACCGAATTTGAACAGTCAAGGACCACCATGAAACATAATGACACCATATGACACCCATGAGCTGAGACGCTGAGACGGTTTTAGTATGTTTTAGTTAAGTCTCCGACCACACGACGCAATTGCCGCAGGAAAAGTAGCCAGGTAGGACACCTGTGACTCTTCGCATCCCAAAGGGTTTGGAATTCTCAAGACACCAAACCAACAACTTGCAAAATATTTCATAGATGCTTGTGTCTGTACACATGGATTATTGATGATTAGTGGGTATCTTTATTCTGTATCATCACTCTTGTTGTTCGTGCTCAAGGACAAGCACGCACGCAAAGAAATCCCGCGAATCATTCGACCAACCCCAGGAAAATGTGTTATATACATTTATATACCATGTTTTCCAATGTTTTACCATGTTGTACCGTGATGCCGTACCACCAAGTCTCGCCTCACACGTGATGACCTTGAAGTGAGATCAATTTTTAGTTTGAAAAGTCGGGCACTTGCACTTGCACGGCAGTTCTGTCATATTTCTATGTTTCAACCTCCCTTTCGTATCCGTTCGTCCCTTTTCCAGGAGCGATCTGACCTCAACAATCGTTCCATGGAGCTCTGGATCAATGCCGCAGCTCCCACACCTGTGGAAAATCTGAGGGATCTGATGGACCTGTTTAGATACGAGTCCGTGCAACCCCTGTAAGTCTGCAAGCAAGCTAGCCGACTAGCATCGGAAGGAAGGATGTCTCTCATGAAAACAAACTATAAGGTTAATATAGATTTCTGATTTTTTATGATTGTAGGTATATTGCAATGTATATTGTAATGTATATTGCAATGTATATTGCAATGCGTATGCCATGTGTAGCCTCCATCTCCGGCAGAATGACACGCGGATCCTGTCCAAGCGCTCAAGGCAGGTGCACTTTGCAACTATATTACATCAAACTGCCATGTTCGTTCAGCAACATTATTTAGTCATTTTAGTCCCTGCACCTGCATAATATTATGTGAAATTCTGCTCAAGCTGCTTTCCAATTGAGACAAATTAAGGCACCATGATCCGTGCAAGTACTGGTGGAACTGTGAAAGCCAAAAAAGGAATATGCTAAATGCTCCCCGGCAACAAGAAACAAACTAAGAAACAAACTAAGTTCTCTGATCAATACCAACAAACATCGTTTCAATCAGAGTAAACCCAAGGCAGTCGGAAGCAGTCCATCTTCAGTTGGAGGACCCCCTCGGAGTGGAAGATATAGTACCGTCGCCTAAGGAATTCAGTGACTTTTCCTTCTGATCCATGGGCGATCCTTCTGACACCAAGGATGTAAACAAATTAATTAGAATGTAAAAATAGATCTGAAGAATAGATCTTTACATTTCTATGGATTTCTTGAAACTTTGTTTAGGATTCTGGAATATGTGATCAAATATTCAGGACAATTCTGCATATGGCATTCCTGAGGTCTTCACAGGCCGCACTGTGTTAGCGCTTGCCTCCATTGCCGCAACTGAAATCCCAACAGATTGAAACTTCCCAATGGAATTGGCTTCCCAGACATGACCCTACAAATTCTGTACAACCCAAAGGCAAGAAATCAAAACAGCGTGGGTTTTCGAGGCAAAGACATACGCGCACGGACGGAAGTTGCAATCATGGAACGACGCAGCCGGCCTTTGCCAACGCGTCCACGTCCGGTGGTGCTCTCACAACACCGCAAGTAAAGGAAGATAAACATAAAGAATAACCATTGAGTGAACCAGGTGCTGGCAGCTGGCACTGTGTGCACAATTTAAGTTTTCCAACAATTGACAACCAGGCATGTAATGTGGGACGCTCAGAGCGCCTTGGTATATAGGCACCATCACGGCACCAAACCGGCATGTAATGATAATGTGGGACACTCAGAGCGCCTTGATATATAGGCACCATCACGGCACCTCAACCATAATCATATACAGCCATCTAAACCATTCCAAACCCATCCCAATCGAAGCACTCTCACAGTGCATTGACAACCAGGCATGTAATGTGGGACGCTCAGAGCGCCTTGATATGTAGGTGCCATCACGGCACCAAACCGGCATGTAATGTGGGACGCTCAGAGCGCCTTGATATATAGGCACCATCACGGCACCTCAACCATAATCATATACAGCCATCTAAACCATTCCAAACCCATCCCAATCGAAGCACTCTCACAGTGCATTGACAGCCACGCAAGTAATGTGGGACGCTCAGAGCGCCTTGATATAAAGGCACCATCACGGCACCTCAAGCATAATCATATTCAACCATCCAAACCATTCCAAACCCATCCCAATCGAAGCACTCTCACAGTGCATTGACAACCAGGCATGTAATGTGGGACGCTCAGAGCGCCTTGATATNCAACCATCCAAACCATTCCAAACCCATCCCAATCGAAGCACTCTCACAGTGCATTGACAACCAGGCATGTAATGTGGGACGCTCAGAGCGCCTTGATATATAGGCACCATCACGGCACCAAACCGGCATGTAATGTGGGACGCTCAGAGCGCCTTGATATGTAGGTGCCATCACGGCACCAAACCGGCATGTAATGTGGGACGCTCAGAGCGCTTTGATATATAGGCACCATCACGGCACCTCAAGCATAATCATATTTAACCATCCAAACCAAACCATTCCAAACCCATCCCAATCGAAGCACTCTCACAGTGCATTGACAACCAGGCATGAAATGTGGGACGCTCAGAGCGCCTTGTTCTAACCTTTGTCTGATTAGGGGCACTACCGGTATCACAGGACTTGAAGCCTTAAGCACAACAGAAACACATACTTCATCTTCCCCAGCTGGGGTCAGGTGCCTCTTGCAACAGCTGTGGCAATGCTTGAAAGTCTGCCAGACCTGGCATTGCAGCAAGAGAGTACTGCTGTCCTCTTGCTTTTGTGCATGTGTCCAGCATGCTATGAAAGTTCCAGCGAAAATAAGAACAACTATGCACTCAGTAGTCGGTACTTACCTTGAAAAAGAACCTCTTCTACTGATCATGCAACAAGTAACAAGTATGACAAGGTGTCCGAACTGGGAGCACCAACGACGCAACTTGACAGCTGTTCCAAATCTAGGCTAGGCTCCCTTGCTCAATTCATCTGGCGTGACATATCCAAGACGTCCACGGCGACGTACCTAGAAAGGAAATGTAGAAAGGGACTGGGAGGCATAGCTAATTAAGCTACAGGATAGGGGATGTGAGTCAGTCCATCCGCAGTCAAACCAACTATTGTCCAATCGAAGCCTCCATGCCTTGTCCATGTCCCAGGCTGCTAGTGCCCATGTCCAAAAGGAAACCGAGCGCAGCCCCCTTCTTGAGGGGCTGACGTCGAAGGAAAAACGAAAAGGTCCAGAGAGAACCTCCGCTGATACTGTATGGCTTGTCACTGGACCATCGTTCTCTGATATCAGCCCGTCTTTTGGAATCTTATGGGTGTCTGGAAGCTTGAGCCGTTCGGATACAAACAACAAAAAATCAGTGAATTCAGGATGATGCACAAATCAAAATCGGGATTTCAGAGGCTGAGCCCAAGTGTCAATTTGTTTTAGTCCAACATCAACAAGCAAGTGGAGTGATGCGGGCCTCAATGGAACGATGGAGAATGGTTTTGCAAAATTCAAAAAAAAACTAAAACGAATGATGCAGCACTGTTTCAAAAGCGAATCTTACCAACAGCAAGTGAGAAAAACATCCCAGTACCAACCCTGCTGGCACCATGGCTTGAAAGGCTTTTGACCCAAAGCGCCATCCAAGGCCAAACGACCACAACCACGACACGACAGTACTCAGAATCGTACAGTTGGCTGGTCACTAACTGCGAAAACAGCTTTCCAACCTGAAGTAGGCCGGAGAATCTGGCTCACAGTTGCCAAATGTGTTCTGTGTCCAATACAGTCTGTCAAAGTCCTTGCAAAAAAAATGGAATAACCATATTTTGAATTTGATCGCAAACTGTCCTACAATGACATGATTTGCTGTTGAAATGAACAAATGCATCAAAGGGACCCATCCCCTTACTCCCCCATTTGGCATGCTGACTGATGGATGGTCATGGAATTGTACATGCTCTGACTGGCAGCAGCTCAGTTGAAGAACACATGAACCCCACACCTAATGCAAAACTGGCTAAACACTCAGAACTGTCAACTAGGACAATGACATACTACAATATACATCAATATACTACAATCAGCATCAAATACCGACACAACTGGGCTCTACACCGACACCCTTTTTGCCGATCTTGCCCTCCTTGCAGAGTGATGGAATACTTTTGTACACTTTTCACGTCCCTTGTGATCTATGCACTGGCCCGAATGTGCTGCTACTATCAGAGGAGCGGTTGACATTCAAACAGTTGTTCCAATGCTAAAGGCCTGAGACCGACCAGGCAAAACTCTGGTCCAGGCCTGTGCTGGTTTGGTAGACCTGCAGCAAACCAAGCTACTTCTTTTAAAGTTTGATGAAATGCCCATGCACACTTTTTTTTTTTCTGCAGTAGGTGTTAAGGTTGCTCAGCATGGTTCCGTGAGCTTCAGCAACACATGTCCGGTGATTTTCAGATGAGCTTTAGCCCCAAGAATGGAGCTGGATCTTTCTAAATCAGTGATCTTGAACAATTTTGATAAGCACTGAGGCAGCAACCTGTTGATGTCACAAAGTGCTTCGACATCTCTGCTGTTCATGCCCAACCTGGGTGACTTCGGTGCGGCGAAGGAACTGATAGGATGGATCTAGCAAGCTATCATTATATAGATGCTTTAACTTATTGAGTAGGCTGCCAAATGTGTTTCTTGCTTGATCTGAGGCTTGATCTTGAACTTGAGGAACTCAACCAAAATCAATATCTATTGTCATTGGTCTGTTTGGTTTCCAAACTGATCCAAACACAATGGATTGTCAAGATCATTGCATCACAACACATGCTGGGCGGACCAAAACCCTTCTGTGAAAATTCATGAAGCCAAATCCAGCTTTTGAGCTGTCCAATCTTCCTCAAAGCAGTGCTGAGGAGACGGCTCGTTGTTGACAGATGCAAAGAAAAGAGAACCATCCTGCAGTTTTGATCCGTGCAAAAATCGTTTAGGTCGCTGCATATCAGTGGCTAAATTCATGTAAATCAAGGATACATATTGTGCTGCTCTCTTTTGAACAACAGAATCATCTCCTCACTTTCAGCTGGTTTTGAAAACTGCGGTTCACACTGGGAAATATTAACAGTGCCACCAACCCCTCCAGCCCCCCAACTGGCTGGTTCTGCAGTGCATGTACACTGCTAGCTATTGGCCGACGAGAGCCAACCCCTGGCTGTTGGGTTGTCAACCCAGGAAGCCTTCTTTGAGGCTAGGAAAATAACGCAATAACCAAGAGTCTTGCCAGTGCTCTTGACCGAGCACAGACACTAAAAGTGCCATCGATGATGTCCAAAAATATGAGGAACAAACATTTGCACCACAACGACTGACCACTGCCACTGTATAATTCTGCAGTGTTGCACATAGTCTCGCTACTTTGTCCACTGCAATAGCTAGATGCTACAATTTTTGCTAGCAGAAACAGTGACTATATAGTGGACAATCGACCAGTCTCAATGCATCTTTCGTTTATTAAAAGACCTAAGATCATTGGACAGAGTGTGCAGCTTCATCCAAGCTTTGCACGGCGCCGACATGCGCATGGACGCAGAGCTCATGCTGCCGTTGCTGTTCGTAGCTCAAGTCTTTTCTGTGCCATGAGATCGTAGCTCAAACCTCAAAGCAAGATGACATTGATGGATGTTAGTGGCGTGCGGGCATGCAAAGAATTGGTGGGATGTGTAGCACAATAATACATCCTGACATTCTGCAAATTGAAACACTTTCGCCGAGGAATCGCTGGAATCGTTACAAATGAACTGCTATCTACACCCCTCTTATGTATCTAGAAACCGGCCGACATTGGCTTGGATGTGATGACTCACGTGAGTCGCAAGCGGGACATGCAAACACATCACACGCATTGTTTCTCCATATTTCAAAATCCATGTTCAATACCGTGGTCACAAGGTTTGGCCTCCATTTCCGACTTTGGCGCAATGGCTTCCAACCAAAACAGGTACTGTACCATAAAGGAGATCACAACCAATGGTGCAATATGTATCAACATGATTCAAGATGTACAGTTTGATTTTTCAAAGCTGAATCAAGCCTGTGAATCACCAAGCCACTGCAAGGATTGCACCAACAGGACAATGATCCCCAGTTGCCACCGAAGGCAGATGGAAAGCGTCCCACAATTGCATTCCAGTTCCATCCTAGCGGCAATCACTGTGGATTTCTGAACAAAATCTGTGAATCCCAACTGCACGTTTTATGGAGCCAAGCGATTGCGAGTTGGATACCGTTCCAGGTTAAAGGTCTCCTGAGACAGCAAGATTGGGATACGGTATTCCGAGTACATATTTCACTTCGCCAGTCCTTTGCATGAACATCAATCATATTGCAATGTTGTATCATATCAGATCATATCAGATCAGATCAGATATCATATCATATCAGATCAGATTAGATATCATACCATATCAGATATCATATCATATCATATCATATCATATCATATCATATCATATTGTGTGTATATATTAAATCATGCTGTGATACTAGATTATGTTTTATTGTATTGGATTATACTAGGTATATTGGATGAACATCATCCATGTATTGGATGAACATCAACATTTATCTACAGTCACCCTCTCGGTCTCAACTGCAATGAAGGCTAAAATTGGACCAACCTCTCCTGCTCAGAGACCAAGCTCTCGGACACCAAAACATAGTCCAAGCGCAGGCCTAGCAAGGCTGATGTCTGACCATAATAAACATCAATAAACCATATTATCAACTAATAAACATCAAAATAACATAAAATAACAGTCAATAAACCATCAGCCAATCTGTAATTCCACAATGATTTCTATGGGATTCTATTGGTGTCGATTTGTCATATTAATCTCCATGGAAATCAGTGGTGTGTTGCATTGAATCCTACAATCCTAATCAGTTTGGTTCATTTCAGCAAAGCATCCGATAATATCTTAGTGGCCCTGATGCTGGGAACCTGGGCTTTCTTTGAAAAAATGCTACACCCTCACAACATCCCTAAACTCATCTAAACTCCATGAACTGAGGTACTGAGTTCGTGGACGTCGAACCGCCCTGCCTCTATTAACCTTTCGATTCCCAGCGCGCACGCTCCAATAGGTGAAAGCACCCATAGCCTGACCACAGAGGATGACTTCACCCCACATCTTTAAAACAATGGCCCACGTATGAAATGATGAGGTTATCAATGAACCAGGATAAACTTTTCAATGGTGTTGGTTCCATTCAACGTATCAAGAACCACACAGGATCAACTTATTGAGCACCAACGAGTATTGTTTCCAACATCCCCAATGGCCTCAGGGTGGCGCAAGCTGAAGCTATCCTCACCGTGAGATGCTGCAAACATATGATGCTGCGTGCCGCATGTTCCACAAGCAGGCGCATTCCCCAGCAATCGCTGCAATCGTTGTCAACTGATGGAAAATTGGACGTGACGTACACCAGGATTAATCATACTATTACATCTATCCGAATCTACTATAAATAGTCATCATCAGTGAATGCTCTGTTTTTGTTGCATCAGTGCAACATACTGTAACAATCTGTAACATGATTTGTATTTTCAGCCACCCAGCTCCACCGTCCTTGAAGCCGCTGTCCAGCAGTTTGCCAAAGGATTCACGCTCTTCTGCGGTAGTGCCAGCACTCTTCCGGACATGCGGTGCTTCCACGTTCCATATGTCCTTGGATGTGGTGGAGATGCAAAAGGGGGTAGGAGGAGACAAAGACTTCTAGATTGAGAAACCATTGACATAATTTAACATATATCATTGCAAAACATTGATGAACTCAAGGTGGTATTTACTTAGTCTGACTTCACAAAATGAGGAGACCAATGGTGAATGAAAACGCAACTTTGTTGAGTAAATAACAAAAGGGAGTACTAAGGATAGTTTCACTGAAGTGCAGAGCTCCTGAGCCCCATGGAGTACCCCTGTCAACATAATATGTCATCCATTTGACCTTCAGCAGTGTCAAACCAAGAATCCTTGTCTTGGTGTGCCACATTGAGGTCGCCCATGAGAAGCACATGTTTCTTTGCTGCTAAGGTCTGTAAGCGCTTTCGTAGTTGTACATCCCATTGTTCAATACGTTCCTTCAATCTCTTCAAGCCATCACCGGAGTTCGGCACATAGCACCTAACGGTCACGGGTCACAGGCCAGGGCTGATTACTGTAGCATCGATTTGGGAAACAATGACATCAAAACAAGATCTGCAAGACCTTTGCCTGCAGGCAAATCGTAGTAAAAATGATTGCGTCAACTGCTGGCAAGGCGCAGAATCACATACAAAGCTTCAAATTCCAACATAACCATCCGCCCTTCGTCTTTGGCACTTGGCAGGTCTTCTGCCGACACATGAATGGGTTTGGGGCAGTCTTTGTGAAGCATGACTAGTGCTCCAGAATAGCCCTTCTTCGCCGTGGAGTAGTTCACACAGGCCACTTCATAATCTGGCAAGGCAATCGACAACTCTTTGAGAGCAGCATCTGTATCTGCGGTTCCCTCCTGCAGGGGCGACATTTTTGTGGTCTGATCGACAATAGGGAGGTTACCGCTACAATAAAAATGATGAAGGGTTCGTATTGATTTGGCATCAGAGTTCTACATTCTTCAAATTCCCTACCCAGCTGTGCAGCTGTCCGTCAGCTTGTGCTCCATGATGCCAAACACATCTGGGGCGCCCAGCTTCACCGCCTGCTGCAGGTCAGCTATCCGGCTCTTCAAAAAGGCGCGCAGGCCACCGACGTTCCAGGCCAAGAGCTGTAGCGTCTTCCCTTCGAAGGCCGCGCGACGAGGAAGTTCCGGTTCAGGGATGGAGCCTTGCTCCTTGAAGCCTGGGCAGGAGATCACCTACCATTTTGCAACCATTTCAAGGAAGGGATCTTGTGAAAATACCCATGAGATCTGTAATGTCTTGCAATAAGGTGTTGCTGGTGGATGCACCAGCAAAAGGTTGCAATACAGATTCTGATTCTGGATAGAAGAAAATAATTAATCAGGCACCTGCAGCCGGGGAACAGGTGTATGGCCCTTCCTTGGCTTTCTTTCGCTTTTTCTGGGAAGAACTATCTCCTTCAGTCTTCCCATCTTTCCCTTCCTCTGTCTTTTTCTTCTCAGTTGTTTGCTTTCTTTTGGGTGGCGTTGGCGTGTTACTGCTCACCCGCTTCTCCTTGGGTGTTGGCGTTACCCCTTCAGGCGAGTCCAGCAAATCCTTTGAAGTGCTCGCGCTGAGCTTCTTCGCAAACTTCGCTGGCATGGTGCGAACAAAGCGACAGCTGGTCAGGAACACGGATCCAGCTTGGACCACGATGGCGATCGACGGTCGAGCAAATTTCAAGCCTCACACATGGCAAGTCTTCACGTGTCAGCCGTGTCCAACTCTTTGATGATAAGTTTTGAAAGATTTTGAACGTATTGTTTGATTATTTTTTTAGTCCCAGATCTACTCATCTGGTATACTCTTCCCACATCTTCCCACCAAACAACTTTCGGCTAGGTCTGGCCTGCAGGCGCCGCATTTCGATTCACCTTTCCACTGACCCCATATCCCACATTCCCTGTCGCAGCTCCTCTGCGCCCAAATGCAGAGACAACCTCAACCACGCCCAAGGCGGGACGCATTGCGGGCAATGCCATGGCAAACGTTTGGCCGTTTTTGTCGAGACGAGACGGACCACCTTTGAATCTGCGCGGTGTGTAAAGGTGCTCGAGACTTTGGTTTTTTTTCATTGAAACATTCAGCAAGGAACTCAGTTCATAAGGTCGCTTGAGAACAAAAAACACTCATGACGGCCACTGGCACAGCAGTACTGATAAGAAATCAAACAACTGCCACAAAAGCACTGCGAAAACCATATTTCATGCAATTCAGTGGTTCCGTCACAGGCCATCAATTTCAACACAAAGAACGTCTTGGGCCACAGGACTGAGGGTCATCTCCAGGTGTGTAGCGATTGTCATCAGCATTCCTGGGCACGTCAATGAAGATCTGACAACCAGCAAATAAGATGAAACCCAGGTCTCAGGTCCAATAGTATAATAGTATAATAGCTTCAGGCTTGAAAAGTTGGAAAGCTGAACAACACAACACGACATGCGAGACAGGAGAAACGAGACATGAGACGACACAACACAACACAACAACACCATCACACGTCGGTGCTGTTTTTGCCAAGATTCTGAATGAGTTCTAGCAGGAAGTGCCCCCTGCCGAGCGCGCAGGGCAAGCTTCCAGTGAATGCTGGTGACCTCCTTATAAAGTTAAACGATGTTAAACGTGCATGGACACACCTAAACCAAACAGTGAAGCATCTTGACTATTGTTAACCATTTCATGTGACCACCTCAAACCCCGACATGACAGACTAAGAGGGGTCCCATCCCACCTCGAGGCATACAAATCCACCGCCAATCGCTCTACTGCTGCACCAATGCTGCGCTGCATGGCCAAAGCGCTCCTTGTCAACGGCCAGCGAAGTAACATGTAAGTCACAATCAAAGTCCTGCTGGAATATAGCAAACATTCACAATATTTTACAGTGATCTTTCATGCACAGTTCTTCAGTGGTGAAACAAATCAAAACGCGCAACATTGGGTCATCAATCACGCATGTTCCACCTGCATCAGGGATCCGAAGTGCCACACTAGATTGTAGGTCACCATCACTGGGAATAGGTCCAAGACTGAAACGCCGAGAGTCTGCTCCACAGATTTGGGCAGTCCACTATAGTCGATATCCAGTCCTGCGCAGTTCCATCAATCGATGACATCCAATGAGGAGGGAACCCCACACCCAGCTCATATTCAGGGTGAGGATGGAACCCTGCCAAGGTAGGGGCTTCGGGATTCATTGGCTGTGTTGTTTTGTTCTGATGTTGGACTTGTTTGGGCCATTTCGGGCCACCTGAATGTATTTTGTGCAAGGCTGCATGGGTGTTTGTAGACACACTTGTATCCAGTTGCTCTTTCAGTATGCATTCTGTTCTCAACATCTTGGCAGACTGCGTCCGTTTGGCAAAAAGACATCAAATGAAATGCGACCAATATGCGTGCTATTATATACAAGTATCATACAAAGACGTGTAAAGTACATCCCAAATATTGTGTGTCAATATCTGCCAATATAATATATGTAATACTTTTTTTTATTCCATATGTCATGATATCTGAGTCATGCCCTGCTCCTCGTTGCTGCCGGATCCTCTGCAACAACTCTTTGGGCGAAGTGTTGCCCTCCGGAATGGCATCCGGTGCATCGAGGCTTGAGGCGGTGCCATCCTTGGATCACCACTGGAAATGCATTGTTTTTCCCGAAGTCTTTCGAAACATTTCGGAACAAAACTCGAGTTTTTGAATAGATGTTTAGACAGCAAAAAGGTCTAGAAATAAGATGTAGTAAGTGCAGTTTGCAGCATTTGGCTATATGATATTTTGATTTGACTGTGTCATCTACTTCAACCAGCAGCATTTGCTCACTATGGTGGGAATCACTTGACTATGAACTTCACCAGCAATCATACCTCCCGTCCAATCGTATGATCTTTGCAGAAGTCAAACGGAAATTCCAGTGTTTCCATGGTGTCCTGCGAAGTTATCATATGATATCATATCGGTATATATCGGTATGACATATAATGACATATATATGATTTTAAAATAGGTTGTACCAATGGACCCACGCAATCGCAACTGCTTCCTACTCAGCAAAGTCTCCGTTCCTCGGGATGCAGAACCCTGGACTGTGGCTTTTAACGCGCTTTGGTTGGAGCGCACGGCTTCGTTGGCTCGAGCACTTGCCTTGAATGGTGACAATGAACAGGATGGGTCACGATTGAGTAATACAAAATGCGATGGTTGTTATAATATGTTTTGCTTTCAATTTGACCCCAAAACAAGCAGGCTACAGAGATCTACCATTTTGGTCCATACCCATATCAAGTGACATCGGTATCATGAACCACTAATCACTTTCAATGCAAGATCTTGCAAGGCACCTTTGAGGCTTGCCTTGGCTGCCATATTTCCTACTTGCTTGTCACACAAAATTTGGCTTCAAGGATCTTCATACATGTCGAAATTTCGGTGGTTTTAGCACCACGCTCATGATTTCGGACTTCTGCATAGTCATCCATAGTCCACAAAGTTGAGACATACCGACCTACCATGACATACCATGACATACCATGACATACCATGACATACCACGTCTTGACAATAAATCATCTGGTTTAGCAACTGCACACAGCACACAGATCCACGCCAGCCCAGGAGCCTCTTCAGCAGCACGTTGCGCCTTGTCAAGAGCCATCTGCAACTCAGCGATTTGCGCTGAATGTTGACGTTTCCTCTTTTCCAGCAGCGCTTCCACTTCCTGAGCAGGTTTCTGCATCAGTTGGTGTCAAAGTCAACCACTGAAATACATCCTCCTAGTTGCATAATGATCATGCTTTCTCGAAAGAGCACAATTGGACCAGTCTTGGCGTTTTTTAATGTTTTTTCCACTTTTTGCACTTTGAAGCAAAAATTCTGAGAGTATATGTTTTTCTGTGGGAAAAGAACCTAAATACCGGGAAAAAAGCGTACCTGCCCGTCGGTCAGGACATACATAAGTAGTGTTTTTTAGTTGAAGTCAGCATGTAATCAAACCAGAATGAGCCTACGGCGTGAATCAACCAAAAAAAATCTCTGAGCAAAAAAAAGTGTGCGCATGTGTATATTTGTATTCATGAAATGTTGTACTGTATAGTATATAGTAATATGTGCTTAATATATCTTAATATTGCTTAATTCTGAACTCAGCGCTTCCCGGTTCCCAGATCCCTCCAAGATCCAAGTTTCTGCCAGCTTTTGCAGTGCTTCAGCTTTCTGGCACTCAGAATCCGCCTGGTCCACTTGGGACAGCAGTGGCTCCAGGATCTCCAAGCGACGCTGACGCAGACGCCAGGCTTCATAGGCGCAGTTGGGCTCCCAAATGGGCTTCTTCCAACCGCTGTTCCTTAGGAACTTGTCGTTGTCGTCACATCTACTACTTCCATCTACATCCAATCATGAATTACATAGTATATCATATTCTATTATAGTCACTGGCTGCAACACAATTTGACCCCAGCAATCTAAAGATGCCTAAAGGCTCCAAAAGGGGACTTTCGACAGATCGAGCCGTTTTTGGCGTGATTTGTGATGGAAATTCACAAGGGAGATTCACCTAGTCTCTGCATTGAGTGGTTCATGAATGAAAGCAGTGAGGCTAAGTTCCATCATCACCAACACGATTCCGCAGCACAAAAGAGAGGTCGCACTGACACAATGGAGGGGCCAACCCCAATCAAAATCAATACATCACTGGTCACCGTGTTGTACCAATAGCCGTTCAAACTCCACCAATGAACGAAGAACATACCAGTACTGATTTCAACATGTCAATAGCATTTCCATATAGATGAGCCCAATGATGTTCTGTTGGGAAAATAGAAGGGGTCGGCCAGGTCGGCTTAGCATAATATCATATTAACATCTACACTTTCACCATTTGCCCATTATCTACTAGTATCGTTACCATACAATTTTAAGTGATTCAATTGGTTCCCCATGGTTCCCCATGGTTCCCCATGGTTCCCCATGGTTCCCCATGGTTCCCCTTCATGAATCCACTGCGGTTCCCAATGCGATCTCAGCTGCTCCATGGCTCCATCCAAACAGGGCTGTGCCTTCTGCAGCAGCGTCGCCAAATTCGTCACAGCAGCGTCCTGTGGAAACCGCTGCCGGGCCTCGAAAACCGCCTGACGCACCAAGGGAGCTGCAGCCAGGGCTGGGCTTTGGAGCAAGAGACGCCCCAAGGCACCACAGAGGACCTCGTTGTGGATGATGGTTGTGGTGACTCTGCAAACAACAAGTACCACTGCAACATAAGTATACAGAAGTAGTATTTGGCCTCACATGACTCTTCCATGATTTTCTATGAACCATAAACGAGGATGTCACCAATCGTTGAAGCTTGGCGAAAGAGAAGCATTGACATCTTCAGATTCAACTGTATGAGTAATCTACAAGTGGATGCTTGTATCGGGGATTTCACCGCTGATGGGATGTTCAATCGGTTCAATTTGGAGTCTGACGTACGATACATATATAATCATATATATATATATATCAACACAACTTATGCAGTACCTTTTGCTGCAGAACAGGTGTCAAGCTGCTTCCTTTCCCAAAAATCAAGATGAAGAAACGGAGAGTGCTTGCGAATCATTATCTTTGACGTTTTCTCCAACATATTCCAAGGTTCCATCATGTCCCCACTGGCCTCCCTGTTGAATCCTCCAAGTTATGGCCAGGGTACTGGCACCAGTTCAGCCCCAAAATCCGCGTTCTTTGCCGCTGCCTCCAGGGGAATCATGGCAGTTCCTTCCATGTCGAAGGCCAAGATCAGCACCAGCGGCGCAGCTTGCGCCAGCTCATTGGCTGCTTGGGCTACGCGACGTTGTACCAGCTGGATGGTGTGGCTGGCACCCACACCTCGGAAAATGGGCTTTGGACAGACACGTCCATTAAAATACCTAACTATGCACATATGGTGGCTGGTCGAAATGTCTTTTCCCAGAAGTGTGCAAAAGTCGTAAATAGGTGGGGGCCCGCTACATAACTTTACTTCTGCATCATGTACTTCCATTTGGTACTTCCATTTGGCGTCAACCCCGCTCATGTTTCGAGCCTAAAGTTTATTAAAGAAGGGCCACAACAAATGTTTGACTTCTGGGCCAGGGCGGATATTGTAATCTCATATAGACGCATACCAGATGTACCAGGCTGTACCAAATGTACCAGGAGACACCACTGATTCGTTGGATTTGATCTTGAAGTGGCTGCTTTACATCAAGGCAAATCTCCTACCACGTTTGAAAAGGATCAGCATGAAAGAGGACGTATGTGAGACACAGGGCAATGCGAAAATATTGCATCCTTGGAGCCACGGCGAAGACAGAAAAGAGATCCGAGGTCCGACGCAAGGGTTTTCAAAGAATCCCAATGGATCTGTCGAAAAACGTCCATCCGAAGGAACCATCTGGAAATATAAATTTACAATATGTAACATCACCGTAAAACACCGAGACATCAACGTTGGACGTAAGTTCCATTAAGTTCCAGTGAAGGTTAACATCCCCCCACCCCACCCAAACCCCGACCCCATCATCACCGTAGCATCAACGTTGCACGCAAGTTCGAGTGAACGTTAACATCCCACCCACCCCACCCCACTGACTGGCCACTCTCAAATCGGAATTCAGCCAAAGGAACCATCCATTGACAATTGACAAAGGTGTTGCAGCGGCCGCAAACCATGACTTCCCTGGGGGCGACTCGGATCTGCTCCAGCTTGAAGGCATTGTTTCACGAAGTTGCCATCACACGTGCCTGCAGCTGTTGACCGCTTGCAGGTTTCTGTGTGTCTGGCAATGTAGTGGACAGCTGCCACTATCTGGTAGACGGTAGAAGGGTCTTCTTGCTGTGACTGTGTAAGTTCTCATCTTAAAGACATGACAAGAGTTTTCTTCCCCCAGATCAGCATTTCTGCGACCTTACCAAATCATGTTTTTTCCGTAGTGCCTCTCACAGTGACATTAGGATCCCATCTTCCCTTGTCCCCCCACCTTCTCCCCAGCCATTCCCAAGCATTCGCAGCTGGGTGAACAGCAAATTCGTGGCTGCCTCCACTGGCAGGTGTGATGATCAGGACAGTCAGCTGCCCTTGATATTGCAGTGCTCATTGGCTTTTTGCGTCATTGTGGGGAAAAAACAAGTGATTCCATGATTCAAAAACCAAACTCACATTTGAATTGACGATTGCAGAATAACAACGCATAGCCGGCATAGCCACAGATGAGAAATATGATGAAATATGTGCATTCTGAACTTTGATCACAGAGATCTCACTGATCTCACCTCTTCCACCAGCTCTACCACCTGCGGATTTCCACTGGCCTGTGCAAGGCCAGGCAGGCCATGAAGGAACTCCAAGGCATTGTCTGAGTTCGATGATTTCGATAATTTCTATGTTTGTTGGTTTCCATTGGTTTCCATATCTTCCATTCTTTTCGTTCATACAAAATACAGACAGTGGCATGGAAATGAACTGCTACAAGTGCTGATAGCAAGGAAGGGGCCAACCAACCCAATGCCTAGAACGCCTAGAACGCCTAGAACGCCTAGAACGCCTAGAACGCCTAGAACGCCTAGAACGCCTAGAAGAAGAGCAAACCGCAATTGGAGAAACACATTCTAAAAGACCTATCAACGTCCTACACCACAGTTTTCATTCCGCGCGGAGATATCCTTAAATTCAACGACTACTGCGCCTGGGCTGCAGCCAGAAGCGTCAGCTGGGGCCCGACCTGGCACAGAAGGAGTGGACTAATCTAATCAACACATGGAAGAGATGGAAGAATGTGAAAAAAGGGGGGCCCAAAAGGAAGGACTATGGCTTCCCATGGCTTCCCATGGCTTCCCATGGCTTCCCATGGCTTCCCATGGCTTCCCATGGCTTCCCCCAACTCTGGGTGCTCGATCGAAAGCCAGTGTGACAGAACAACATACATGGATATCGGGAGGCATGCTTAGCTTCTCAATTTTTGCAGGGTGTCTTTTACATCTTTTACAATTTACCTAGTCATGGCCAGCAAGTCACAAGCCGGCCTGTGAATTGCTGGAGGGAAGCAGAAGCAACTTAGCACAGCAGAGAAATTCTGGATAAATCTGACTGTCTGTAAGATGGATTCATCTGGATACTGTAGGAAAGACAAACACGTTGTTCCTCTATTTGCCAATATATGTGTAATTCCTTCAGTGTGACACCGCAATGAATTCTAGCCTCAATCTTCCAAGTGAGAAGTGTGCTGCCTTTAGAATTGCAATTTCCAACGGAGAGTCACAACTTGGTTTCCCAAACTGCAGGATCATGCTCCGCCAGCATCTGGTTCAGCTTGTGAACATAGCCCGCCTGACAGGGTTTTCGGTCTTGAAGCCTGGAATTGCCTTGGGTTTGTCCAAAAATAAGATACCTCAGGAGAGGGAAGATGGTGATCAACCATCAAATTAAGGGGCATCACGTTTGTTAAAAACAAACCCATAGCTATAGCTTAATGAATCCTTTGGGTCAAAAAAAATGTTCTTAATTCGGAGGAGTGAAAGCTCAGTCATTTCCTTGCCTTAGCACAATCCAACGCCATTTTGCGGAGAGTGGCCTGCTGTCAGAAACAAACAAGTGCTTAAAAGGTTCCATCATTGTCTTGCAAAGCAAGATTCTTGTGGGGTATGTGTGAGAATTGAAGGAATGAACGCACAAATGTGGACGGTTTATATTTGACACAGTTTCATCCCATAAATGCACCATTTTTCGAAACTCAAAGGAGCCAAGTCATGAGCCTATCGTGTCTCTGTCAAGTGCTGCCTGCTTGCCGTTCTCCCAGAAATCGGAACCTAATGCATTCCTTGGACCCTTGCAACCTGGCGCAGTTCGATGGGATGCCATGGGATTCCATCAGATGCTTTAGGATTCCATAGTCTATCAGGGGCAAAACCAGACAGTCTTTCTCAGCATCTATAGGAACCCCCAAGACATAGATAAGTGATTTATCACGATTCAAGTAAGTGGATTAGGATTCCATGTTTCTATATTATATCTTTTGAGGGGTTGTCATATGGCGATGGAGACAATTGGCACCATGCTTAACAATCTGGACAAACCCTGTGGACGTTTGATTTTTGTCATCGGTTGGACCAAACGTCTTTTGATGTCTGTTAATCTACTGGATTGGTATTGCTCACAAAGAAAACGACATTCATCTCCTTCCACTGGCCAAAACATAACCGTTGCCTAACTGGCAAACAACATCCAGTTGCGGGCCTTTTCGCTGCAAACACTGGGTTTAACATGGTTTAACAAAGGCCGGGATTTCATGTTTTTTGAACAAGCAACATGGGAACCCCCGAGCTGCTGGGTGCAGGAGTCAAGCATAGTCTAGCTAGGCGGGTTACCAATCCTCCCGGATGGGGCCATTGATATCCCCAAGCCGCCTTCATGCCGTTCGTACTCTGCCCTAAAGGCCTGTTCAAGTTTTCGTGATTCTGCCAGTGGGACATGTCAAAATGCATTTAGGGTTGGTTCGACAAAGTTGCAATGGAATCCCTGGGCTACAAGTGAAAATGTTTTGCATGAAGTGAAACAAAACGCATATAGGCAAATGTATTCGCAGTAAACATGCGATGTGAAGATTATGCTCTGGTCCATATTGTTCCCACCAAAAATGCGCTGCCCCTTCTATTGTTTCCCGAGCAGATCTGTGCGGCCTGTGGCACCTCCGCCTTGGGGATCATGTTCTCCCACCAAGGCCTCTGAAGAACTCCCAGCTGGTTGAGTAGGAACATATGGGCGGTGGATCCTGACGGTATCTGTAAAACGTACTATAACGTACTAAACTTTAGTTGCTTTAGCATGCTTTAGCTATGTGCCGTATATCACTATGATGCACTCCTTAGTCAAAAGAACTTAGCCAAAGGAAGTTTAGTTCGAAAACTGCCGAGTTACAGTTGCAGCCGAATGTCCATGGTGTTATCAAGTCAACCGCAGAGGTAGTAAACCGCAGACGTAGTAACAGCAGTTGGTAGGTGGGAGCAGTCGATCGCAGCAACCATGCCGGAACATGGCCGTTACACGCTTCTCGGACATGTAGTGAAAACCAATCCTGGAATTGATGTCCACCTTGCTAACCCCACGGCCCTTTTGAGCTCGGGCTTCAAAAAGTTTTTCACCACTGGCTATGAGATCTGCCATGGCTTTCTTGATAGTAAACCATCGATCCACTGGAGCAGCTCGGGCAAGGAAAACTGAGGCGGGACAGAATCAAAGAATGGCGCGCTGATGACTGAGGGCAGCAAGCGCTGATGACTGCATGGCGTCACAGTTTGTAGGCACTTGCCGTGATGAAGGTTCGCGATTAAATAAGTTCTGCGGATTACGACTTCGGTTATTTCGAAGTGCCTACATAAGAACCGATGTTCCAGGTTCAAAGTGTGATGTTGCATTCCAAGAGCCAAACGCCAAAGTTTTTTTACCGTATATGCTTTGAAAAAAACAGTAAAGGTTCTCTATATCCGTAATCTCCAGCCCCACCTCTGGAAACATTCATGCTGTGTTGTCGCTTGACGACATGATGACATGTGATATGCCGCATTACAACATATCGGTATGCAAACACGCCGTCAGCAGAAAAAAATATACACCTGTGTTAACATGGTCTGTCGTGCAAGGTAGCATGGCGTCATGCAAACATGCGGTACACACACATAAAACTGTACGTATTGCTGGTATACCCTTTATGTTGCGACCATTACCTCTACAAAGACAATGCGTATAGTGAAACCAAAACTAGCAAGCTGGCAACGTGGCTTCGAAGATGTAAAAAGGGCATCGACGCCACGGTTTGTAGGCAATTGCCTTGATAAAGGTTAGTCGTCATATAATAACTTCTGCCGATTACGATTTCTATTTTCGAAGTACCTTAACAACCGATGTTCCAGGTTCAAAGCGTGATGTTGCATTCCAAGATCGAGACGCCCAGGTTTTCTTTACCGTCTATGTTTAAAAAAAATATGACGATATTTTGTCCGCACTCTCCAGTTCCACCTCTGGAAGCATTCATGCTGTGTTTGTAATGACAGCATGATGACATGTGATATGCCGCATTACAACATGTCGGTATGCAAACACGCCGTCAACACGAAAAGAATATACGCCTGTATTAACATGGTCTGTCGTGCATGGTAGCATGGCGTCATGCAAACATACAGTATCAGCACCACTATCACCCCCCTGAGGGTCCTCCACGCAAGGTTGAAACAAAAATTGCAGCAGTTTCGGTGCCCCACCCATCTTCACCACAACTCACCCTCACCACAACTGAGTGGCCATGACTTGTCACCGCAAGTCAGTCAAAACCATGACCATCGCTTACGACCAGCGGTCGTAAGCAACGCTCGCTGTCCGGTAGCAACGTGTCTAGCATGTTTTTGCCATTTCTTGCGTAAAAACTGGCCTTTCGAGGCCGAGCATTGCTTGCGACCACCAGTCGTAAGCAACGCTTTGTGTTTCGTTGTCTAACCATGTAAAATTTTTGTATGAGCACACAATATGAAGCAAACAAGATCATAGTCATAGTGTGTGGTTTTCAACGTTTTAGGGGATGAGCGGGCTGGAATATTTTCTGGAATTCCAAGTGGTCATTCCCCCTTAGAAATTCCAGGCATTACAGGTATCATACAGTACACACACATGAAACTGTACGTATTGCTGGTATGCCTTGTATGTTGCGACCATTACCTCTGCAAACAGAACGCGTATAATAGTGAAACCAAAACTAGCACTCTGGCAACGTGGCATTGAACATGTAAAAAAGGCATGAACGCCAAAGTTTGTAGGCAATTGCCGTGATGAAGGTTCGCGATTAAATAAGTTCTGCGGATTACGACTTCGGTTATTTCGCAGTGCCTACATAAGAACCGATGTTCCAGGTTCAAAGTGTGATGTTGCATTCCAAGAGCGAAACGCCAAAGTTTTTTTACCGTATATGCTTTGAAAAAAACAGTAAAGGTTCTCTATATCCGTAATCTCCAGCCCCACCTCTGGAAACATTCATGCTGTNAAACGCCAAAGTTTTTTTACCGTATATGCTTTGAAAAAAACAGTAAAGGTTCTCTATATCCGTAATCTCCAGCCCCACCTCTGGAAACATTCATGCTGTGTTGTCGCTTGACGACATGATGACATGTGATATGCCGCATTACAACATATCGGTATGCAAACACGCCGTCAGNCCCCACCTCTGGAAACATTCATGCTGTGTTGTCGCTTGACGACATGATGACATGTGATATGCCGCATTACAACATATCGGTATGCAAACACGCCGTCAGTAGAAAAAAATATACACCTGTGTTAACATGGTCTGTCGTGCATGGTAGCATGGCGTCATGCAAACATGCGGTACACACACATGAAACTGTACGTATTGCTGGTATACCTTTTACGTTGCGACCATTACCTCTGCAGAGACAATGCGTATAGCAAAACCAAAACTAGCAAGCTGGCAACGTGACTTTGAAGATGTAAAAAGGGCATCGACGCCCCAGGATGATCCTGCCTGAGCATCCAACAACCGGAAAACATTGAGACAACCATTCGACATGAATCACAAGAAACAATTTCAAAGTATCCAACCAAGTAAAGTCTTTCGTGTTAGAGCCATGTTCCGCACCTTTGGGAAAACGAGACGACCATTCGCCCCACAATTTGCACACCCTGCTAACCAAACCTCACCACAGCAGAGGGCCAGCGAGCAGAAGCTGGCAGCTGGCAGCCAGCAGGGACGGAAGGAACAAGCGAGAAAAGGACGGGACCCACCCACACCCACCCTATCTTTAGGCAGGGCACACAAATCCAAGGATCTGCAAAAGAGGCAAAGCATAGCCAGACACATCGCAGAGTGCGCCGAGGTCTCGAATGTTTCTGCCAGGAATTAAATCATTGATGGTTCCTTCTAAAATATGAGAGACCTGTTTACTATGTTGCACTCGCTCTGTCGTGAGAGCATCCGTGATTAAAAAAAGATGTGTTTTCTGCATGCCACCTTGTCTTGAACTTCAGAAGCTCGACCTACGTGTCAAGATCTGGACCATTATTGGACCCTCATTCGTGTCCCTGCACAAGTAAATCTGGACAGTAGCAGCCAAAAATTTCTTGGGGAGAAGAATCTGCTATTGGCAAAGGTCTTTCTAAGGCAAGTTGCGTTTGCTTACGCTATGCACATCGGAGTTCTCCAGTGCTTTCGCCAATGTGAAGGCTGAATTGTTGATCTCAAGGAATGGATTGTGGACCTGAGTGAGCATCAACATTATCTTTGCGTGCCACCCACCAAAAGTTAGGGACGCGTGATCTGGAGCCGCTTTTAAAAATCTCAACTGTCTAAAAGCTCTTCTATACCAAATCAAGGACACTGTTCAGCGTAAAGGCGTGTATGCGAAAAAAATCTCTGCGCAACAACTTGTGCTAAGCTGATTGCATTCTATATGACACATCTTTTCTGAAATCAGGCATATATTTTGACATTATGTCTGGATTGTGGCTGGCGGAAATTCTGACATGGTGCTGGACACTCAATTTGCCACAAAAATCCTGCAGCTGCATGAGCCTGACATCCCATTATCAAGCTAATATATTCTGACACTCTACCTGATACAAGTCTAATAGGCACTGGTACCCGGCACAAGTTCAGGAAAGTCCAGCCCGACCCATTGCCAAGAAATGAAAAGATATTACCCACACGACCTCCACTTGGCCAAGAATCCCCGCGCGATTGCAGGAACTCTAGGCCAGATGATTCTGCGCTAGGCACACAATGCTTTCGCAACCAAAAGACTTCTGCAGCAAGCCTGACTGTCAGCAATGAAATTGGCATGCACAAAAATCACAGGGGACCTCTTGAGTTGATCATAAACCAAATTGCTTCGACTGACACCATTAAAGTGTCCACGCATATTTACACACACACACACTCTCACACACTTACATGTATATATATATATATTGTATATATATGTATATATATATATATATATTGAATTTAACGACTTATTTGTTTATATATATATATATACACATCAACAAATGTCAGAGAGCAAGCATCTCAATGGAAAATTCAAGATCACTGAGACTTCCTGGATGAGGAAACATTGCCCGCCAGCCGGGTCTTACGATATCTGACGATGCACTGTCATTATTGGAAACCCTGGATGATTCTTGGCTAGCTGAAGGGTAGGCATGCTATTGGAAAAATTTCCCAGGCCCAGCCTCTCTCGCTTCAGATTGAAGAAGTCCGCCTTCTCCCAAAAGATTTTCCACTGGTGTTTCTTGCTAGGACACTGGCCAGTAGCGATCTTGAATTGGAGAACTGTGGTCCTGTAGGTGCTCTTGGTCCAGTGCTTCTTTGTCACCTGGGGAGGTACCGATGGATCTAGGCCATTTCAATTTTGCAATCAGAGCAGTAAAGCGCTCCGAAACCGTACGAACAGAGTCAGTCTAGAACAGGGCCATTGAGGCAAGCAAAAGAAACAGTTGTTGCCCGCAGTGTTCACACCGAATTCTTTCTGACAAAACGCGGGTGTATGTACGATAAACTGTTTGTCAAATCTAATCAAATAACCGAAGGAAGTTTAGAAGTGAAACTTCCGACAATATGGACAGTTGAAAAGCAGAGGTGAGAAGAGCCAAGATGTGAAGAGCTCAGCCATGAAGAAANCACCACATGCTCGGGCCACTTTTGGACGATTCGATGGCCATCCGATGTCGAAAAAGTGCACGCCGTTGTGGCGCCAAGCACATTTGGAAGTAAAAAGTGCCAAAAACTGGGGGTTTTAAGCAAATTTCGAGATGTCAGTTAACTAACTGAACTAACAACTTAACAACTTAACAACTTAACAATTGAACACCTGAACAACTTAACAACTTAACAACTTAACAACTTAACCACTTAACAACTTAACAACTTAGTTAGTTAGTTTGTCAGTTAGTTAGTCAGTTAGTCAGTCNCAGTTAGTCAGTGAGTCAGTTAGTTAGTTTGTTAGGTAGGTTGTTAGTTAGTTAGTCAGTCCGTCAATCAGTTAGTCAGTTAGTCAGTTAGTCAGTGAGTCAGTTAGTCAGCTAGTTAGTTAGTTAGTGACGTAGTTACTTAGTCAGTTAGTCAGTTCGTCAGTGAGTCAGTTAGTCAGTTAGTCAGTGAGTCAGTTAGTTAGTTTGTTAGGTAGGTTGTTAGTTAGTTAGTCAGTCCGTCAATCAGTTAGTCAGTTAGTCAGTTAGTCAGTTAGTCAGTGAGTCAGTTAGTCAGTTAGTCAGTGAGTCAGTTAGTTAGTTTGTTAGGTAGGTTGTTAGTTAGTTAGTTAGTCAGTCCGTCAATCAGTTAGTCAGTTAGTCAGTTAGTCAGTTAGTCAGTTTGTTAGGCAGCCAGATAGATGGACAGATAGATAGGCCGACGCTCCAACCACCTTTTGATCCATCAGTGGATCTGCTTTGCCATCCATGACTCACAACAACTCACCTCTCCTATAGGTTTCCTTTTCTGAAACTTCCGCCACCGCCTTGTGCGGTACTACTGGTATGCGAAAAGAATTTCGTATCAAAGACTGACTGGAAACCACGTTGACCCGATGGGTTTCCATTAATGCCGAGGAACTCTCAGCAAGTCTGCTGCTCGTTCCTCCAAAGTTTTTTTGGAGGGGCCGGGAGGACGTGATCGCGACATTGATCACAAGGCTCTATCCTCACAGCATTCGTGGATAGACGTGAGGTTGGTATTCTAGATTTGTCCTGAAAGCGTACTTCGACTAGCACTGACCTGAAGTCCCTTCTGCTTTAGCAAGATATTAAACTAATAAAAAGGGGTTAGCATGGGTTAGCCCACGCGTCAATGATTGTCCCCACGATCATGGTTTCAAATCATCACATGTGAGGTTGCACTTTCATAGATCGCATTCAAAAAACGTCTTTTTCGCCACAGCGCCGTCACAGTTTTTCTTGATCTCCTTGTGTCAAAGAATCTGTCGTCGTGCCAACTGAACATATAACATCGAAGATGAAATACAGATCCCCATCAACAAGCCTTACAGGGAATCGCGGTGGCGAAACTTTTAATTTCAGCGGGTAGCATCATCTGTGTATGCAAATGCAGGAACGTCATTACACCCCCCCACCCCGCACCCCACCATCATCTCCCACAACAAGTGCAAGAGAAAGGTCGTTGAAGTAGCATCACCTATATGTCTGCAAGTGCCGGAACGTTATTGCACCCATTTCCCCATGCACCCACCACCCCACCATCATTTCACACGAGACATGCAAGAGAAAACTTATGACATCTATGTGTGCAAGTGCAGGGTCATTATTACACCCCCTACCCCACCATCATCTCCCACGAAAACTACAAGAGAAAGGTCGTTGAAGTAGCATCATCTATGTGTGCAAGTGCAAGAACGTTATTGCACCCCCCCCACCCCAACCACCCCCACCCCACCTGTAGAAAACAAATGAAGTGTGGGCAACCCCCCCTGTCTACCCAAGGTGCTGGAGGGGTCGAATGCTCAATCGCATGAAGTTTCATACCTAACTACCTCCCCTTCCACTCGCCGACTGGCTCACCAGGAGTTTGGCCGTGGTTCATTCAATCCCCCCTTATCAAGTAAAGGATTACTTAGTGTCATCTTCTGAGGCAGGTACCTTTAGCTCTTTTTGTAGCCTCACTCAAATAAACTGAGGGGAAAACACTATGTCCTGTTGTCGGCAACGAGTTTTAAGAAGGCATCACTGATCAATGTCATGGCTGGCATTATTTCATTCAATTTCTGTCTTGCATTCCTACTTGTCAGGTGGGAACAGCTGTCAACCACCCGGAAATCTGTCGACATTGGAGCACCCTTCGTGGGCCTTGTCCTTGAGTCACTGCCAGAAGCTCACCAAATTTATCTCCTGGACCGAGCTTTGGAATTGGAATTGGCGGATTGGTGCAGGTGAAACCTCTCAGTCATCCCTGTCAAAGTGTGCTGTTTTCAATGGTCTCGGAGCTTCCTCATTGAACATGGCCCTTGCACAAAGCAGAGACCCACGCAGACACACACGCACTCGGCATATAGCTAGAAAAGGAAACTAGAAGCAGAGTGCGGCATTGTGCGAAACCAGATGTTTCACCGTACAGAAAATATTAAAAAACAGTGTGAGTGACTCGTTGGTTTTGAACTATTTACGTTTGTGCATGTTGACTCATAACAAGTGCTCTGCTGGTGAGTGACGTGTGAAATCACCGTTTTTTTCTTCGTAGACCGCAGTTATATCGCACTTTATTCGCAAATGACATCACCATTTCTGTTATATTTTTAGGTGCCATCCTATCTAGTCTCATGACTCCTTAGCGGTCCTAAGCCTCATACAAAGCGGGCCCAGCGGTGTGGAAAAAAATGAAAGCGAATTAAAACATGTGTTGACTATCCGCGTTTCGCGGAAGTCTTGTATTGTTGTGGCAGTGGCAACCTTGTTCTAGCAAGCCTGGACAAAAGCAAGGCATGTTCTAGTATAAACGTGCTGTTTGACTTCACGTCTGTCATTGTCATTGTTGTCTACAATTGAAAGTAATTGAAAGCAGACGTCCCACATTGCTAGTTTAATATGCATATGACTCATATGACTCGCAGTTCTGTTCGCCGCAGGCTTGAAAAATGCATTTAGAAAATGCGTTAATCCGCGCTGGCTGGTTGAACAATTTCTAGAATATCTCGCTAAAGGAGCAGGCGCGCACCGAAACCAAGCAAAAATGTGTACATACTGTTGGGACCGCAAAGATGTATGTAAAAGACGTGGTTGTTGCGAGCTGGTGGAAGGCATCAGATTATATATTATAGCCATGGGAATTGTTTACCCCGAAACAATATTCGAAGAATCTGTTACCATCTCGCTCATTCTATACAAGCATACGGAAAGGAACCTGAATTCCTAACGTATATATGCTTTGAAAAGAGTATAGAAGGTTGCCAATACGAAACCTCCAGTTCCATTACCTTGCTGCTCCAAACTCCAGGTACTCGGCAATGCTGAGCGGCCAACTTCCAAACTATGTTCAATGGAAACCATCAAATCTCAATTTCTTTCCTCAATTCCATGAGCAGATACGGACTGCAGTGCTTGGCTAATGATTTTGGGTTCGGTCATCTTCACCCACCCTCACATGTTTTTCTCCCTGCCGCCAAAACTGGTCTGTGACTTGCACATATTTCGGTATCAGTGCCGCTTCACTGTCTTCTTCATCGGGTTTGCCTTCTTGACCTCCTTTTTCACATCCACCAATCGCCAGACCACCATGGGGCTGCTGCCATAGCCAAGCTCACGGTATTTAGCCTGAGGGAGACAACAGAGTGGCAACAAGAAAGGCATGGGCATTCCCCGATGGCAATTCTGGCACACAAGTCATGAGTCAAATCTGCAAACATCGTCATGTGCATTGCAAATGTCTGCTCATGTGCTTAGTGCTTGAACTTCTCAATTCAAACCGGGCAACCACTGCGGCTTCATGTGTGAATCCAGGAAGAAGCTCAGGGCAATCTAAGACCATCTCGTCCAAGTCATAGTAGTAGAGAATATAAGAAGCGCAATGTTTTACAGGTAGAATCGTGAAGGGATGGTCTGTCCTTCTGCAACTGCGGGCTCGAACTTCAAAAACTGTCGCAAAAAATCGCACGGGACTGTAGCACAATAAGGCTCCTCCATCGCCAGTGCCTCAAATTTTTCAATATGCCCCACTTCCACAAAATTATAGAACCTTTCGTTTGATGGCGCAAGTGCCCCGGAGCAATTCGCAGCCTCTCTTCAGCAACAGCCACTGAGACTTCCAGCCGTCCTTGGAGCCCATAAAGAAACAGCACGCAGGCAGCATGAGTTCACCATGAGACTCGCGCCCCATGTTGATCCCTAGACAGTTGACTGGGCGATGACACTATCGGTTTGAATGTCTGATATTCCGCGCCCAAGGTGCCATATAGCAAGGGGCTGGAAAATTTGTTTCACATCACTTGAAACACGCATCGAGCGCAGTGGCTTGGAGAGCCCCCAGCTCTGCAGCCCCGGAGAGCCACCCTAGACCACCAAAGCGAAGCCCGTCCAGCGCAGCGCTCCCCTTCGCTGTGCAGGTTCATGTGCTGAACCTAAGTGGAACAATATTCCCACTCAGGCTCCTAAGGGTCCTCACCGCCTGAATTGCTTCGACGCGTTAACATGCAAACCCAAGACATGTAAAATATCCAATGCGCCTTCAAGCCCTTGCAAGGAGCCTCGTTGGACATGGCGATGCGATTTTTGCGATGGCAGAACTGATAATTTGCTGGCGCTTTGCTGAACATTCTGGCAATTTGATTTTAGGCTTTGGTTCGGTATAGATCAGAATTGCCGCTCTTGCTGCCGTAGTCTACATGGACGACAGCGGATTTTAGTGGAGCGAGGTTGCAACTCATTACCGTGAGTCTCCACTGTCTGCTGTAGATTTTATGGCGTTCTTTTTGCCATCAATCTTTGCGGGGGACAGCGGATCTGTGTGAGAGGCTTTGCAAATCACAAATATGAGAATCGCGCGCTAGCCAATACATCCCAACCTCTGGGTCGCACGTGGATATCGCGAGGATTCAGTAGATCTGATTTTGCGCCCTTGCCGCCGTCAGTCTATACGGATGACGGCAGATCTTAGTGGAGTGAGGCTAGCGCTCGTTGCCACGAGTCTCTAGGGGCCTCAATAGATGGAGAGGAATTGTCAAGGATTAGAGATGTTGATGCAAGATGATGCAAGAACTTTTGAAGAATAGAGGGCGCGGAAGTCATAAGAATGTTCCTTTTTCCCTTGCTTCCGTCATTCATTCATTCATTCATTCATTCTTTCTTTCCTTTCCTTTCCTTTCCTTTCATTTCATTTCATTTCATTCATTCATTCATTGTTTCATTTCATGTCATTTCATTTCATTTCATTTCATTCATCCATCCATCCATCCATTCATCCATCATCATCCATCCATTCATTCATCCATTCATTCGTAATTCATTCGTTCATTCATTCGTTCATTTATTCGTTCGTTCATTCCTGTCTTCCTTCCTTCTTTCCTTTCCCTCCTCCGTTCATTCTTTATTTCATTCATTCATTCATTCGTTCATTCATCCTTTCACTCATCTCTTTCTTCCTTCCTTCCTTCCTTCCTTCCTTCCTTCCTTCCTTCCTTCCTTCCTTGAGTAATTCAATCATTTCATTTCATTTCATTTCACGGCTTTTGCAACTCACACGCATTCCTATGGACCATTGATTTCTTATAGCCACCGCTCTTTCTCGAAACTTCCGCCCCGGCACGGCCGGGCACTATAGTATCTGGCACCATATTGTTATAGTACTTTGTGAATCTTTTTCAGCCATCGTCGAACATCTCCACCAGTTCTCACACTTTGTCGAGGCTCACAACGACCCTCTACCGGAGCCAAAGCCAGAGCTCAGGACTCGACCCTTCATCATCTTCTGGATCACTTTCACCCCAGTGCATTCTGCTGTCCTGAGTGTGGAAATATTTGCTGACTCACAAACATCTCTGCTACAAACAGGCCACAATGGTGTAAAGATGCTACTGTAAAGGTTCCTGTGGTGAAGGATGGCTGTCACATATGAGAAGGTCTGAAACAGACCATTCATGGGCACAGCAAAAAAGGAGAAAAGCCCAAAACAAAGCAGCAATGTGCCCTATTTGCAGCGTGGCTTAGATTTGGAACAAGTCCCTTGAATGCACGTATCCATTCTCTGTCCATCGTCTTTTGAGCAACTAGCAGAAGCGCTAATTTGGGGCTGAGGCCGAACTTGATGACGATGACGAATCTCGGATGAACTCAACCATATCATATGCGGACTCTATACTATTTAAAAAGAAGGTTTGGTTCTGTTTGTCGCAAGGCATGCAGCCCTTCACTTAATCAAGGTCAAAATGACTCTCTACTCAAACGAAGAATTAGTTCTGTCAGCTGAGTGTCTGTAGCTGGCACGACCACTGCTCGTTGTGCTGATGTCTGCTGACTTGTTGCATGGCTTACAATACTCCAGGCGATGGATCTGTGAATAGACGTAACTTAACTATCACTGTCTCTGAGTGGCTGTGGGCCAAAAAAACAGTGATAAAAAAGTGTGTGAACATGCACAATGCGCAGGTCACTAGTCACTGTAAGGACTCTGTCTCCTTAACCCTTATTTGGCTGCCGTAGGAGCAACTGCTTGTTGAACTCTTTAATTGACGTCCGGTGTGAATGCAAAAGGTATTGCATTAGGACCTTAACCTATTTTGTCTTCTATATCATATAGTATGTAGGTGTATGTAGTATGTAAAATCATTGTAGCTAATTGAGCATGTCAATGTGGCATGGACCAGGGGCTTCTCGTGACGGCCCCCGAATCCAGTATTCCGCTGGCATCACACCCCAAAAGTCCGGGATGACGTTATTTTTTCATATTTTTTCCACATTTTTCCAGCTCTCCGCACGTTTTGGCATGGTTAGACTGTACACTCATTGGCTGAAAACATCCCCAAGTCACTGGCAATTGCTATGAGGTCTCCTACATCTGCTGTTGGCTTATAGCATCTTATAGCTATGGCAGCTACAGTATGGTTTTTGGATGTCTTTGGGGTCATTTTTTAGCACCCAGAGCTGTCCGGCTTCTTTGAGCCGTACTGGGTTCTTGGTGCGGATTGGACCATTAGCCTGTCCGCAGAGTCTAAGTCGCTGAGAACTAGGAAAAACCAACAAACGGAAACTTGACAGACTATTGGGCAGGCCCCAAGTTGAGACAATCCCAGCTTCGGTTGCTTGGCCTTCGTGAGCGTAGACTCTTGGATTCCACAGCTTCGCACACCCATTCGGCGTTGGCAATTCTTGCCAGTGCCTAATGCTATGATTGTGCAAGGCCATTCCACGGCGTGGTTGAGGATGCTCTGTGACTGGCTGCAAGGCTAACACGCTCACTTGCTTAGTCTGAAATATCTAACCATCAAGACCGAAGCAAACAGTGGCAAACAAGAACGTCCGAGTGTATGCTTAAACTCAAACTGATATAGCTATATATAGCTGACTTTCACAACTAAGTCACAGCATTTTTAGAAGCGAGAGCAACGAGCAACATCCGGCAACCACCATCGCAATATTCCTTGTTTCATCTCGTCATCTCGTTTCTTGCCATGCATGAATTTCTACTGCGCAAATCTCAGGCCTTGGGTCCCAGGAACACAACATTTCACAACCAAACTGATCCAAACTGAAGCAAGTACTGCAAAATACTGCAAGAACTGCAAAATACTGCAAACATTGCAAGAAGCTACGCGGAATCGAGTGTGAAGATCAGATCCTGAATGTCAAACATTGTCAAACGAAGGAAACACATCAGTTCGAAAACTGTTTTGACATGTTTCGACTGTATCCCGTGTTTGCGGTCAAACAGACCGTGCCAGACTCGAGACCCATGCTTCGGACTGATCGTCTCGTCGACGATGATAGAACAATGCCTGGGGCGACGGGTGGACAATCCATTGCATCTCCAGCTCAACTCTGGTTGACTTTAGACACACCAAGTCAAAGATAGTAAAAGTAATTATATGTGAAACTCATCTTCGACAAGTACAAGTACATACAAGTACGTACTATTAAAATCTATTAAACGCTACTAAGTCACTACTACATAGATCATCATAGATCTACATAGTGGCTTCAGGTTCAACAAATGTTCAACTTTCGCCTTTCATCGTTTGGCACTGAGGAAAAATCCCGCCGCCTGATCCACTTGAGCTTCTCGTTGCTCGGGCGGAAACTCGTGGGACAAGTCAATCTCCGCAGACCTGGTGCGGAATGGGATCGGCTTTCAATTGGTGATTTCATGGTGATTTTATGGTGCTTTAATGGGGAATGGATTGAGCATGGTGATTTTAAATCATCATTTCAATCCATTACAATCTTCAGATTTTTTTCAATCTCTCATTTTCTGACCAGAACTAGTTTTTCATGGATGAAGATTCCACGAAACCTAGCAGAATGGCACATTAGAATCATAATACGGAAGTATTACACTCGAGTACCTGGGGGAGAAACCGTAACCCATGCTACTGCCCAAATTTCCCAGGGCTGCCTGTCCAACGACACACTCTCTGGCACGCCACATTCAGCCACCTGCAAAAAGGTCTGTCGATAGAAAGATGTCGGGAAGACTGGCGGCAAAACGATGTTGCAATTTCAGAGACCTACCCCATCCTACCGCCCTCACACCCACCTGCCAAAACTCGGTGTAGATACCTTCAAGGCTGCAACCACACTGGGTTGCAGTTTTTTATGGATAGTTTTTTGAAATTACTCTTGCGAGTGCTATATTGTCTTTTGCAAATTCATGCAATAATATGCGATGTGAGTTGAATGTTGCAGGCCACGTAGCAAAATGCAGAGATGGCAGGATATTCTAGATGCTAAGGACGCTGATAAGATCCAATCAGGACTCTGATTGAGGACCACGGCAATTGGACCATGCAAATCTGACAACACACATCGCGCAGACGCAGCGATGCACAAAGAAAACAAAAAACAACACCAAGTCAGCCGTCTACAACCTTCCCTTATAACCAGCTAGACTCTGGCTGTGTTTGCATAAGCACAGTGGCATAGATAGTCAATCAAGAAATTCAAGAATGGATGGGGCAAAGCTGACAACTGGGGAGCAAAGTCACCAAAATGTCACCAATTGTTTAATGAAAACTGCCGTCTTGCGCTTGCCTTCCATGGTGTCGTATAGGCTCAACTTTTCTGTTGTGTCCTTGTGGCCAAAGCAGTTGACTGAGTCAAATGTATCTATCTGAGTCTGACATCAAGTTATGGCCAAGACTCAAGACATCTCAAGACCTAGTACCTTAAACGCTGCCACTTGTGATGTTCGGTCCTGCTGCGACAAAGTCGGGAAGGTACAGGAGGCGGTTGGCCACAGTGATCTGTCAGCTTCCACAAGAATCAACCATCTACGTGGAAAACCATGACAGCCTAGTACTGTAGCCCAGTAGTTGCTTCGTGTTAATGCATTTCTTGCCAGCGTTTATAGCTTCAAAGGAAACAATTGCAGAAGGAAACAATGATACACAAGGATTGTTTGTTTTGCGGCCCATGTACTCAAATGTTTATATTATAATTTCATCATGAGGACTGGTAAAGAACTTCTCAGGAAGTTTCAGGTGACAACCACACAAGTTTCAATTACTGTAGCTTCTTGCAAACTTGGATTTTCAGGAACTCCTGAGGGTATTGGAGGGGATTCAGTGACTTTCAGGCACCATTCGCATAGAGTTTTAGAGCGTTTCCAGGGAATTCACTTCCCGTGCTTGGCGAACTTTCATGTCGAATTGTTCAAAACACGGGGCAATTTGCGAAACTTTCCCAAAAAAAATCGTCACGAAATGTAGCGTTAGTTCACCTCGGCACAGAGTGAGGAAGAACTCGCCAGCCTGGCAGTTTCGGCTGAACAGCACCCAGAACAGATCCAAAAGAAGAACGCCAAACATATCCAAACCCTTCACACAGCAAAAACACTTGATCCAAACAGGCCAAATGCAGCTAGGGGATGACACTTCCTGTAGCTCCTGCAACAGAATTCCAAGCAGTTGATGACTTATAAATTTGAATCTATAAACATCTATAAACAAACTTAATAACATATCGTCATTGAGTCATAACTCTCAAGCAACACATTGATGCAGGTTGCAACCCCCTCATGGTGCCGCCAATCAAAAAAAAATAAGGCAAAACATCCTGAAACAATATGCTACGTCTCGCTGGCTTGAATAGCCAAAGGCCTATTTCTGAAAGTCACAGAATGTCATCGGCAGCTCAGTCATGCCCAGGTCCAGGCATCTACGTCTTGTGCAAGTCTCTCTGACGTCAAGAGTTCTGCACAACTTTCTCATGTTTGCAAGTAAGCAAGCAGTGTCCTGAAGCATGTTCCGACGACCGATGGGTGAAGGAGTTTGTTGTGACCCCAGCACCGGCCTGCCAGCAGCAAAACATCCGCGCATCTATGCAATCATCGACAACCAGACTTAGGCGCCAGCATCTCAAAGCAAGAATGTCTGATTGGAAACGTGGAAAACATCTGATGAGCCAAAGCTGGCCTACTAAGATGCTCATCTGCTGTTCGGACATGTGTTATGTTTCAATGTTTTTCATTGGCAACAAGCTCCTGGCCGCCGGTTTCTGTCAGCAACATATTATTGCTGTTCAAGGGGTCCCGTTTCTCCCCTCGGAAACGTCCAATCAACATGAAACCACTGCCACCTTGAAGACTTGGAGTATGGCCAGCTATCAAGTGGCACAAGCAAAAACTGTAACCTTTGCAATTTGGCAATTTACCCATGTTTTTTGCAGGAAACTCCAATGTTTCAAGCGGCAAGCAGGCTGTCAAAGCTCAGAAATCTTGCCAGGCTGCACCTTGGTCCCAAACTGAGGAGTTACCACGGGGGATGAGTCTTTTGGTGCTCGAACGCCTTCTGAGAGCGACAAGGACGAACATTTATGGACATCGATTGAAAGTTATCGCAGCCAGAAGAGAACATCCCAAATGTATCCAAATGTCCCCATCGCCCATCAACTTGTTCCATTTAAAAGCCACCTGAAACATTTGTTGCGATGGTGAACGTAGTAGAATAAGAGTCAAACAATTTTAGAACTTCAATGGAGCCACCCAACCACCATACAGCCAATCCACTGAGCACCCAACCACCCAGCCAACTACCCAAGCAGCTCATGGACATCATTTGTACCAAACTCCCTTGAGCATCCCACGCGACCATCTTGAGACAATGAGCTCACCGCTGCAAGTGTCACCTCCTCAATGAGGAGCCCCAACACAAGTGCTGGAAATAAAACCCCGCTAATCCTTTCAAACATCAGCAAATTCCCAAAATAAAATCAGGGACTGTCAAAAATAGAATCAACAGGACCCTAAGATCCTACTACATACTCTGACCTATTAAAGAACATCTGGTATGGCATCCTCTTTCATCAGTAAAACTCACCATTTCTGCAGGAGAAATCCCAGCATCTTCCTCCCAGTCCCAGTCTTTTTTTTCAGAAGCATGGACTGTGCAGAAACATATTCAACTATATGACAGATTATCTTTTTTGCACATATTCTGCTATATTTTTGCAGGTGCCCAAACCCTGGGACTAGGGCATGGTTCAGATACTTGGGGAGATTTGATTGTATAACAGCAGTTTTGCCCAGCAAATCCACATGACATTTTTTGACATTTGTTTGTCGAAGTCTATGGCCACAACGTGTAAATGGGGGTTTCGGGGGTATTCTTGAAACCTGTGACCTATGTGTTTGACGTTGTTAAGGACAGTGCATGCCAGACTCTGTCTATTCCTGTCCAAAATTATGCAAATAGATATTACACATTATTTCCTACAAGTATTGCAACGGAAAGACAGGGAGACAGGCAAAGAACAAAATTCGCAGGGTCCCAACCTATTGCCCATCGAGCAGCAGAACATGTTGAATCCTGATCACAAGCCCGCCCAAAACAAAATCTATAGGATGCAACCCTCCATAAACAATCATAAACACCTCTTTAAAAAAATATGTTTAAAGTATTTTAGACTCAAGCCCCGGGATTTTATTTTGGAGCACCCAACGGGGGTCACCATCTCTATGTGCTTGGACGATGGCCACAACACCGCTTGCTCGACCCGGCGAATTTCGTGTCCTTAATCTTGCCGAGGTTGGCATCATTCCAATCCTGTCGAGAGCTGGTTTAAAGGCCTTGACATGCCTTCACACAGTCAAATATAGTCAAATGGGACGGAAAGGAATTGTATGAAACAGCGGTTTTGCAGCAGCTCGGTAAGCAATGATGATGGCTCTGATGGCGTCAGCTTTCAAATGATGAGTTTTCTGAGAGTCCCTCAAAGCGTTGCTAGTTGGGCTAGTTGGCTTGTTGAGTCTGCAGAAAATCATCAATCACATTCACTCAGCAGATATCAGCAGACTGTCGTCTACCTGAACTCTATGGGTGGTCTAGTATCCCAGACAGAATCTATCTGTTGTAGCTGCAAATTCCGCTCTGTGGCTCGCCCCGAGCCTTCTCCAGAGCTGCGGGCGGCCTGGCTTCAAGTGTTCGATGGTGACCAACTGTGTTCAATTCCTTGCCGAGCTCATTAGATGTGTCAAGTGTTTCCAGCCAGAAATTTTCACAAATCGAGGACCTGACCAGGCTCAGTTCAATGCCAAAACTATTCAGCATGGAACATACCTCTTTCGAAGCAATAGCATTCACAGATATTCGCAGTACTGGCGCTGCAAGGATGGAACTGACCGTGACATGCCAAGAAACAACTCATGAATCCATGAAAGTTGACACGCCAGGCTGACTGACTTTTCCCGGCGACAAATGCAGCTACCTCATGAGCGCAAGTCAAATCAAATCACCACTCACCATGATTGCCTAATAACACCAAGCAAGTATCTCATCGCAAACCGAGACAAAAAACATCAAAAAACATCAAAAAACAACATCAACATTCATTGATGAACACCAAAAAGAACATCAACATGAACTTCACTCATTACTCGGCCTTGCCGCGAGGCACAGCTGCATCTGCTGCGTCCTTGGTTTGCAGTAGGGGTACTGGCTACTTAGGATTCCTTAGCTAAGTGACGTTAAGTGGTTGTTCCAACAGGGAAAGCCAAGGAACATCTGAGGATATGACCTGAGTCAAAGCCACGAACAGTACACGCGCACGTTGGCGCTGCTGCCGTTGCTTCCTCGCGGCATTCCTTAGCCAACGCAGTGAGGAATCTTGGACCTGGAGAAAAGTCAGCATGGTAGGGTCACTCCACAAGGGCAATCTCACTCTGAGCCTCAAAAACATACACCCGGCTGGTTGGCAACAAAACAACTTGCTAAACATCCAAAGTTCAGCATGGCATGAACTTGCACCATTTACCATTAAATTGAGAGCGAAAGATATAAAAACGTTCAAAAACCAAGTGCAACCTGATCTCTCCGAGTCTGATCTGGTTAGATTATGTTAGATTGAACATCGGCTGCACCCGATCTTGGTCCAGAGCTTTGAGGAGCTGCCCTTGTCGGTTGGTCCCATTGGCACTGGGATGTCGGATGGAACCTGAGACCATGGGGGATGGTGAAAGCTGGCTGAATTGATGGCCGGTCCCCAAGGGTTTCTCAGGCCCTTTGGCCAAAGATTGGCAAGACAAAAAGTATCAAAAAGTCATCTAAATGACTCCCAACTGCCAAAAAAAATAGTTTTCAAATTTGTTTGACACCCAGGTAAATTGGTCTAAACCGGTATTGAATGAACTGGCTTTGACTTTGACAATCCTTTGATATCGGAGATGGTTCAGCCTGGTTCAACTGCTGCGAAAACCTTTTGAATGACTGGATATGACTGTTGCCCTTCCTGCCTGTCTTTTCCATACGAGTTGCTGGACTGCAGCCTTGAAACAATGACGAAACTGATGGTTTTGTGATTTCTGCAAGTCTGTCTTTCTTGGGAACTTGTACATGTGCATATACTGTTTTATTTTGTTTTCTCACTACACTCACAAGTGAAGCGAAATCTGTCTCTAAAGACTCTAAAGCTGATTCTTCAACCACAGACCATTCATGCTTGTCACCTTCTCCAACAATCTATATAAACAGACTGCTGTGGCACCCAATCGGGATGGTAAGACTCTTATCTTACATCGCTTGACCATACATTCACTTGTTTCTCGGTAAGAAAAACATGAAAATGCGCCATTGCAATCATCTCAAAAGGAAGGGAAGTTACTTTGTTCATCTTTGTTATTACCAGTTGAACACCTTCACCGGTACCCGATAGGCTCCCAGCGCGGAAAGATTCGACCACCTTTGTGCTGGCAGTGGCCAGGTTGGCGACCACCACAACCTCCGAAGTCGTGACGTGGACCACGAGAAATGGAACACTTCGACAGCCCGGGAATCCAGCTGACATAAAACCTATCACAATTCTAGACTGCCTCCACTGGTACTGTCTTGACATCAAATTCACATGAGTGAACACTAAACCACATCTACAAGATTCGGAAAGGTTTGCAGCCATTGTCATCTGTAAACCGTGCGAGCCCCACCCCACCCATGACCTCATGTTTGGAGATCAACCCCTCCAACTGTTTCTCCTGCACTGCAAGCTGCTGGATCTTAGGCTGGCCATTTGGTTTCAGCAGTCGCTGTCAGGACGTCGCCAAAGAGTCATCAGGAAAAACATCAACAGAGCGTAAGTAGATAAGGAGTCTGCAACCTCTATTGAGATTCATTAGATAGAAAATTGTCCAAAGCTTTCCTCCAACAGCCAAACGAGCTCAATCTCACTGGTCCTTTGTGGCAATGGAGATCTGCAATGGCTCGCCCAGCTGACAGCAACGTGCACCATTAGCCACGCCAAACAAACTGCAACTGTCAGAGCCGTTCACCCATCACCACTCTCATGACCTCTTTGGGCACCAGCTGCTGGTGTAGGTGCCACAACATCAATGCCTTTCAGAGCTATCCACAATCAGCACTGCATGGTGTCTTGGAGCAATCTGTCGAGGCTGCTTCCAATGGAGATTCAATAGATATCAATAGATTACTTCAACCTTGCAGTAAAGATCAGTAAAACATCAATGATATCAGAGGATCAATGGACATATGGAAATCATATCCGCTAGCAAAATTGGCTGTTCCTTCCAGCGCCAAAAAACACATGGACATACAAATAAATGGACCGTTCTATGATACTATATGATACTCAATGTCACCTATCGGCCAGAAGGTTGCCTTGTCCCCAGGCTTCGACAGGAGCTTTTGTATCCACTCCTTCTGCGAAGGAACTGGCTCACCAGCCTTATCTTGGTACAAAAAGGTCTGGCAGGCTCCAGCCATCACAGCCATCGGAACTGAGTTGAACAGGAAAGTTATCATGTCTAGCACCAATAATTGCTTCCGAGACATCTGATTTGTGTTTCCATGCATCGAAATCGTGTCAGGGCAAGAAGGTAGCATGCAGCAAATATGCACCATATTTTAATATTCTTTCCTGTTCACAGCACTTTCCATTTCAGTTGTGTCAAAAGGATTCAAAAGGAACTGAGATCATCATGGCAACGCCATTGACCATAGGACGTGAAGCTGGACTGGGACTGAGAGTCCCCACTCGCACAGCAATGTGCGCTGGAGCAGTTTTCGGATCAATGTATTTTTCAGCGTACACTTTGTCCTGGTAGAAGAGGCAACAGAGCACCAGAAAAGCAGCGAATACATGAGATAGAACCATATCAGTTTCAAAAAATCAAGAAGCTTGTAGAAAAATCAAGAATGTCAATAAGAAGGTACCGGCACCAAGATCTACAACTGAGAAAAACTCAACAACCAAAGGAGAGACAGCGCAACAGCAGAAGCGCTGCTCTGGCTGTTCTGATATGCTTGAGCTCTGTCTGGGGCACCTCAAGCATGTCTACAATGCCGCACGCAACCTGAGGAGACTTGGCGGCTGTGACCTCCAGGATGGGTCTAAGACCTCCTTGAACAAGATATAGAAAATAGATGAAAATAGATGAAAATAACAACTCTCAACTTAACAAAACGTGTCTCAAAGCAGGCACCACTGTTTTTTCGAAGTGAGTCCCACAAGTCTCAAAAGGGAATGAAAGAAGATGGGCCCTGTCGTGTTTAATCTTTGGGTGCAGAATAGTTTTGGGATTTTTTTTGATCAGCTTTGGGATTTTTTTCGGATTCTTTCCTGGCACCATTTGCCTTGTATTTGCAACAGTGTGGAACTAGAACCTGTCATTTTGCATGGTATTCGCTACATTTTGGCATGTTCACCCTCCATTTTGCATGGTATTTGCTACATTTTCGCATGTATGCATTCCAATCTGAATGGTATTTGCTAAAATTTGGCGCTTGAACCTCTCATTTTTTGGCACTTGAACCTCTCATTTTGCATGATATTTGCTACATTGTCAGTACTTCAAAGGTTCATGTGGGTTTCTTTAAGTTTCTTGAGAGTTTCATTTACTGTAGGGTTTCTTTACGGTTTCTGTAGGGTTTCATTTGAGGTTTCATGTAAGATTTCATATAGGGTTTCCTTTCGGGTGTCATTTGGGATTTCATTTAGGGCTAATTAAAGACATGATTTAGGGTTTCTTCCAGGTTTCATTTAGGGTTTCATGTAAGATTTCATTTAGGGTTTATTAAGGGTTTCATTTAGGGGTTCTTTAGGATTTCATTTAGGGGCGCTTTAGGGTTTCATTTCGGGTTTCATTTAGGGGTTCTTTAGGATTTCATTAAGGGTTTTCTTTAGGATTTCATTAAGGGTTTCATTTAGGATTTCTTTAGGGCTTCATGTAGGGCTTCATTTAAGCTGTCTTTAGGGTTTCATTTAAGGTTTCTTTAGGGTTTCTTTAAGGGTTTCATGTGAGGTTTCTTTAGGGTTTCAATTTAGAATTTCTTTAGGGTTTCATTTGGGGTTTCATTTGGGGGTTCTTTAGGGTTTCTTCAGGGCTTCATTTCGGGATTCTTTAGGTTTCATGTAGGGATTCTTTAGGGTTTCATTTAGAATATCTTTAGGGTTTCATTTAGAATATCTTTAAGTTCCATTTAGGAATTCATCACATTCAGGGTTTCATTTCAAGTTTCTTTTGGGTTTCTTTTGGGGTTTCATTTGGGGGTTCTTTAGGGTTTCTTCAGGGCTTCATGGAGGGCTTCATTTGCGGTGTCTTTAGGGTTTCATTTAAGATGTCATTTAGGGTTTCATTTAGGGTTTCATCAGCGTTTCATCAAGGGTTTCATTTAGGATTTCATTTAAGGCTTCATTTAGGGTTTCATTTAGGGTTTCTCTAGGGTTTCATTTAGGATACAAACGAGAGAGAATGAAGCAAAAGAAAAAGAAAAACATAGAGACAGTAAAGAAAGGAAGCAGAAGAGCAGGAAGAAGTAGAGCAGCAAAAACGCGTGACTGCAGAAAAAGGAAAAGTAGAAAGGCACAGAAGCAGAAAAGCAGAGAAGCATGAAAAGCATAGAAGCAGAAAAGCAGCAGGAAAAGCAAAAAAAGCGGAGAAGCAGAAAAGCAGAGAAGGAGTCAGGAAAAGCAGGAAAAGCAAAACTCCTCAATACCGGCCGACCCTTGGTCTTGCTGCCAAGCTGCTCTGGACCACCGAAGATCTTTGCAAGCCTTTCCAACCGAGCTACAAGTAGCTTGCCAAAAAATATAATATATGGGTCAATACCATTTCAGCTACTACTAACTTAATCCTCATTACCACAATTGCAGAACGGAAGCTGCGTACACATACATAAATATCATGTAATTCATGTAGCATGACAAAACTTGGTTGTGGCGCCTGTGTAATACATTGCTCGATTCTTTGGACTGCTGCGACGACTCTACCTCGAAAAAAGCATAAAATGCCATTGTCCTGCCCCTTTCCCAAACACAGAAACCCATGGCCGCGTCAGAACCTCATGAAAGCCCGCAACGATGGCTCCCTGTTGGCAGCGCTGGAATTCTATGGGAGGGAGAACGGGTCAAACCCAGGCTCTTGCTTTGAAAAGCAAGCAGTGAGGACATGAGGACGGTACTACATCATGTACATGATTTGCTGGGAGCTGCTTGTATGTGGGGATTGGGCAGGACGCTGGAGCTTTGTAAAACATCTCGAAATGCTGCCGTCCTTTTGCGAAAGGAATCAGCATAATCGTAGAATCATGCAAGACGTGAGCCTTGTAGGCATGGTGCGAAACCAAGTTCCGCTCGTAGAAAAGCAGAAAGACCAAGTCGTTGTCCTTCGATTTTGGCACGCAGAAACATTGGCAGGTACAATGACTCCGCTCTGACTCTAGATTGAACTGCCACTAGATGGTATGCTGACAGGAGTCAGCTTGTTCTTCTTTGGAATCGGAATCAGTTTATCCTACGCTGATGCCTGATTTGATTTGATTAAACAGTGCACAGGCTTCATGTTTTAACCCTCACAGTATCGTGAAGCCCTACCTTGTAAAAATCCTCCAACGACGAGCACTCGTCGCACTGTTGGCCTCACAACAGCTGTGGCAGCAAAGACACATCTACCAACGAAATGGAAAAGAGTGGAGTTTTTTGTATTTTGGGTTGAGAAAATTTGGAATATTCTCCAGAATATTGATCATGACATTCCCAGTGGTCGGCCACTTGCAACCCTTTGGTCAGTTGTATGCCTATTTCATTTCTTTACAATAATCTTGAGGTGTATCGATATCTTTTCTTTGTAAGATTCCATTTTTGGCTGGCGACTGGCCCCATCAGCAAACAGACAGGTAGGAACGATGCTTCCCACCATCTGCGACGGATTGCAATTCAAATCTAAGGGATCTGAAAAGAGAGGAAGGACATGGAAGGACCAACACCAATCAACCTATAGGGGTAGATGGGGCATGTCATATGCCATAATATCCCAATATATCCAAATATCAGATATCCCCCAACTAATTTTGACTCCACATCTTTAGCACACCAATGGGTGTTACTCACCGACTGATGAATCAAACAGAAAAATGGTTCGGGCCGCCTCAAGCACCCCAGGTTGGTCCCCTGACCCGTCCCTGGGAACGCAAGGCTCTTTTGCTCAGATATCTATATTTGATCGTATTTGGGAATATGTCAGCCAAACTAAGTTCTAAGTACAACTTGCAGAACTGACAGAGATCGTACCTGACGAATGGACTGCACTGAAGCTCTGAAGACTGGGTGGCCAGGTTACCCGCTCCAGGCTTTGGTTGAAATCCCGGCCAAGACTCAAGCTTTGAAGACTCGATGGCAAGGTCACATGCTCCAGGCTTTGGTTGAACCTATCGCCCAAACCCAAGTCTTGAAGATTCGATGGCAAGGTCACGCGCTCCAGCCTTTGGTTGAACTGAAGGCCAAAAATCAAGCTTTGAAGACTCGATGGCAAGGTCACACGCTCCAGGCTTTGGTTGAACCCATCACCAAAACGCAAACTTTGAAGACTCGATGGCAAGGTCACACACTCCTGGCTTTGGTTGAAATCACGGCCAAAACTCAAACTCCGAAGACTCGATGGCAAGGTCACCCGCTCCAGGCTTTGGTTGAAATTATGGTCAAAACTCAAGCTTTGAAGACTCGATGGCAAGGTCACATGCTCCAGGCTTTGGTTGAACATAGGGCCAAAACTCAAGCTTTGAAGACTCGATGGCAAGGTCACATGCTCCAGGCTTTGGTTGAATTCATCGCTGAACCTCAAGCTTTGAAGACTCGATGGCAAGGTCACGCGCTCCAGCCTTTGGTTGAAAGTATGGCCAAAACTCAAGCTTTGAAGACCAGGCTTTGGTTGAATCCATCGCTGAAACTCAAGCTTTGAAGCCTCGATGGCAGTGTCACCCGCTCCAGGCTTTGGTTGAACATAGGGCCAAAACTCAAGCTTTGAAGACTCGATGGCAAGGTCACACCCTCCAGGCTTTGGTTGAATCCATCGCTGAAACTCAAGCTTTGAAGACTCGATGGCAAGGTCACCCGCTCCAGGCTTTGGTTCAACATAGGGCCAAAACTCAAGCTTTGAAGACTCGATGGCAAGGTCACACCCTCCAGGCTTTGGTTGAACCTATAGCCAAAACTCAAGCTTTGAAGACTCGATGGCAAGGTCACACCCTCCAGGCTTTGGTTGAAATTTTGGCCAAAACTCAAGCTTTGAAGACTCGATGGCAAGGTCACCCGCTCCAGGCTTTGGTTGAAATTATGGTCAAAACTCAAGCTTTGAAGACTCGATGGCAAGGTCACCCGCTCCAGGCTTTGGTTGAACCTATAGCCAAAACTCAAGCTTTGAAGACTCGATGGCAAGGTCACCCGCTCCAGGCTTTGGTTGAAATTTTGGCCAAAACTCAAGCTTTGAAGACTCGATGGCAAGGTCACCCGCTCCAGGCTTTGGTTGAACATAAAGCCCAAACTCAAGCTTTGAAGACTCGATGGCAAGGTCCCCCGCTCCAGGCTTTGGTTGAACATAAAGCCCAAACTCAAGCTTTGAAGACTCGATGGCAAGGTCACCTGCTCCAGGCTTTGGTTGAACTCCCTGCCAAAACTCAAGCTTGTAAGGCTGCGGGGGAGATGATCCAAATACTCTCCAGGCACTGCTCCCTCAAGTCGCGTAACGCCTTCGAGCACAAAGTCTCTCTCACAAGTTGGGAGCCCACATACATAACTCCACGCAGTGAGCACATTGGTTGGTATGTAAGTGCAGGACAGCATTGCCGATTTTCCAACAATTTCTTGTTCTCCCAAGGTTTGATCGAGCGCCAGCTTTGCATTCACATGATGCACGGCGAGCTTTGCGCCTGGCTTCCATGGAAGCTTCTCCGACAGCAATTTCCAGAGGTCATATCCAAGCATAGAGCGAGGGACGCTGAATGTCACTCCTTCTCCAGTCAAGCACAGCACCTGAAGATTGACCTCATCAGTTTCATCTGCTGCCTTCGTCAGTAGATGCTGGATCCACGTAGCCATGGTGTGCACCCGACATTTGTCAACACACGCGCTCCTCACTACTAGGCAAAGCCGAATGAGCTCTGTGCTCAGGTCGGAGCTTCACAAAAACCAATACAGCCCAGAAGTGAAACAGGGAACGCAAAGATGGTCATTTCCAAGCCGTCAAACTATTTGTTTCAGGGCTGTCTGATGAGGTGTAATCCATTCTGGAGATAGCTTGGTCACTGCAAATTCTGAAGGTTGATAGTTAGATTTGCCCAAGAATGGGGTGCCTCTATAATCCAGTAGTTCAGAAAAGAATTGCTCCTATTCAAATGTTCAGAGCAGCTAGTCAAATCTTTTGCCAGTAGCTTTGGTGGATTCTTGCGTCCCTAGGTCTTCCTGGTGATTCTACACGGGCAGTGAAGTCTTGAAAATCGGACATGTTTTATCTTGAGAAATCCAAATGTTCGCTCAAACTTGCCTAAACTCGTAGCGGTTCTTTGCAAATGCTAAGCTGCAAAATCTGTGTAAAGCCCAAACATGGCCGACCTCCATCATCCACACTGGCCTGTAATCGTTGAACATATTATTATGCAGTCAACTGTCAAAAGAACAGTTGAATATCACACTGGATCCAAATAGTGTCTACTGTACTACTCAATCATAGAGGTTATTTCATGTTATTTCATCAGATGTTCCTTCTTCTGCCACCAGAAATGTGGATGGCATCCAAGGCATGGGCGCGTCACTCGGATGATGTTGCTTTTCCTGGCCTGGTACAAGCGCTGTCACGGAAACCGGCCGGGTAAGAATGAGCACAAGCATCTACTTGCATTTGCTCTGTAGAGAATTCAATCCAATCAATCTGTAAGCATATATGAAATATTTCTATATATATATATATACAGTACATGTGAAGTGCGACTTCAGCACATATTTTCCTCTGTCTTTCTCTGTCCTTACAACGACTTACATATTTTTATATATGTTTAGGATTTTTTAGGTGTGTTTGCTTGACAACACAACTGATCTTCCAGCCTCCCAAGGTGCATCCACGATGCTCACAGCAAATACTTTGTGGAAGAGCAGTGGACTTGGCGTGGTAGTCTGCGCTGAAAATGTCCAGACACATCGTTGGATTGGTTAAAGGGAAACTACAAGAGAATCTACAAGAACAATGATATTTATATAAATGTGTTCAATGTTTTTTTTACAAAAATACATTTAAAAAATACATAAAAATACCATGTTTTTACCATCAACTATAGGGCTTTCCTGTAAATGGTTCCTTCATCCAATTCTAGGATACTAGCACAATGAAATACAAAGACCTATGATGGGGGCATCAAATGTCAAAAACATCATGAAACAAGACGGGAAAGGTTTGAACATTGTATTACGGACCGCCATAAATCTTGAACGGGATCTTTGTGCCAGACATTTGGATACCTACACGCAGAAGCATCAGTTTTTCCATGTTTTTTCCATAGATCAACAGTGCGGCTACCACGAGCAAATGAGAACCGGGCAGTGCCAGCAGAAGGCAAGCATGCGACATGGGAAGCAAGTGCAGCTGTCACAAGTTTTCCGATCGCCCTGTTACCCAATCCCCGTTTGAGACTGAATTTCCCACGATTCCTGAACTGGCCTGCCAACTGCTTCGATATGTACCATTTTCGGACGTTGTTCAAAAGATCCAAATCATAATATATACGGTTGACCAACCGCCTTCCTGATAGGAGCGACATAACTGTATCGACTGTAAAATGTAGTTGTATCATGTTGTATCAGTTGTATCTATAGTTGGGAGATGTTGTGAGCTACAAGTATGTCTCTGATGATATAGACTCCTAACATTACCCAACAAATTCTTTGCCTGCGTGAGCATTTTTTTATTGTCCTAAATCGGTGCAACTGGCTGGCTCACCATATGTGCAATGTGTTTAAATTTCTCTTGTGGCATGAATTCATGATACCGATGCCTCAGCGGCTGCAAGAATACAGCCACCAATCATCGCGAATCAAGCTGTGAAAACAAATGGGTTCCTTTCCCAAATTGTTTGGTTGATCCGAAGCGGTTGCATTCATTTGCATTCTATGTTTGGGTGATTCAGCGTCAGGTTCTGCATCTGGTCGCACCCTCTTCCCGCACATCTGGGGTGTGAAGCGCCACATGACCTGCAACCACTGGTCAGGTGGCCGTGAGGCATAAAGGGACTCACCAATGGATGCTAATGCAAACAAAAACCTTCACCACCTGCCACCAACTGCACTAGACGACGGATGGCCCGAGAGCGAAGAGAAGTATAGTGAGATATGTAATTGTGTAAATCGTATAACATGAAATATATAGAGAGAAATAGAAGAAG
>BGPT01000149.1:74709-124181 GCA_003297045.1 Symbiodinium sp. clade C Y103 | reverse complement strand
AGATGTGAGGATGTGAAGATGTGATGATGTGAAGATGTGAAGATATGCAGATCCAACTTTTAGAAGAACCCTTCGCTCAGACGCTCTCGGGAAAAAATACGAATAAGTCATCAATTGTTCTTCGGTTGGAGCATCATACGGAATGGTGCATGCTTGCACTGTATTCCTTGATTGACCTGTGACCATGTCTGAAGCAACCTGGCAGAAGTGACAAATCACAACCCGGTAAGTTGGTTTATAGACCCATCCAACTATAGATACAATTATCAACCATAAGATCCAGATAGTCTAGTTACCAGGTAGTGCCCGGCCCATGCCAGGGCGGAAGTTGAAGTAAAACAAGGTATTCGGTTGACTCGGCGCCCTTGGAAGGGTCACCATGTTTTGGAATCCTGATCATGTGGATTGGGAAAGAAAATGTGGTATTTGTGGGGCTTTGTAACATGATCTCACAAAATAGAAATTTATTTCGCGTGGTCTGCGCAGGACTCTGAGATGGAAATGGGTGTTTCGTTGTAGCGAAATGGCGATTTTCATCATCACCGCAGAAAAAGATTGATGAAACGGTTCAAGCAGTGCTGCGCAACATATCTTTTTCTCATCTCCAGAGGGCAGCGCGCAACGCTCTTTGCAAGTCATGGTCCTGAGACATTTCATTGTGTCTCCAGGTCCAAGACCAGGCATACAAATATCTCATTGGATTCACCTTGCGCTGGATCTTTTGTGGAAAAGCTGGGGGTCGCCATTTCTTGAGATGTCCAAGTTGAATCCAACTGTTGCGTGCCAGCGACAACAGACCTGTTCTTTCGGCCCCAGAGCTTCTGTCTGAAGACATATCGTAACACATCTTCAACGTAACGTGCCATGCACACCATGCACCTTACACGTAACTTGAACGTTACTGCCACCCCATCCCACCCCCCTCTGCATGAGCGTAACACATCTTCAACCTAACGAGCCATGCACATCATGCACCCTACACGTAACTTGAACGTTAATGCCACCCCATCCCATGCCCCCACCCCACCCCCCACTGCATCAGCGTAACACATCTTCAACTTAACGAGCCATGCACATCATGCACCCTACACGTAACTTGAACGTTAATGCCGCCCCAGCCCACGCCCCCACCCCACCCCCCCACTCCAGCAAGTTCTGCAGCTCCCCACATCCGAACATCAAGTCTTACACCCTCTTTTTCGCAACATACATTTTTGAACTTTACAGCCCTTCCAAGAGATCGTTAGTGACACATCTCAAAATAAGCAACCCTTCCAAGGGCGCCCTATCAACTGAATGCCGAAAAGGACTATAGGAAGAAGATGGCCTATAGGAAGGATTTTTGAATTGCAGAAGCAACCAAGTGTTGAAGCTGAGACGTGCGACGGTGAATGGGCAAATGGTTGTTGAGATGCCAATGACAGGACATGAAAGAATCCATGCACAACTGACTGAATGAATCAAGGAACCAATGAATGGATGAATCAAGGAACCAATGAATGGATGAATCAATGAACCGATGAAACAATGAATCAGTGAAGCGATGAAGAAACAACACAATGAATCAGTGAATCAGCCAATCCATGAATCAGTGAATCAACCAAGCAATGAATAAATGAGTCGATGAATCAATGAGTCAGTGAACCAATGAATCAGTGAATCAGCCAATCAAGGACTCCCTGCATCAACCAATCAATGAATCAATGAACCAATCAATCAACCAATCCATCAATCAATGAGTCAATGAATTAATGAACCAATGAACCAAAGAATCAGTGAATCAGCCAATGAATGAACTGGTGAATCAACCAATCAATGAATGAATGAAAAAGTGAATCAGTGAGTCAATGAGTCAATGAATCCATGAACCAGTACCTCCTTTGTAGCTTCTGCAACCCAATTCTTCTCCTCGCGCAGCCAGCACAGTGCGTTTTGCAACGTCCAGCTGCAATCCAGCTGCAATCCCGCTTGCCAGGAGCGTCGCAGGATCACTCACGCTTTGCCGCGCGCAGCCCTGCCAATGGGTTTGTCAAAACCGGTTGCAAACCCCCATAGCAGGGATTGTCGCACTGAGTCGACCGACGCTCGCGCAGCGCTGACAATGGAAACTCGACCGCGCAAATCCGGCGCTGCTCCGAGCATGCCATGTGAGCTCTCGCTCCGATCCCATCTTCCAAACATGCTCCGAACATGACAGTTTTTTAAGATTTTGAAGTGCAAACCGAGCTCTTGCTACAGTCCTGTGCACTTTTTGTCGACGACTTTCCCAGATCGAGGCCCGCAACCACGGAAACAGAGACCCTACTTCGGCGACCACGGAAGCCGCTTTACCCGAAAAAACACAAGGTTTCGCGTCGGAGAGTGTTTTTCCACCGGTGAGTTCACACGTTCCCGAATTGTTACACTTCCCAACTACTTGATGATACGTGGTTGACATGATGATACGTGGTTGACATAATGACATGGTTGACATGATGGTGGGAATGCTACCCATGACAATCGTCCGTAACTCGAAAGTTTGCTAGACTAAACTTCCTTTGATAAACCCATTTAGTGAATATAGGGCATCACATTATGGAAATCTGTGGGGCCCTGTGGTTCTGGTAAACGGAGAAGCATTTCCATCACGCATTCATCACGCCAAGATGATTCAAAGTCATCCCACCCCACCCGCATGTCCACATCCAAATGCAAAATTTCACCTCAGCTCAGTAGAAGTTTAGTTCATATGGGTTCAATTCTACTAGCTCGTCTATCATTCTACAACTATTGCAATCACTCTACCCCATCTTCTTGGAACAGTTTCATAGCTTCACATAATATATATATACATATATATATAGTATATACATACATATAACATCATATAAGTTTTAGACATGGATACACAATATTTGCCCACCGAACACCAAAGAAAACCGACCCCCAGGGTTCAGGCTGTTGGGTCCGCACTTTCCAAAGTGTAGCTCGAGCCTTGGTTCTATCAAGCATGGTTCAATGATGCTGAAAAAACCATGGTGCAGCATCAGACGTCCCTGGACATACTAAACAACTGGGCAATATTGGAGAATCATGTAGAATCATGATGATCCCATGATCGTTCGAGGTTCATCCGGACACTTCCAACCGAAATGAGTCGAGGCCAGACATGAGTCGGTCAAATAGAGGTTTGCAACTGCATTTTTTGATGATCTTGTCCATGAAGATAACATGAATTAGCAATGTCAAAAGCTTCATGAGCTTCGCCGGAACCACGAAGAGCTGAAATGGTTCGAATGAGGGCCATGGATTTAGTGATTGGGTTGGAAGTGCGCTGCAACCCAATATATAAATACCACTGTCAAAGGGATACCATCCAGCAACTAATTAATTATAGCAGGATCATCCTATCAGAATCAAAGGCAATCTTGTCTTATGCTTCGTTCCTAAATGCTTCAGGTACTAGGACTTGATGCCACGCTTCAAATGTATCTATATATCTATCTGTCTGTCTGTCCATGCATCTACTGTATCTATTTATCTACATGTCTATCTATCTATCTACCTATCTACCTATCTACCTACCTACCTATCTATCTATCTATCTATCTATCTATCTATCTATCCATCCTAAATATCTACCCATCTACCTACTCATCCCTCATTCTCTATCAAACGTATATGTCTATCTATCTATCTATCTATCTTTCTATCTACCTATCTATCTAATTATCTATCCAATCTAAGATGATCTGACCTAATCGAATCTAGCCAAATCTAATGCAATGTAATCCAACCTGTATATATAGATATATGTAGAAAAATAAACATATACACATATTTATATACGCGAATATAACTATAATTAACTATATATACACAGAAATGTACAAATATGTATAAATATAGTAATATATATATATATATATAAATATCATTATATAATATACGCGCACATATACAAGCCAAGTAACTGTTCTGTGCAGTGGACTTGACATAGCGGAAGACCTGCGCCGTCATGACACCCGTGCCACGTTGAACCAGGAATCTGTTGCTCAGGCGAAAGTGCATGGTATCATGTTTGGGGTTCTAGCTTTGCTGGAGACTTTCCTCATTCATTGAATTGGTTTATTTAAGGGAAACATTGCAGGGAGCTCACATACTTCATGATACATTTGATTATGATATTACACGTGTGAGATTGTTGCTGTCACTCCACATTCAGATCTTTGAACATTGACATAGCCGGGGGGTCAAATTTGGATAAAAGGGGTGGTACCCGGCAACAGATAGTTTTCAACTCAACATGACTGAATATTTGAGCAGGTTCCAGTGGGTCGTAAAACCAACATGGAACCACGAAGCGATTTTGGAATTAGCTGCTGCTTTGCGTCGCATTGATGGATTTTCACCATCTGCTGCCCAGGAAAAGCTTCTGGAACACTAAAAAGAGAGGCAAACAATGTGACCCAAATGTTCTCTTCCAGAATTAGGTAGCATACACTGTACTTCAAAGGTGCAATTTACTTTTGTTGGAACATCATGGAACATCTGACTTTCCAAAAGACTTGATGGGGGTTCCAATCCATCAAAAGAATCAACAAATAGCCAGGGCAGGCCTGCCCTGAAGATGGTGCATTGCCACAATCACCTCCGGTAGCACGAAGACATCCAAACCCCGTCTGGTTTTCGTCGATGGTCCATGAGAAATTGTTGGCACAATGATGAAATGGTGCCAACAGTTTTTAACCCTGGACCATCATCCAAGATTGATCTCCCATGCTATTTAATTACCAAGTGAATGATGGTCAGATGTTGGTAAATAGCTGATGATGGTATCATCATATTTTCATCATTCAATATCTTGATGATATTTGATGATGATAAATGATACATTTGGCAAAAGATCGGATGAGGAGAACCAAAGTGGTTCTTGGTCGGAGTTTGGCCTCTTGAATGCACCGAACAAATTTGGATGTTCCAAGGGGTCTCGAGTCATAACTCATCCTCACAGCTTTTGTTGAAATTCGCATATATGTTGGCCCACCATTTTTTCTTGCCAAAGTCTCACAATTCATAAAGTCTCATAGTTTAATCAGGTTGAAAAATCGCCATCCCTTCTATAAACCCCGGGTTCCAACTCATGGTGTACCATAATCTTGGGGTAGCCCCATTTATGGAACCCCTCCATATCAATAATTGGATGGTGAATATTGAAACATATTGAAACATAGACTGAAGTCTGTGGTCCCCCAGGTCCTTAATTTTGACCCATCCCCATGTGCCCATCAAGGGGCAATGAGCCACTCCACGGAAGTCACGAGGCTCCATGACCTGCTTGGCGAACATGGGATCCCAACTGGCATATGATGGCTATCTTCATGGAGAAAATAATGGGAAAGTGACGGAAACATGCCGCGAAATTGGTGGGACATTGATGGAAAATTGATGGGGAAAACGATGGGACATTGATGGGACAATGATGGGAGAATGATGGAAAGTGAGGGCTTGGAGTTTAGACATCAATATTTTTTGGATCCTATTTTCAGACAAATTCAATTCATTAGTATATCATATATCAAACCAAACGTTTTATAAATGGGTAGCCGTCGTGAACCATTGGGGGTCAATTTAGCCAAGGGATGGGTCAATTTAACCCGTCATTACCAAACCAACCCATTGATGGGATGTTACTGTATACACTGGTATATATATAATTATATATACATACAGTAATTACTGTATATAAATACATATTTATGGGACACGTAATGGGATATATAACACACACATTAATAAAGAATGTATGATAGAGGTTTGTCCTAATTGAGGACACCCAAAAAGAACAAACTTTATGGAGAACATGATGAGAAACCATGCCAGTATACTTGGTTGGTTGACTGGATATATGTCAAATTTCCCTTGGTATGTGGGTGTGTCCAAGAAAGGGTTGAGCAAATCCGTTTCCCCATCACAATTGCATTTTTGGGCATACCCCCTTTCTGGGCAACTTTTATATACTTGCAATGCAACTATATCATCATGTATGAAACATATGTATGCCGCTCCATTAAATTTTGCTTGAAGCCTGTCTCATGTACATATCTAAAAATGCAAACACCACATCCTGCAGTGGATGGTTCCTGCAAAATCGGACCATGCCCGATGCCCAAGGCCAGAATATCACTTAGAATCACCTAAAATCTAAAGTTTGACATTGGATGAAATTGGTGTATACCTATCAACTCCAGGATGATAAGCGTATGTGTCTATGTTTTAAGTGTGTATATATAATATATAATAATATATACACATCGACGGTGGTTTCACCGCCACATCCGCAAATATGAACACCAATTGCCATTCTCATCCCAGATAGGATAGAATATCAAAACGTATCCAGAACCACGAGCCGATAGATATAACATATTATTGAACATATACAACATTGTAAAATCCCTCGGTTCATGGAGTTTGATTTTTGTTTTTTGCTGGGATTTTCGGGTTCCTACAATCAAAAAAAGAGTGCAGCAAGACGATCAACTAGGAACATCACATGGCTAGAAAATCATGAGTGAGTTGTCGAACCTTGAAGCTGGGGCCCATGTTTCTGCTCTTTTTCGCTCCAGAGTTTGGTTATGTTTGATTCATGTCACCCACTTGCACTGGCAACTCGAGTGTTTTTTGTCCTCTTTCAATGATATCACACAGAGAACAACATGAAACAGCATTGATTATGGGCATTCATTGGCCATAGAGGGGACCAGCAAAAACCGAAAAAAAACATATACGAACCGAACCTATATGAACCTTTTGTCATCAAAGGATGTCAATGTGTCCACCTCTCAGTTCCGTGGAGAAAATCGCGCTGCCTGCGCCAAGGGAAGGCCCAATTGCTTTGCAACTTCTCTGGCCCACAACTTGTCTTCCTGCAACAAAAACGGTCGAAAAATCGTGGCATTTTGAGGGGACTCCTTGGGATTAAAACCCTCTAGGCTGGCGCTAATGCGAATTCATGAGAGGCTCAACGTTCACCCAAACAAATTCGGATGCAAAAAGCACTCCAAACAGGTTTCGTTTGGTTTGTCAAACAGTAGATCGTGGGATTCTGGTCACCTGTCGGACCAACACCTTTTGAAAGAAACAATTGCTCCGTCAATCGACTTCACACCACTTGTTAGGTGCATATCTTTTCGCAGTGAGCGGAAAATCCCAACAAAACGACCATGAAATCAGTGGGTTAGTGTCCTATGAATCCCAACCATTGACCACTTCAGGCAGGGACCATCCCCATGATTTCATGGCGAGCTGGCCAACAAAACGTCTGGTACAGGGAGAGGGATCAAACAAAAATCATGATTATTGGGATCAAAAGCAAACTATTCCAACTATTCCACAGGGAGGGAATAAGCAATTCTTGATCCTAATAAGACAATTTTTTGATACTAATGTGACTACGATTTTTTGTTTTATTTGACACCCTTTTTGATGCGTGTGCCAGAAATATTTGTCCTGGCAATGTAAAGTGCCGTATAGACATTTTCCCTATAGTTTCCGAAGTACAAACGGACGTTCAATTGCCAGATTGGATTGGCAAGAAGTAAAACATAGGACTTCTGATGACACACACTTTCCCCGGTTTCCCCGGTTTCGCCAGCACCTTGGTCAATTCTTCCTTTCGAGGCGCCTGTTGGGACCCGCAGATTGACTGCTTGGGGGTTTGCAATCCAAATGCTGGGGTCAGGATGGTTGAACAGATTCCATGATGATGAAGTGTTTCATTCTTGGATGGAATGGGACATCTTGCTACTTCCAAAGGAAAATCAACCAAATGCATCCTTGGGTTTTCATTGCCTGTAACAGCTTTTCCAGCGGGTAATTACATGGCAAAAATATGAACAATCAGTTGATCCGCTAACTATGCACTTCCAAGCTTAGATCCCCCGGATAGAGGCTAACTTGTCGCAGGATATGGCATAATTTCTCTGTTCTTGGCAATACGTTTCCGATTATGCAGCCAGGATTTATCCTGCTTCATCAGCCATTCACCAGGCGTTTGGCCCAATCTTGCGCCTCGCATCTACAACGATCACTGCCAGTGCTGGGGAAAGCATCAGGATACAAATACCTCAGTTCAATTGTGAGTGGATCACCAGCAAATACACGAAGGAGTTACCCCGAATGAACTGACATAGATATGAAACCCCCACCAATTGTAGGGCTCTCCATGTCTATGCCAATGTAGGGGATTGAAGAATTGGGTAACCCAAACAATGGCTGATTCGCACCAAAAAAGACCGCCAAATCTGTGGTTAATCAACCTACCCGCTGGTTTGTTTTAAGCACCGTTCGGCCTCTTTCAAACAAAGAAAACTGACATTGACAAGACCTTGGCACTACACTACACCATGTTGGTAATTTTCACAGCAATTCCTAGATACCCAAAGAGCAGCTAAAACAGAATCTTTACCTGGGCATCAATACTCTTCCTCATTAGTGGACAAAGATCATTCTCATAGTAACCTGCTCAACCAAGAAGTTCCAGAGGCATGGTGGAAACTGACCGGTCGTCTCCCGTGGAGTTTCATGTTCATCGATGCTATGTAGTGTTTGCACTCAGGTTGAAACATAGAACGTGTTAGCAACTGGCTACAAGATGGTCTATGTCTCATCCTATTTACAGGCTGAGTCTGGTGTATTGGATAGATATATTATCTATGATAGATGAATAATGTACATGTAATGTTGCATATGTCGGTTCCTAAAGAACGGAGAAACTTTGCACTTCTTGAGATCACGTCCCAGCAAATGTGTGAAACTTACAGAATGAAAACAGATACTACTGCCGGTGCATCAAGGATTCAGCTGACGCATCAGGAACTTTGGAAGAAGAAATGTCATGACCGGACAATTAATTCCAAGTACTCCGCCAAGCCTGCGTAGAATCCGACAGAACAGGGCTTCTTCAGACTTCGTCAGGTTTCGTCAGACTTCGTCACATGAAATGGCTTTAAAAAGGCACACCTTCAGTAGATAAGGTATAGGTGAATCCCAATTTCCAGGGCCACAAGGCTCGCCTGTACTGGCCTTGAGGCATAAAGCACCAACACCAACACCATGATCATCATGTTTCACCATAGATCTAGACAAGATAAAACACACATGATATGTATGTATATATATATATGTATATATATATATAAAGTGTATATACATATTATATATGTATAGAATATTAGAATTGTATAGACATAATGTGTATATCAATGACATCCTATCAACATCTCCGAACCATCCAGGCCTAGATTTTGGTCAAGCTTCGGGGGCACATACAAGGCTGGTCGTCTTGCACCTCTGTGAATAGAAACAGATGGAAACTGCATGACATCCACCATGAAAGCAAATCATTTCCTGGCAAAACTACGGGTTTTCCTGGCTTTACCGCAGGGTTTCCACATTGTTGAAAGATCAATAAGAATCATAGGACAAAGAAACGCAAACATATGGAATAGGACCAATGACAAAGTGTGTAGCTGGTTGCGAACACGAAACATCGGAAGTTAGTTTCTCTTTTCGCGGGTTGTCCCATAAATATCAATGGGTAGTGGCTGAGCCCCTGAAGTCCAGACAGTCAGATGAGGCCATCAATTAGGAGAACCAGCCAGGTAGATTGAAACATGGTGGAAACCTTAAAAAAATCGACCATCAACCAGGCCATCAACCAGATATAGTGACCATAGTGAGTTTAATATTGGTGAAACCATCAACCATCCTGATAATTCAGTTGTTCTCAGCTCCTACCAGCTGTGTCAGGAACCATGGATAGGGACCACCTTTTGGTGGATGAACATCCATAAATCCCATCGATTGGGTGTATCCAAATACCATCGTTTTCACCCATACCCAAAACATATTTGTCATGCGCAACAGCTGTGGTGTCTGGTACGAGTACAATTTTCCTTACGCCAATCTAGTGAAACAAATATGGCACCATCTTGACACGAATACATGAAGATAGATTCAGCATTTGAAGCCCCGCAAACTGCAAATATGTTCAACGTTTGATACTAAACCATGCAATTATGGGAAACCCAGTTTTGAACCATACACATGAATTCTCATGTGCTTGAACATGTGGTTCTTACATTTCCTCTATGAGAATCACCATTCTGTGAAGCAAAAACACCATTTCAAACCGGTTAACACTCCATGGAGAAATATATCTGGGGGCCCCAAATGTTAAAAATCTGATATATAGAAGTATAATATATATATATATATTCATTTAATTATATCTACATATATTTACATATCACAGTGTGTAGCGACTGGTGGATCCACCGTCAAGCCTCATCGCCCATGCCGGCGCCTCCTTGCCTTGGAATTCCCGTCTCAATGACCTGGTGACCGTCGGACGACAGTCGGATCAATGGGATCTCCAGGTATGCATCGGAGTCGTAGTTGTACTCATCTTTATGTCTATACGTATATAGTTGTGTATATAGTTGATATATATAATATAATATGTATAAATAATACTATATATATAATATTATAGATATAATATATATAATATTACATATATACCATATATATATATATATATTGTTACGATATATATGTATATATATATATACATCTTGCTATATATTTTTGTAATTGTGTAATAGATGCACACACAAATATGGTAAATATATGTATATCATCACGTACATGGCTGCTACTCTGGCGTTCTGGGTCAGGTCAGGGGAGGATTGCCCCAGAGGGAAGATTCAGAATTTATAGCCAGGACATCGCTTGCGAGTTTCGCGGATTTCTCTGAAAATTGGGATCCCTAATTCCGACTCAATAATGTCATGAATCATCATTTTAGTATCGCCATCTACATCATGATCTAGATGATACTAATCCAATGATAATCTACCAAATCATGATTTTCCCATGTTTTTTTCGTATTAAAATAATCTGAACGATCACAAATGGCCATCACTGGAGGGTATACCTCAATCTCAGCCCACTTCCTCATCAGGGGGATTGAGGTGGGACGCACGTGGATGGCCATGAATGTTCAATACCGTGTACCATCCATGTATAGTTCCAGTTTCTTTGTCTGCATCTAGAGTAATGGTTGATTCCCACATAATATACCTCGATCTATATATTCTCACAGACATAATGTATATACTAGTATAGTCATATATAATCATATATATATATATGTACACATTATACATATATCTATTTTTTTCACAGTATAGATACTAAGAATTTAGAATAACCAGTCATTTCAAGTTGTGCTTTCCTGTTGTTGACGCAACGGATACCTGGCGTGGTCCAAAGAAACAAAAGGAATTTTGGGAGGGGCGTAGTACCTTCAGATTTCCATGTGTAATCACTACGCATTGATCAACATCTATCAACATTTATCATAATTTATCATCAAGGATCACCAGTGCAATCCCATTGAATGAGTACTAACCATCAATCCATATCAGATCCCCATCTTTCACCATCACCCACCAGTCATTTCACCGTCGGTTTTCACTGGGCGTCCCGTCTGCTCCTTCGGCTCTTCCCACCGCGTCCAACGGGGCTACTGGCCTGGCAACTTAGAGATGATCTCCCCAGGGCTGTCAATGGGAAATTGTTTCGGGAAATTCATCTTTTTTCCATCAGGTTGTTTTTTCTTTGATTTCCTGCTCTTTCACGCTGGAAGCTGCCATTTCAAGGGTATTTGCAACATTTGGGAGTTCAAACCTCTCCTTTTCCATGGTATTTGCATGCTGCATGGTATTTTACAGAATTTTGGAGTTTAGGCTTGGTTTGAGTTGATTTATATAGGGTTGGTTTAGGATATATTTTGGGTTGGTTTAGGGTTTAATTAGGCTTTGTTCAGAGTTTATTTAGGGTTGGTTAAGGGTTTCTTTAGCTTTTTTTTCTGATTTATTTCAGGGCTGGTTTCAGATCTATTTAGGGTTGGTTCAGGATTAGTTTGCGATCTATTTAGGGTTGTTTGGGGTTTGGTTAGGGCATTCATTTGGTTGTGGTTGGGGTAAGGTTATTTGGTTTGGTTTCAGGTTTATTGAGGGTATGTTTATGTCCTTTTTTGAAGCAAAAACAAAAACGCAACAAGTACAGGGAATGTGTTTGACAAGTGGTTTTCACGCTTTCTTAGGTACGAGTAAGTGCGAAGATGGAGCACGAGGGGGACATTCCGAGGAGGGCGCAGCTGCATCATAAAAGTGGAGAACCGGAGAGCAGAGAAGCAGAAATGCAGAGAAGCAGGGGAAAAAGATGCCCGAAACGGGAGGAAACACATCCCCGGTTGCATTGATGTAAATGTAAAAAAGGCGTATAGTTCCTTGCTGAGATACAAAAGTTGGCAAGCCGGAAGACTCGGAGGAAAATATAGGAAAATATAATCTACAATATCTTGGAAAAACCATATGTTCTAATTTCTAGAGTAAGTCACAGCCGAGAAGCACGCCATCTCCACAGCTGCAGAAGTTTGCTGGGACTCCCCACTCCAAGTCATCCAAAAAGGGACTCCCACGCTGCTCTCCCTGGCAAAACGACGTGGCCTATGGACACGCAATCAGATTCAATGGGGTGAAAAGGTCATAAAGGCTTGATGGATGCCACCCAAATCACCCCGGAATTTACGCAAGAAATATTCAGAGATACTGTAGATGGATGCTATGGGATGTATCATCATCCCGGATTTTTCCTCGTTGACCCCTAATTGTTCAAAATCTACGAGGACCCCATCGATCATTGATGAATCAACCTGGAGTAAACATAATTCTGCATCAGCTAACCTTTAAACCTCTTGACAAAGAAAAACAATGCATTCGAACAAAAGTATTGATAGTGGAAGAAAAGAATCGTCATCCTTCTTTGCGAGGGAAACCCTAAAGATCATCCCAGAATTACCTCCGATTCCGTTGCCGATCTCTGGTATGCGGTGTAACAAAAAACAGCTGGTGGTGAAACCTGCATGTACGTGTGTGTCAACATGTTTGTTGGTTGTTCCCTTGAATTTGTTGAATCCATTTCCTAAAGATAAATCCGGTTAAATCTAACTCTTTGCTGGTGCAACCTCCATTTTTGATGATGAACCACAATCTTTGCTAGCTAAATCTCAATTTTTGCTGACTAAACCACCAGTTTTGATGCTCAAACCATCTTTTTTGCTAGTTGAACCTCCACTCTTGCTGAGTAAGCCAGCATTTTTGATGCAACCCCATCATCACCTGTGTGATCTACCCAGCCTTCACTTGAGTCGAGCCATGTGCCACTTGCCTGGAGGGGGTTAAACCAGCAAATGTTCATCCCAAGTTTAGGAAAGATGGGGGTGTCTGGAAATGGGCTATACACTCAAGTTTGCAGCCATTTGATGGGGAAAACATGGTTAATCATTTGGGGTACCCGATTTTCAGACAAACCCAGATGTCATAATTTGCTGACAGAGGATCAAAGTGGACTGGGGCGGTAATGATTTTTGATGTGGTGCGGAAAAGTAATAAACAATACCGTGTAATAATGACAGTAGACCACTATTGGGGTTGCGTGTTGTATATTGGGTTTACCATATATGTTCTCAAGTGTGTGTTACAACTATGCTGTATCATCAGAGTACTTTTGGAGGTACAACCTAGTTTTGACATGTTTTGATCATGTGCTTTTCAACCACTACACCTTCAAAAACTAGGGCTCACGCTTGGTTTTGTCGTTTTTGGATGCCTGAAATTTACCCGATGCAAACCATCGTGTGCCCGCAGAAACAACGGTACGCAGTTGGGTCCAACATGGATTGGCGCTATGTTTTGCCACCCGCAGCTCAGAAGTCTTCAACCATGGAGATAAGCCAAATCATTCATGATGCTGCTTGAACATATTTGAACATCGTCCCCAAAATCAAAACAACTTTCTCAAGAAAGAAACAATGTAGGAATAGTGAAACAAGATCAGTTGATAGTCAAAGCATACATCTGACATTGCAATTTCCCATGGATCATCCTGGAGCTCCGTAGATTTTTTGAACCCAACGAAACGCAACAAGCCGCGATTCCAGGCCGCGCGAGGCCCAGGACTAGATTTTAGTGGGGATGAGATTCCACTCAGAAAGTCTGAATATCAAATAAAAGTGGGACCGACCCAAAATCCTACGAAATCTTGATGATTTTTATTGATTTTTAGCATAAAGGAATGACTCTTTCATGACTCTTTCCGGGGATTATATGATTCTACTTCCAAACTTTCTGCGCAATCCGTTCATAATTCACCAGCATGAATACAGAGTCGTTCAGATATTTTTGAAGCAACTGGCCATTTATGACAACCATCATTCATGGACATGTTTTTTCTGAGGTCCTCCGGGCAATGAGGATATTTTTTTTCGGGAGCTGTGGGTTTTGGTTTTGTGATCCCCAAGTCAGTTGAGTCTCTTTATATGTTGTCTTGGTGCAACCATGCTGAAGTAGACTATGATAGAATCTCATAGGATAAGAATATGACAGACTACGACAGACTATGACAGTCCACCAAAAGGATCTGAATGTTCATGAACTATTCATCTTCCCACCTACCAAGATGGCGAGAATTGGTAGCCATCCCCGCCTCAATCGTTTGGAGACGATCGACCTCTTGGGATTGGGATCAAACGGTGATCCAAAGCAGGACTGTACCAATCATGGTACAACAAATGATTTCAACAATGAAAACATGAAAATATTGGTACCATGATATATTATTATATATATCATAGATTATAAAAAATATGTTGATATTATGTTGATCATGTATCATAATTTTGATTTTGATCAATGTACCAAGCCCTTGCCACACGTAGTACGCATCAAATAAATAATGGTACGTTTATATGAAAATACTAATGCTAGGACAACTAGATTATTTGGAATGTTAATGATCACATATCTTGTGCCAAATGATCATTATATAATCAAGCAAACCATTCCCCCCAACTAACAGTTCGACCATGAGAATCCACACTTTTCGAGTAGTCTTCCAACTTCAAACTACTCCCCCAACTCATGGAAGGGTCCGTGCTGACTGTTCCTTGCCTTGAAGCCGCTGAAACCAGCAATAAAGGCACCTTGGGGCCGAGGGCCAGGGGAGTTCAGCAGCAAAATGGATCAACAGATCAACATCAGGGGTTAAGCAGCCAGTGGGGAATCAGAATATGCATAAACCAGCGACTAAACCAGCAAAAATCGGAAACTGGCTCTATGATGATCTATGCTCGATTTGATGTAAACATGACAGGAAGGCCATGATTTACCAGCCAAATTTCCAGGGGGTGCTTGCATTTTTTCGTTTACAAACCACTTCTCGTAGCGGTGGAACCAAGAAAATCAAAAAATCAACCAACAACACATCAAAATAGGAAAATTGCTACCAAAATATGTTCAACCAATAACAAAAGCATCGGCCAGTCGAAGCTATCTGGAAGCATCCTGACTTTGGGCAGCCTGGACCCTGGGTAGACCCGGCTAGCCACCAGTGCCACTGCATTGCCTGCAAGAGGTGACGTCCAGGTTGCTTGAAAGGCTCCATCTATGAAACACAATGACCATCTTGAAGGCTCCATAGTAATGGGTCAGTGTGTTCTTTTTGAGTCGAAATTTGCTACTGGGAATGTGGGGAAGCATACTCAGAGCCAGAAGAAATGATTTGAAGCTGTCAGATTTTTTCTGTCTTGATCCCTATGGTTGTCGTGAATCAGCCCAGTCTGCTCACTGATTAGAATGTTCTTGGGCCTTGGCAAAAAGATTGGAATAAGACCTCCAGAACAAAACATGGATTTCATTCATCCTAATTCACTTGGATGATCCTGGTATACCTTCAAATCTTTATCACCTCCAATAAATGGGTGGCCACTTCAGAACATGCCAAACTCTGCCATTTCATGGCTCCAAACATTTTGACCCACTCTAGGTGTTTTATTGATGATCTCGATACCATCGATTTTGCTGGCTTTGTACCCAGGTCTAGGTATGATGGTATGATAGCTCAGTTTAGATTCCAACCATTCGTCATTTAGTACTGAACACAACAAACATGTATAATAGTGTATACATATACATTACGTTACATTACATTACACTACCTACATTACATTACATTACATTGCATTACATTACAGTACATTACATTTCATTAACCTGGTATATCCAACATCATCCATCAACCATCCTACTTTCAGTCGTTGGCTATAACTATAACAACCACATCTAGAGCAGTACATTGGCTAAAAAAACGCTAAAATCTCAGGAATTTCATGATGTTACACAGCAACCCTGTCCCAGAAACATAGGTTTGTTGTGCCAGCTGTGATTGTCATGGATCCTAATTTCAATTCATCTGCTAGGTAGGCAACCCAGGTTTTTTCAGCGGGACCCCGATTGTTAGGAAGCAGACTCCCCACTTGCCATGTATTCGTTTTTTTCACTTGAATCATCTGCTAAAGATACTGGATGTATCATCCATCATCCAGAAACAATAGATTGTTCCCTCCATCTCCATCAACTCTGGCCGCTGGCACAGGTAAAACCGTGGCCCCAAAACATGTTGGAAAACGATTGGAACGACTTGCATTCCCAGCTCCCGCATTATCAACATCCCCAATACGGAGCAGCTGGTATAACGTCCTTTTGAAACATCGTTTTCACTCGTCGTGTTTATATCGAATTGCCATCATTGATGCTTAGAAACTATATCACCCTGTTGAATACCTTATCAACCAGGCGTGAGCTGAAGCTGCTCAGAGGTGAAGAGCCTGCCTCTGAGTGCCACCCCGGGCGAACTCGAGCCCGAATTCGCCGAAGCGCCGTGGTCCAATCAGCGACGCTGGGGATATTTAAAGTGTAGCAATATCGATGGAAATAAACACAAATGCACAACGTTATATGATAAATGAATGAATGTTGATAATTACTGACGTATATAGTGTAAATAGGTGTAAATCATGTACCGCTTGTTTCCGGATATTATATGTATTGATGTGTACATATAAAATCATATATATATATATATATAAAATGTATATATGAACATATGCGTATGTACACGTGACATCGGAAATCACTGGTGTGTATGTATATAAATATATATATGTATATATATAACTCTATGTACACGTGTATATACAGATATACATACATGTATGGCTATATACATATACAGAATCATATAGAGCTGATGTGTTACACGAGATGCTCACCGAGCTGAAATCCCAGCAATCGGGCATTTTTGTCCGTGCGCGCATGGGTTTGCCTTCAGCGGGCAAGGCTTGAGACCTCCCTGTGGGATAACTTTGTGGCCAGGGTCGAGCCAATGGATTGCTATGGGTCGAGTCGTGCCACTCGTATCGTAGCGAACTCCTGGAAACATAGGATGTTTAGATGTTGCACATTTTTTGAATGTTGACCAATTTCTTTTATACATATATAGGGCGTACCATATATATATACATATGTATATATATATGATATATGGTACACATACATACATATACTGCATGTGTATGCTTTGCACATACGTATATATATATATATATATACATACATAGTCGAGGATGATGTGATATGTACATAGACAGGCAGAAATACAGAGACACATTCGGAACTAGATGATATTACCCAATGACTTGACCCATAGTCACATCTCCCACAACGTGCAAGGCATGGGACGGACTGCCCATGCCCTGGGAAGACAGGGGAACTATCTACTGAAACTCACCATGAACCATGGATTTAATTTAATTCCATTTGATGAAGAATGGATTGTTTTGATTTTAAGCTGAAATTGATGGTTGAAACCATTTTTGTTCGTTTCAGATACTGGGATGCATCCTGGGTCTGGTAACTCACTAATCCGAAATAAATAAGATAATTTTGGGACCATTCCTCTCCATTTTTTTTTTGCGACATCATGGTGAGGTCGTTGTATGTTATAATTAATCCAGATGGCTCTGAATGTGTTTAAATGTTTTTTTTCTGGGAAGGCACCCCTATGGAAAATCAAATCAAAAACAAAGCCTCCTTCCTAGGGGTTCGCATCCTCAACGAAACTCCCACGAATAGAGGACCTTCCCCATTGCACACCCCATCATTGTCAATGGTTCCATGATCGTCACCCCAACACAGGGGGGCAAAAACAGGAGGGAAAAACAGTTATCCTCAACCAATCCAAACATGACCAATTCTGTAGTCACTTCGTTACATAGTTCTTAAATCATTTCATAGCTAGTACATGGCTAACCTCATGGTACCTAGCAAGATGGCTCAGGCAGGCCTGTTTCTTCATGGGCGAAAAAAATGAACAGTTCCCGTTCATCATCAATAAGCTTCCACAACATGTGGGCTTTGGGTGTGGGTGACCAAGCTCCACATCTCAAGCCGCTGATCTTTCAACCAATCAGCGAATGACAGTTGCCGCCAAGGTCCCCCAAGTACGAAATCAGCCATGAAATTTGCCAAAATATAGAGAGAGAACTAACGTGGAGGTACATGCCAAACATGAGGTCTATGTAGAACCTCAGCTTCAGCCAATATCCAGGAATCTAATACACAATATAAAATTACACAATATAATATAACATATATAATATAATTTAATGCAATCTAATATAATGTCATATATAATACAATATAATGTAATTAAACATAACAACATGTAATGTAATATAATGTAATATAATATATTTGTATTATATATACCAGTATATATATATATACGGAAATATCCTACATTCAGGACAATAACAATATCTCGTCCTGTTGGGTATGGATACTTGGACCAGTAATCAATTGGTGGACCATGGCCTGCTTTCTCAACAGCTTCTTCTCCTATGCTGGGCCAAGAAATTGCTGGGAGGATCCCACAAGTGCGCTCTCAGACTTGTCAATGAAGGAACACAAATTGCCAATCTACGATTATGACTCTATGTATCATATATATATATATATTCATGTATATAAATATATACATACATTGTTTTTTTTTAGAAGTCATATATACATACATAATACTACATCTTTATGTGTGATCATTTGCTGAAAAATCTTCAGATCCAATGTTCAGGGCTTGCCCAAGTTCCAAAGTATCTACGATTTGTTTGGATCATCCCATGCATACCCTCCTGCTCAAAGGGAGAGCTACGACGAATTGAATAATTTGGCAACGATCCCAATCCAGTCCCATGTAACTGAACATTAAGAACATGTTGTTCCAACCCAAAAGATTTGTTGTATCATATATGGCAGTTGATCTAATTTTTTTCATGCGGAACCGGCCATTTTTGGCAAAGGATTTTTGTTTTTTTCGCGAAATCCATGTTTATCTGTGGCGGCATCCATTTGGGGCATCACCGAATCCGTTCTCAAGACAGATTGTTGCTTATTGGGTAAATATTTGATTGCATGTGTGAGATTTCCTAGGCCACTCGCTTCAAAAATGCACTTTCACTTTCGCCCGCTCCCTTGCTCAAGTTTCGCGGAACTTTCACGAAAATATCCATATAGTTGATAAATACGGGTTCCATGATGCTTCATAATGTCCAAATTTCGCGAAACCAATTTTCACGAAATTTTCACGAAATTTACATTCGCGAACTTCAACAATACTTTTCGCGAAGGTTCAAAACACAACATGAACGGGTTCCGCAATCATAATTCTGTACAGGAACCTTTAAATGAACGACCATATATCCTGATATGAGTTTGAAAAAGGAAGAAACACAATACTTCACACAAAATAGTGCAATGTTGCCAACCCATCTCTTCATCTCTAGCTTGATCTGGGCTCACCGTTGCGTGCTTCAGCCATTTCACATCTGGCATGCCGGGTGCATCTGCCGAGATGTTCCGTGTCATGCAGTTGTGACCCGCCTTCTGCAGGATCTACTAGTCGCCCTTTACAGAATGGGGCGCGGGCTGCGGTGAAATCAACAGTGCTGCGTGGCTTATGGTAGATATCCTATTTGAACAGAAAATCAGGACCATTCTCCCACATACAATATTTACTGATATTTACTGACTATATCTCGCAAGATACCAGTACCCCACAAGGCGGTGGCGGAAGTTTCAAAGATAGGAAACCTATAGGAGAGGTTGGTTGATGTGAATCATGGGTGCCAAAGCGAGCCCACTGATGGATCGAAAGGTGGTTGGAGCGTCGGGCTAGCCATCTGACTATCTGTCTTTCTATCTGCCCATCTGTCTATCTATCTGTCTGTCTATCTATCTGTCTATCTGTCTATCTATCTGTCTATCTGTCTATCTATCTATCTGTCTATCTGTTTATCTATCTGTCTATCTTTCCGTCTTTCGGTCTATCTATCTGTCTTTCTATCAATCTGTCTATCTATCTGTCTATCTGTCTATCAATATGTCTATCTGTCTATCTATCTATCTGTCTATCTGTCCATCTATCTGTCTATCCTTCCGTCTTTCTGTCTATCTATCTGCCTATCTATCTATCTATCTATCTATCTGTCTTTCTATCAATCTGTCTATCTGTCTATCTATCTGTCCTTCTATCTGCCTATCTGTCTATCAATCTGTCTATCTGTTTTTCTATCTGTCCATCTGTCAATCTATCTGTCTATCTATCTGTCTATTTGTCCATCTATCTGTCTACCTATCTATCTGTCTATTTGTCCATCTATCTGTCTATCTATCTGTGTTTCAATCAATCTGTCTATCTGTCTATCTATCTGTCCATCTGTCTGTCTGTCTGTTTATCTATCTGTCCATCTGTCTATCTATCTGTCTATCTATGTGTCTCTTTGTTCATCGATCTGTCTATCTATCTAGCTATCTATCTGTCTATTTGTCCATCTATCTGTCCATCTATCTGTCTATGTAGCTGTCTATCTATCTGTCTGTCTGTCTTTCTGTCTCTCTGTCTATCTGTCTATCTGCAATCTTGAGACGGAAGCTATTCTGCAAGACTTACTTGGAAACGAAACTTTTCTGCGAGACCTTCTCAATTCTTGAAGTTGACAACATCAAAAACGAAGCAAGTTTGGGAGGCTTCCTCATATTTCGAACTTGATAACATCAAAAACTAACCAATTTGCGAGCATTCCTTCAAAAATAGAAAGTTGAGTGTGCAGCTGACAGCCTCGTACCAATGCATTTTGCGATTTTTATGCTCCATCTGTCTAAAGCACTGCGCCTGCTACAAAAAAGTGATGCTAGGCCATGCGAAGTGCTGCACCTGTCACGCAAAATCATCTTAGCAAACCTGAAGATCTGATGCTCCAAAATCCAACCTTCTCAGGAAATCCGCGGGCTAGATATGTCTCTTGTATTGCGTTGCGCTTGCCACGCGACATGCATGCATCTTTGCAGATCCTCTTCAAATGTCCCACGCCTGCCATCGTTTTTGAAAATGCTACAGAACCCACGCGTTTGACTGACTTTCGTCAAGGTGCTGATTTCATTGCGCCGGCCACACAAAACGACACTTGCATGTGCAAAAGTGGTCCAAACGTGTTATGTTTTGCGCATTTTGACTTCGAAATGTGCTTCCAGCCACAACGGCGTGCACTTTTTCCAACATCTTAACTTAACTTCCAAAAGTGCTCCGAACATGTGGTGTTTTTTTACCTTTGCCTTCGAAATGTGCATCGCGCCACAACGTCGCGCCTTTTTTCACATCTCAACTTCCAGAAATGGTCGGAGCATGAGGTGTTTTGCGCATTTTGACTTCGAAATGTGCTTTGCGCCACGACGGCGTGAAATTTTTGACTTCTCATCTGCCAAGATGGCTCTGCACCCGCCGCTTTAGCGAGCCTACTTTTCGATTTGCCAGAGCGACAAAACATGGGAAAAAACACAGTGTGTCGCGATTTTTCTACCTTTCGCGCATGTTGATCTTCTTTCTTCGTACTTTCGCTTCTCTGATCTAATACCTTCTTCCTCTCTCTTCTCTGATCTTCTTTCTTCTGACTTTCTCTTCGTTGCCTCCTCGCACCTCTGCTTTTGCATCTGTCCATATTGTCGGAAGTTTGACTTCTAAACTCCCTTCGATCATAGTGTATAAACATCTTGTACACTATCGTATGAAATCAACTTCAAAGAGACTAGATTGTGAGTTTGAAAAAAGGAGAACATTCAGAACACATGACAGTGGATAAGTCACTAGTTGGATGACATATGTTGGTGAGTTTGGTAGAAGAATGCGCAGTTTCAGGGTATTTCATTTCTAGATACTAAGCCCATGAGTTCAAACGTGCTATATAATGCTATATATATAATATATATGATCATATATATATATATATATGTATAAAATAGTACTTGTGAACAACAATTCGTTATTGATTAAGTACGCGTAAGTACACAAACTGTAGAGGCATGCATCTGCAATTACAACCAAGTCAACCACCTGCACAAACATACACTCTGTGTATGATCGTTGCACATTTATTTCAAGTGATCTAAATATGGTAGAAAGTAGGGAATAGAAGCCACAAGAACGCATACGCGCAAATATAAAGTTTTGCATGTTCTTTTCTGAGGAGAATAGACCAACTCAAGCATAGACACATAACTAACCATAACTAAAAATATCTAAACATATCTAAACAATATTTTTCACAAGTTACTCCGCTCTTTTGGTATCGCTGTTTGTGCAGTTCTTCACTTGTTCAAAAATGTCTTGTAAATCATCATTGTTTGACTGGTTTTGCAGCATCCATGTGTTTTACTGCAATTTTTAATTGAACTTATTGAGCTTGATATACGGTAGTTTTTGTCCTACTTCTAGTTTATAGTATATTCAATACGTATTCATACATAGATATAACATATGCATACGTATGCCATTCAGCCCTTGATCCCTGTTCTAGTTCTTTTGCACCAAAAAGGCTGGCAGTATACCGATTCAGAATCGCCTGCATTCCGCTGGTTGCATAGATGGAAGGAGCCATGCAGAAATGCATAAATGTAAAATAACTATCATATGGGGATTTCTTAAAGTGGTGGTACCCCCAAATCACCCAAGTCATCAGACCATTTAAGTATTAATACCTATGGTGACTTGGGGATTCCCCATTTAGGAAACCTCCAAATATATTCTTGCTGTTGGTACTACTCCTGTTATTGTTACTTATATTGTTTTTGTGCTTTGCGATGTTTTGCCTTATTATTGTTGTTGTTGCTCGATACCCTCCGGGAACCAAACATTATACCGGACAATTCCAATAATTCACATCCATTTACAATAGACAATGTTCCTGCAAAGATCTGGTGCATTTTCTTCTACCCTTTCCATTACCAGTTGGATCTTCTTTGATAGTATATTCGTTTGTTGAACAGAGCTTCAAACTGGTACCCTAATCAAACCCCTAAAATATATAAACAGGGTTCTTCAAAAGACAATACAATTCCTTCCCCCAAATAGAAACGATGGTTTACTACAGATTTACATGTTAAAGACCATTTGGGGGGATTTTATATTTAGGAGGATGGGATTATTTGCTTTGGTGTTGAAATACATTGGATGCAACCGTCTTGGAACTCCCCAAAACAACTGATCTTACGCCAACCGTGCAGCACATCTCCGCAGCGCTGCTCCCCTGACCCCGAGCACGAAAAAATCGGGGCCGCGGCCACGGGAAAACCTACCGAAGGTGGGACCAGAGGCTGGGATGATACACGGAAGGGAAGTGGTTCAAAGCTCTTGGCGAAACTGTCTTGTGTCTTTGGGGGCAACTTGGGGGCAACTTGGGGGCAACTTGGGGGGTTGTATAGAACACATTAGAACACTATGCACGGACAGGAAGTGGGGAAGTCATTCATAGTTCATCGACCGTCGAGTCAAGTAATCTGAGTGTCAACAGTGCTCGTCCGCGTCTGAGGTCCTTGAGGTGGAATTCCGAAAACATTCATATTTAATATCCTTTTTGGCATTTTTTATGATGTTTGAAAAAATAACTTATGTTTTTGGAAGAACCCGGTTTCCATCTTTTAACTCGCGATTTGGTCGTAATCTACTTGCAATTTCTCATATTTTGAGAGTAATGTCCCATAGCCAAAAACCTTCTTGTTGGAGAACACGTGTTCTGCAAACAATTCCTTATACTTTGATTGTTTACCACCCCACAAACATATTCCGGCAATAATGCTGCCACATGTTGCAAGATGTATTGTGACAGATTGTCTGACATAGTTTCTGAGACAAGTTCTGACATGTATATAGTTATATATATGTGTATATTCTACATATGTATAGTTATCTCCCAATTTCTCCGATCTTCATCTTGACACATATTCCCGACAAATCTTCTGACGTATATTCTGACAAAGCCTCTGACATGTATCCTGACAAAACCTCTGACATATATCCGAACAAATCCTCTGCCATATATTTTGAGAATCTTTGATATATTTTCTGACATCTTATTTTCAAACATTGTTGTTCGGCCGTTTCTCTGACATATATTTTGATAGGTGCCTCTACCGACCATGCAGACAAGAGCTCTGGGATGCCTTCAAGAGTAGTGGGTGTGGCAGCCGTTTTGATATTTTCATTCTGTCGTATACAAACAAAATTATACAATAGAAATTCTAATACAATCCATTATCAACGTGTTGCTATCAGGTACAACCTTTAGCTAGCTCATCTACTTGGATCTAATTGCTACGTTTTCTTCACCTCCCAACAAAAAGGCAAGTGGGATCATCAGCTCCCAATCGTTGGCGGAATGTGACACCACTTACTTCAGCTGGATCGTCCCAGTAGGGCGGTGTACTCTGTAAGCCCCTTGACAGACAGCCAATTGGCTCTATGCATCCATAATTCTATGCCATGCAGGGAGCCGCGAGGACGACGGGAGAGACGTATTCTGCCGAAGCAGGCACTCCAGTCGTTCGGCCACGCGACCCATGTCTCTGTAAGATACGAATTCGAGCTGATCCAGAATCTATGCATTGCTCTTGGAATGGATGCCGAGAAATCCGAGAACCAACACAAATTCGCTCGATTTGTAGTCGCAAATGAAACTGTCCACTACGATGTTTTCTTCAAACATGAACCTGTGGGCACATACCTGTTACCAAGATTTACAGAGTATATAGGCTTTTGTCTCAGCCGAATCGTATGAAGCCACAGCGACAAATTTGCAAGTCATGTTTGGTATTGAAAGCCAAAACATGGCCCTCCCAATGTCAAATGAAGTGGAAATACATTGCAGCCTATTGAGAAAAAAAACCGAGGGTGGCCAATCAAGCACCGACCAATCACTAGCAGAAAATTTCAAACATGTCTTCAACTTGTTGGTTGTGGTTTCCCTGCTTCATTGATTCCCCTGAAACAACTGCATCATGTCCACGAAAGAAACTAATATTTTGGATGTGTTTCCTTTATGTTCACTTTATATGTGTATGTGCATAGATAAGCCCTGAATTTGTAGGCTTAGCCAGCCGTTGTTCGGTTGCTGTGATTTCCTGATTACATTGACAGCTGCACTGCACTGATCTCAACATGTTACCTTTGAATGCACAGCTTTTGAGCGGTAAACAGTGGTAAACCACTATGTAAGGATTATTTACCCAACATTCAGATGATGTTTCACGCCAAAATCAAGAAACTCTTGCTGTTATGTTATTGGCTAAATTGTTTTGTTGCTTAAATCTGCAAAAAAAAACAACAATTCCAACCTTTAAATCAATCTCTTTATGCTTCCTTCAGAGCCGTCGCGATCCGGATCGGTGGCATCAGGGAGATGGACATGGAAATTGACATGTTTCGAGTCTCTTGAAATTTTGAGTTTCAACCAGTCTCTATGTTTCTTTCAGCAGATAAATGTCGAATGAAACAAATTTAATGGATACAAATGGTGCTTTCCCCAAACCAGCATTTGTTCTGAAGGGGATCTAAAGCCAAAAATCATGGAACAACTACCAATTTCATTTCGTGTCTCGTCGGAAAATGGTTCCGGGTAGGACCTATGATGTGTCAATTATTGGTTTGTCTGCATCCCAGGCATTCGCAAGAAAGACTTCTATTATATAAGATTGACAGTGTATGTATATCATGTGTATATATATATATAGTTACATACATACATATATATATATGTGTATATGAATATATATATATATGTATGAATATATATATATATATATGAATACATACATATATATATATGAATACATATATATATATGAATACACATGTATATATATATGAATATATATATGAATATGTATATATATGTATGTATATGAATATGTATATATATATATATGTATATATATACATATATATATTCATATATATGTATATATATATAAGTATATATATATATGAATATGTACATACATATATTCAGCTATATACATATATATATACTGTATATATATATATATTCATATTTTATAATATGTATATAATTAATATAGTTATATAGTATATATATATATTGATTATATAATACAACTTTATACATTCACATATAACATAGCTAATATACAGATATTTCTCCAGTTCCGTGGATTCAGTCATCAGTACATGGTGAGTTTGGTGCCATCTTCCTCGAACTCTTCGGAGGTGACCATGCTTCACAGCCTTGTCTTTGCACTCTCTCAAATACAGGTCCCTTCAAAGACAAACAACCTTCGAATCTCAAAACATCAGATGATGCTTTGCTACTCAACTCACTTGCGCATGGTGAAATGTCACAAAAAGGTCTGAACATTTTGGCACCTGCTTTCTCACGATAGTAGTCTATTGTACATCATTTTTAGCCAGTATCCAAACCCCACGGGTGGGGGCCTTCTCCTACTTGGATCCATGTCATCTCCCTCTTGAAACGCGCCACAGTCGCATTTGTCGACTAAACACCAAGCGATGGGTCGTTTCAACTCGGAAAGCACGTCGAATTGAATACGATTTGTCCCAATCATCTAACCGTTGCAAACAGTAAACATGGCTGTGAGCTAGAATCCTGGGACCCTAGCAACCCTGAAATAGCTTGTTAATGGATCTAAATGTCCCCAAGTATGGCAATAATAGGTTTTGACCCATCCTCACATTAAAAAAGAACACTTGGTAGTTGAAACCACCACCCGCCTCGGACCAACCGGAAGTAGCTTCACAGAGGGCACTTAGACGGCCCGCTTCAAAGCTTGTAACATGGCGCCCCGCACTTGCTTGTTGAAGGCCTCCCAATGGATGATAAGAAAATGCCGCGGCAAAAGTTAGGGGAGGAAGCATATCATATAACATACGTATTTACCACGAAGATATATGGAGATTCCACTTCCAGTAAATCACCAGTTGTGGTAAATCATTCTACTGCTATTCTTTCATCTAACATCTAACTTGGAGAAACTGGTGATCATAATCAGGACCAAAGGGCCCCAATCAAAACCAGGATATGTCAGGAAATGTGACCCCACTTGCTATTCACTACTCATGGATCTTGATTTCCAGGATCACCCTTAAAAACAGCCGCATCTGCAGCACATGTTTTTTTTCGAAATTTGGTGGAACCAATTGGGACCAACTGGTGCCAGGATCATCCGGGTGTGGATAAATAGATATATTACCAAAAATTACATTACATTGCAGTGTACAACATTATTCTATGATGTTATATGATGTTCCATGCCCTTCCAGTATCGTCCGTTCTCTTCCATTCCGCTCCGTTCCATATGCTCCATACCATTAAGTATAACATCATCAGATTACATTGATCTCAATTCCATTGCCTTTACATACATAACCTAATCAAGAAACAGTTACATGATGGTACATGGATGGCCTTGCGATGGGATTCCGCGAATTCAAGAACAAACCACCGGTCCTGTTGCAGTGATGTTCTGAGAACGGAAAAAAACACACATGTCAACTCGGGGTTCGATGCATCACCTATTTACAAACAAATGACGACAATTTCAAATGGTTGTCTGCCCCGAGAGATTGAACAGTTTCAAAATTCATTTGAAGGAACAGTGGCTCACATGAGTTGAACATTTGAGAGTGTGTTGGTGAGGAAATCGAATATGCCGTCTTTATCCATTTTTACTGTGTGGACCTGACAGGGTATTCCAACTGCATCGTATCTTCGAACATGCAAGCTCTACTCACAAACTCCAGCCCCAACAAATGCGCAAGAATTCGCGGCGGCTACATCTTTGAATATTGATCAATAAACAGTTGAACATGTTTATTCTTGGTCGCGTGAGCGTAAGCGCTGCATTTGTGCAATTCTGGACCCAAAACAGTCAAAGAATACCGGGCCACAGAATGACAACTCACTTTGAACAGTGAATCACCTCCTCTTTGTGAATTTGAACAAACATCTCCCTTAATAGCTCGAAAGCAACTCAATACCCCATACTTGGCTGGTGATATTGCGGCTGCCTTGAATATCATCATCATCATCATCATCATCATCATCATCATCATCATCATCATCATCACCACGACAATCACTGTCATCATGATCATCATCATCCATCACCAATCAACACCAAGGATCGAACATCAACCATCAAGGCACCCATATCCTCCGTGACTCCATGATGGTTCCTGCCTCATAGCTCTCACAGCCGGCCTGATTCGACATGGACAATTCATGGCTGCTCTGCCCCCAGTTGCGTGGGGTAATACTGGCTTAGATGCCCTGGAAAAGGGGACATGTTTAGCGGAATATCGTGATTTCCATCCTCCAACTAATAACTGCCCATCCCAAGTTCAGCATTGCTTTTCAGGCTGACTTGTTAGGGTCTACGCTAGTTTTGGGAAGGTAGTATGTTCCCACTTCATAACCAATAAGCACAATCCATCAACATGCCCATAGTAGGATGGCAAGGAGCAGTTCAATGATGATGCAAATCCCCCCTGAGGATTCCTTAGAATGGCCAATTGCATTCCACACAAATTCAATCACAGTGGCCAAGATCATCGGATGTAGATGCATCTTCCATATCAAGCTCCGCAACATGTGGATTACTACTTCTCCACCCACATGCCAAACACATTCCAAATTCTTGCCGACAGTGAACCATGTTTGAACAAATCGGGGCTTCTAAGAATGAAGGGTAGTGCCAACATCCCAAAGTCCCAACGGCTTGTGTTTAGATTTTAGATGGTTTTAGTATGCTTTTGCCACAGTCTCACTATATTTTGAGGTACCAACTCCAGAAAGAAACCAACTTTTCATCATGGGAATTCAACCCCAAAGGTGATCCCCCGAAAAATTCATGGCGTTGCAGGTCTCCTTTGCAGGGATGAATCCACCGTCATGAACAATCCATTCCATGAGACCCGGCACAACAAGAGGTTGACATATGTAATACGTAGTTCTAGATAGTTCTAGCATGTATCTATCTTCCGCACTCTACAAGAAGAATCCAGAACGTTGCTGGTGGAATGCAAACGTTTAACCACCGGTCCAGAAATTATGAAAGCAATTGAAAGCATATGAAAGCCGTTGGTTGGACATTTTTATCGCAACATGTTGATTAGTGGTTTTTATTCAAATTGATTCTCAGTTAATTATTACCCTCTGGTAATTTGACATAGCTATTGGAAATTGCCATGGAAATACTTGATTTTGCCATTAAAAATGGTGATTTTCCACAGTTCTGTTAGTTTACCAGAGGGTACCATCAACTGAAATTGACATTTCCCACCCATTTGGATCCCCTATCGGCGCCTCAATGGTCGCCAACATCTTTTGGCGATCCTTCTCTTTCGAACACTCGGCATCCTGGCACGCTGGCAAGTCGTACCTATGGATATCGCATCAAATCATCACAATGTAGCAAGTCACCATTGATTTACATCTTGGTGTCCCAGTTTGTTCGCCAACTTGGTGAACATAACTCCAATAAGCGGGGTTTATGGTAGATATATCCAACTAGCTACTATTAATGTTACTATGGTTTATAAACCAACAAACGTTTAACGGGTGGGCACCACCTCACAGGGAAATGTAACCTCCAGGCTGAACTGTAAGGCTTTGTCCTAAATAGAGCAGCTCCAAAGCCAGTAGCTTCTTCTGACTTTCCCATTCGAATATATCAGAATCATTTGAAATTGCCATTTAATGCAATTTTGGGGTATACCCCCTTTCTAGGCAAACCCATAGAGGGAACCCAACCAACGATACAAGGTGACCATAGGTGACCAAGAGCTGCCACTCTTGGAGATCCTGCTGAGATGAAGGAGTGGTCATGGCTACCCGAAACATGGCTGCCCTTGGCCTACATAGACAGAATGGCAGGAGAGCAGACATTTCTCCATCGGACTCGTATGGACTCGTTCACCATGCACCTCCAGATTTTGCCCGTGACATATTGTGACCCATAGCATTGGTCACCATTGAACCAACAATCCCAAAATGGGGTCACCATCACCGCCCCACCCCAGTCTCCCATTCCCTGGCAGCCTTGACGTCGAACGTGGAGACGCGGCTTTCCATGTCATCGCAGATGGCCATGATTTCCATCGCATGGATTGGACGGCTCATCTGCAAAAACACAAAGACCTGGAGCTACCGCTTGCTCAGTGGATCCACAGAGAGAATAGCTCTGCAAAGCTCTGCGCAACTGAGACAAGGTGAATAAATACCCATGGCCCCACTAGGCCCCACTAGGCCCCACTAGGCCCCACTAGGCCCCACTAGGCCCCACTAAGTTTTTGCCTGTACTTGCATGTGATTCGGGATAAACCCCGGGCCACATTTTTCTTGGTGGTTGTTGATCCTGCACCTAAAATGCACAACTTTACCTTTGCTGCGAAACATGGCCGGGAATGAGTGCCAAGATCATGTGATATCTTACAGTCGAATCAAAGCTTAAAACACACTTCAAGCATCATCCCCATGTTGTTTTTTTTCCATACGTTCCCAGTTTAACCTTGCCAGTTACAAGTCGGCGCGCCTCTTCAATGCACCAGAGGCGTTCCAAGAAGGTTGGTCCGGCCAGGATCAACAAGGTGTGACAGGAGGCCAAAAAGACTGGAAGACACATCAAACTCGCCTGGCGGTCCAGCTGACACGTGGAAAGCAAAAGTAGCTCAACAAGAAGGCGAGTAATTTGAAAGAGGCCGCTGAGGTTCTTGTTGAGCTACTTCTTTATGGCAATCTATGGCAATATGGTCCAATATATGGCTGTTTCTGATGGGTTGAAACTATCAACCAGATGGTTTGACAAGGCGTACATGGATGAATTGAAGCCAGAGGACTTAAAGGGAGGATCAAATGTCTGCTGGACTTTGCCCTTAGATGTGTACATTGCCATCAATTCTCACACCTTTCACGATGAGAGGAGCCCATTTCTGTCCTGCCTATCCTCCAATCATGGGCTCCTCTCGTATAGATAGGGTGAACTCTCCACGTCCGGGCCGATCGGACTTGATTATCTATCGACGATGGTTCACATAAAGATTGATCCACTATCTTCGCATGAATCTGGTGTGGAATTTCTATATGCCTAGATTGATCTCAGGTTTTTTTGGGGCGCCAGTCACCCATCTTAAGACCTCACCAGGTTGGGAGGTCCATGCTGGGATTGCCATCATGGTTTATGGTAGTGGTGACAGTGTCCCTCAGCACTATTTGTGGATACCAAAACTGTCACAAAAAAATGGTAAAGACAAATATTCAATAATCGTCTGACCACATGAATATGCCGTCCCGCTCTAGTGGCTGCCTCGATATTGTCCTGATCAATGCAGTACTTGTCGATCCAAAGACGTGGTTCACGTTGATGTTGAGCCTACTTGGAGTAGGTTGGACATATAGTTCAATAATCCACAATAATCCTGGATATGAGGAGAAGTAAGGTTCGCCCGTTTCTAGTTGGGAATGCAGCCTCCAAACTAGGTAGGATGCACAAGCAGGGAACAAAACTATGTCAACAGGATTAGGACGTCAACAGAGCTGGGTAATTCTAGTATCACAAACTGTCAATTGTGGAGGGTGCCAGGCCTAGAACAAAACTTCACTGAGGTAATCTATCCTGACGTTGGAAAACCCTACATTTCTAGATAATTGTCTTAGATGTGTCTATATATATATATATGTCTACATATATATATACATATATATATATATATATACACAAACACACATACATAGACATGTGACTATTAGCAAAAAATACTATATAAAATCCATCCGTGCATCCATCCGCGTATCGATCTAGATGACTAAAATCTACTGAAAACATTGAATTTCTTAGCCAACCAGAATAGGTTGCTAGAAGGTGATCCTCAATTTTGTTTTGAACCTAAGGTCACCTGCTTGTTCACCTGTGATTTTCCACTTCCTCAAGTGCACGACTCCACGACATTTCAAGACCAGCGATTTGATTCAGGCCCACAAAGATGATTTTTTAGGTAAACCTCTAGTTTCATCTAGTTTCTATATCCATAAGATTCCAGAATCAAACGGGGGTTTCCTAAAATGGATGGTTTATCATGGAAAATCCCAATCTAAAATGGATGATTTGGGGGTACCCCTATTTTAGGAAACCTCCATACGAACCTAGGCATTGAAGGTCTTTCACGACCGACCTCACCGCCGGAATCACCCTGCGCCTTGAATGACATGCGCCAAATTTGCAGGGCCTGCAGCCGGCGCCGAAAATCGCCGCTTCAAGAGTCTCAACGTTGAGCCACGTCAGATCAACGGTAACAGTACAACCCATAAACCGGGGATATATGATGGGTTTTTCAGAACCATAAATTCCTGGGTTGTTGGGAATTTGACTATGATATAAATAAGTGTAATACGTACAATTCAAGTTGCTGCTCAGAAGTTAAGGGCCCCATCCTCAAACATATCAGCCAATTGGGATCACCATGGGGAACAACTGAAACCACGAGCCAGTTCACGGGCACTTGCCAGTGGTACAGGATGTACTGTAGGTATGATAAAGCTGCATCTTCTACAGCAGTAGCTATTACGGGAAATGACACATCCAAAATAAAACTATATATGCATCATGTTATAAATTCTTTATATCCAATTTGCAGAACAATTCTTAAATTACGTACGCAATCGACTGAACATCCAATACTGTTTCAAACCTGTTGGCCAAGCAGTTCTTTGCTGCAGGCAATATAACAGGGCAAAGAGGTAATCCGCTGACACCTACCCAAAAAGAGAACACCAGAAACTACCCGAGCCAAAATGGTTTCAGATAATCAAACATACATACATGGCCAAAAGATATGCTCTAACAAGAAAACTCAGCCTTTAGCAGCTTTGTTTTCCCACAGGCCTCCATTTATCAATTTATATTCCAAAAAAACAACCCATGACAAACCACCATGAACAGTCGGTTTGCCCAGCAAACTATCACCATCAACTCCTCAGGCGCATCCCAGGAAAGCACCCAAAATCTAGGCCAATCATGAGACACCATGAACGAAGCAACAGTGCTATTGTAACCCAACAACTTGTGATAAAATTAGGACATAAGCCATTTTGGAAGGATGGTTTTTTCCAATCCTCACCATCTTTTTTTCGCTTCTGCCGCTTGGGTTGCGAACGCGCCAACCGTCTGCTTGCTTCGCACCTCCCACTTTGCATCGGGATCATCATGCCAGCTGTGACTCAAGAACGCATCGATGTCCTGGCACATGGTGATGCAACTAACACATGCTGGGATTCAACAGGGAAGCTCGGAAGCTCGTAATGTGCATCTCAAGAACTGCACGTTGTTAAAAACAGTGTGTAACCAGCTTATTGTATATTAGATGACCCAGTTTGGGGGACTTGCGAGTCAGGTGATTCACCAGTTCTGGACTGGGATGTGCGGGATGTGCATCCAAGCGAGATCTCAAAGTTGAAATGTTTGCAAACCATTCCAGTGCTTGAAGGAAGCCTCGAATTTGGAGGCTTACCTTACCAACTGCACCCATACAGGTATGGGTCAAGACCCAGGTACATCCATAGGGGCCCATGAGATTCCAACCCCCACAGAGAAAGACATGTATACTGTCTATCTTATTATACATTTCATGTATATATAGATGATGTACGACATACATACAGTCCATATATATAATATATGGTGTATATATATATATATGTTATATGGTATATATATAATGTATATGCACTATATAGTATGTACAAGTATTACGTATAGCTATTGTATATTGTATATTCTATGTGTATTATATATGAACGTGTATGTATATATGATATGTATATGTTGTTAAGTACATGTATGTGCAATTACACGTATGTGCATGTATGTACATTGTAAATATCTCTATATTTACACCTGTGCGTATTCATGCGTACATTTGTACACATATATGTATATATGATTGCGCAATATTGCATACACACACACACACCCACACACACATATATATATATATATATATATTATGTACACAGTAAATACATTCTCCACAAATTGTTCCGAACTGGGTGAAATCGCGAAAACATCCGCCTATCTTGAGGATAATCGGACACAACTCTCTTCATTCATCACACCTGCGCCCAGGGTCCGGGTCCTGTAGCCCACAGGGCGTGGACAAAGATTGTAGCAAGGGGTTGGGTGTCGAACCTGGTCACGGAACACGAGGATCCTGGGTGTATCAAGTATGTATATATTGGAACGTACCTAATGAACCATATCATCAACCATATACTGTACTAGAATATGTAAGGGTATGATATTTGACTGCACGTACATGTTGAAAAACACATCATGAACAATACACCTGGTACATGACATCACATGACTAGCAATGTAGCAGGAGAAGAGGGAAAAAAGAACACATACTTAAGTTCTCATCCAAGAAGTGCCAATCCACCTCTTCCCAGCATCTTCAGTTTGTTTAGAGTTTTTGTGTCAACCTTTCAAGCATGGGGGCAGCAAAACACAAAATGCTTGGAGCATTGCTCAGCCATTTCTCCAATTCTTGTGACCAGAATCCACTAACGAAGCCAATTGGTTTGTCTGAACACGGGGAGATCCCCAAAATGGAAACTTCAACGTGACAATGATGAAGAACAAACATCTCTTTGGGTCCATCGTTTTCAAACTAAGCCATCTATGTGATGGGAATGAATACAGACAGCGCCTGACCATTGGATTGTCATTGCTTACATCTGCATGACATGCCCATTGAACTGTTGATGTGTATATATATATATAATCATGTATACATATATGTATATATATACATATGTGGGTATATATAAATATGTGTAAGCATCTAGTGGCAACAACATATATCTATATACTGCAGATGTGTGATGTGAGCATACATCTTGTCTACAACTTGTCTACATATTGTGTATATATATATATATGTTACATTACCTTACATATGATATATTATATATATATACACATGGTCTTATAAGGCCCATCGTTCGACCCCCACAAACTTAAAGCAAACAAGCAGCAAGAGCTGGCAATTAGTTCCTCCATCTATCTACATATGTAAGTATATATATATATACATATTTAATCAATCATATTTGTACAAACACGCACACACACACATATACATATTACATATATATATGTATGTATTTCTAGAGCTATATCATGCTGAATCATGCTATATCTACATCTAGCTATCTTTCTGTTTATTCATCCATTGATCACACATCCATCTCTCTTCATTATCGATACAATAATATTGCCTTTCTTGTCCATATTGTTGATCATGTTGGTGTCGTATCTCTTGTTCTTCTCGAAATGTATGTATATTGAATTTGTCTATTTTGTCTATCTAATATTGGGCCTCTACCGAGTCTACCTTGCCCTGTCTACCGCGTCTATCTTGTCCAGTCTAATCCATGTATCTTTTGAGTCATCTATCTACCTATTTACAGATCCATAGAACGTAAAGCTGTAGATAACGTTCAATGGATCTATAGAAAATAAATTTAGATAAATGTAAATATGGATCTATCTATTTATGTATCTACTTTTCACACCAACACAGTTGCCAACATAACAGCTCAACAAAGACTCGCGCGTGCGCCTGCCATGTCTTCCTTGCGAATCTTTCCCATTGAAATGTAGCGGCATGCATTTTTGGCTGCTTCCATAACCTTCTCCTCACCGAGTGGAAACCCTCCAACATGACCCTGCCATGGGGGTTGAAAGACTACTCTCCGCAAGCGGAATGGGTGGTTGGCGAGGTCTTCAACTTATCTGAGGGCATAATAGTATGAAAACAACCACACTAATTACACATTGTAGCTATCTGATTATACAGTGGCTTCTCATTTGGTATCCATAAGGTACTAGAACAGTCATCGTGGTCAAACGACCCAAAAACTGTGGTTACTCTCCAGTCATTCCCGGCAGAATGCAGGAAGCGGCCCCTAGATTAAGTTGGTTTACGAATGGCTTCATTGGGGTTTATCATGGATATCTGTATAGTTAGTGTTGGATGGGTTTATAAACCAACTTATGACTGGGGGGAGACCTTCCTGTAAGTGGTGCAAGATGGTCTTTGCATGGCTACCATTTCTGGGGCCATTTCTGGTAGGTCATCTTCCTGCTCCCATTCTTTCACCAAAAAAAACATGAAATGAAAACAATTATATATAATTAATTATATATATGTATATGTGTGTATACCGATGTACACCATGCGTGTATGTTTCAATGTGTATATACTTTAGGTCTTGTTATACTCTTATAATATATTGTAATTATATAATTACAATTACTTCTAATTTGATTCTTATTAGTAGGACTCCTATCATCATCAATATAGACATTTATACATGCATAAGTCAATGATCCTTGATGTGCGCATTTCTATGACACATCAATGATAAGCCAACAGCAATTCCCAGCGGCCTTCGAGCGATTTCCCAGAAATCCCGCAATGCTGCTGGCGGCTTTGTAAGCACCGGATGCCTTCCTCAAATGGTCTGCTTGGTCTTTCCGATACATCTGGAGGCTGGAAATCAGATTTAGATATGTTTTCCGATGTTTCTCAAATGGAAAAAATGTTGCAAGTTCCAGGTCAGTCAGATGCTCAGACTGCTGAAATATCATGAAATATCCAATTCATCAAGATGATCCCTAAAGTTAGGGCTACAAATGTAACACCTGGCACAGATCCCAAAATCTCATCTCATTTTTACGGGGCACTGGTACTCAATGTCGACGATTTACTATCAGTCTGCTGAAACCCGTGAGAGTCAAAAACACTCACAATAGCACGCAGCCATGAAATCGCTTCATTGGTACCCCAGTTTTTCACAGGTTTTCTGTTTCTATCTTCAGTCTTAGGATGTTGGATGGTTTTCACTGGTTCGTTCACCGATTTGGCATGGCCCGTCCTTGATCCCAAAAAAGTCGTTTGGCGATTTGGGATATAGACTCTACGAGTATATAGACTGTAGGTGACTTTTATACCAATACGTCTACATGTACATGATATCATTTGTAGCAGACAACAAAATACATGAAAACATGCGGGGGTTGCCTAAAATATTGGTACCTCCTAAATCATCAATTCTTTTGTCATTTTCCATTATAAACCATCCATTATGGGGATCCCCCATGTCATGTATGGAATGGAATCCCCCATATGAACCCCAACCATTTCACCATTTGCAGTTTACCCCGTTCAGGGAAGGCCCGGCCCGCTTTCCGCTAAGGCTAAGGAACAGAAGTTGGAAATGCACCCAGCGCCGTACGGATGGCAATGTCAAGAGGCTACCTCATAGTGAAACTGAAGGGGGCTGGCAGGTAACCATTGTGCACATAACATACACACATGTAAACAAATAAGAGTATTGTATGGTACTAGTGGGGTTTAGAGTTCCAATTTTCAAGCCAACCTCATGTACATCGCTATATTACAATGCGGTAGCCCCCGAATCGATCCCACCTTGTTGAGGCTCAGAAAAACAATGGCAAGACACACTTTTTGCAAGATTAGCTTTTGGTGAAATTAGGTGTGCTTTATTCATATGCCGATATATGGTGGGAAATTCTCAGGTTGTCACAAGCATGCTGGCAGATTCTGGGTCCCCCAATCCTAAGCATTCAAGAAAAGGTTGTCTAGTTCGCTCTGATAATGCTGAGTTGAGGGGCAACGAAATTGAAGATTTCCGCAGTATTTAACATCATCGATCAAGCTTGGCATGGCTTGGCTAATCGACTAATCTTCTGTATAGATGTGTCCAACAACAGGGCTTGACATGGACCCCAAAAAGAATGACTCAGGAAAATTGAGACTTAAATTGACCAGTTTTGTTTTGCCCACTGATCACCTGTATAACTACAATTAATCTGATTTCTGTATCTGGATGTAACATGATATAACCAACGACCCATGCAACCCGATGACCCAATCCAAGATGTAACATGATGTAAATGGAGCCCCAAGCAGCCGCAGTTGCCACTGCATAGCAACCGAACAAACTTGTGTCGCTGTAATATCTGATAATTTCAATCTTTCCCACTCATTGTTGAGCATTCCCATATCCCATGAAAACTCAACATTTCTGGACGTTTAAATCCGCCGAGTTGCCGACGATGATCCCATAGACCCCATGGAGGGTGCAGTAGAGAATGGCCCAAGCAGATCTCAAGTCACAGCACGGACAACAGCCGGTTTGTGAACACCAAAATCATTGAAAAATGGATGTTCACTCCCTCGCAAAGCGTTTAATCATGTTGAACCCATCCCCCACTGGATTTATGTGAATTATGGGTACAGTATCTTCCAGTTACAAATGCATTCACTTGGAAAGCCCTTGACACGAAACCATCCGAGTGCGAGATCTACTTAAGTAAGACGGCCCTTAATCTTGATGGACAATATAAACCAATCCAAGGTGAATCCAGGTTGGCAGCGTCCACTTCACAAGACCAACTCTACTAAAACTACTCTAAGATGATGTAAGATTCCCAGATACATTCAACACGTCACAATTGTGTTGTGAATATTTGTGAATGTTTTTGTGTCCATATACAGTATTCTGCAAATCAGCTATTCAGTTGTGGCACCAAATTATTTGGCCTTCATTCAGTGGTTGCAAGGTCTTCAAATACTCATGACATCGCGGATCCAAAAAGCCAAGTTGCACAGTCTTTCCCCAAGAGGCCTCAGAGAGTCAGAGTCCATCACAGTTCACCCAAATTGGGGTGATATGCGCTCTCCAAGCTATACTAGCACCAAGACCGAAACTGCAATGTTCTTGTACCGCTCCGGTGAAAATTCGTGGGCATAAGAACTACCCTACAAGTACCAATAAGCACGGTTAAGCAACATCAACATTCTGAATAGGTTGTAGAATTCGATGGACAATTTCAAGGTCCAACAATGTATGTGTAATTATATATGTGTAGTATGGTCATCCATGGCAAAATGGGAATCCTTATAGTCAGTAGATGAACCCCTACGATAATGCATTGATGACCATCCCCTCTGAGCAATCCCAAGTTTTGAGCATGGCACTTATAATGATTTATATATATATATAATTATATATATACAATCAAACATGGCACATCATGGCACTTGAAAATCCTTCCATTTATGGAGGATTCTCCGATAGAAACCTCCATTTAGGTCGGGGATTTTCCGTCCGCCTTCACAGCCATCGCGGGCAGCAGCACCAAGAAATCGGTCGCACCCTGTGAACGCAGGCACAGCAGGAAAATGATGTTGGCTGTACATAGTTGGCTATAGATACACATACATGTACATATATAGACATAGACATATAATTTAGTTGGTGGAAGATGGTGGAAGAACAATAAAAGTGTATACAATCATATAATTATAATCATATAATTGTATATATATATATATATTATACATATGTACAAATGTCCATCTATCTAGTAATGCAAACATCTACTGGACCTCTTTTTTGGTTTCCCCTGACCACTTTCTGCGAATGACCCACGAGCCGGTGCTGAATATCCCGAGTTCTCATTCTTGAGAGTTCTTGTATCGGCCAACTGACATTTTCCCTGCATTGAGACTTCACATGTTCTCATAACTCCTAAGAAGCTTTCTGGCTGTTAATCCCGAACTAATGTGTTGATCAGGAACCAAAAATAATCAGTTCAACTTGATTCAACCTCCATCTTCGCCACTGTGAATCCCCATGTTTCCTGGTCACAGTCCCCCTGATGCCTTCACAAAAATCATCAAAACCAACCGTTGGATGAAAGTTTGGAAAACAACTCAACTATCCATAGAGGATTGTTTCACCATTTTTTTCGAAAACAATTTGGGTGGAGTCAGGTTTTCCACGATTCATGCGAAATGGCTAAAGATCGTCCCAGGGCTTCACCAGATCCCCAGGGGTTCCCAGATCTCCTTGGTCAAGTGGAGCATGGCAAGGCCCACCTGGAATCGGCTTGAAGAACGGAGTTCACACAATGGTGCCTGACAATCCAAAATATATTGGGTAGTAGAATCCCGGAACTCATCATGAAAAACAACAGGGATTTTGAACCCTGCCAAAATGATCTAAGGCCGTCACGATCATCCTGGGGATCATGAAACCCCTAACCAGCCCACCGATTTATAGAGAACATGCAGTCGTGAATTGGAACCATCATGAATTAGATAAGGATGGACATTTGACAATACATCATGAACCACTGGGTTTGCCAAAGCCGTTACTGGTGTACTTGTGAAACCTGGAGCCAATGTGCTGAAATCCGTAATTCGTAAATTGCCCATATCTGAACTATTGCGGTTTCAAGACTGTCAAGTGTCCTTTCACACCTGAAAAGTAAGAAGGACCCAAAAAAAGCCTTTTATCTTGGTGCTTTGGAACATGAGTTTCCTCTTGGAAGTATCCGCTATTGGCCAAGCTTCGGGTGTTACAATTCAAGTGACGCCCCAGTTGCAAGCTGCAAAAAACATTGGTCCAACTACCACCATTCCAACTGTAGATGAAACAAATGAAACTCCACCACATATAGTTTATAGATGCTTTTAGAAGCTCGTATAAGTTTATTGTCATAGTCTAAATCTACATCTGATAGACACCAGTTTCATGCCTAGTTTTTTCTACATTAGTTAATGTTAATCAATGTGAATCAACATCCAAAACCTCTCCAGCGGCCGCATTCTGAGGCCGGCACCCAGAGACGCCCCACAGTGGCACGGGAAGGTAGGCGCAGGCCCAGTGCCAAATAGGGAAGCTGCACTAAATGCCTCGGTCACCAAGAGAATTCGTTGCAAAGATGATGAAGTACATAGTTAATAAACTATTCACTGTTAGTAAAAATGGTTCATATAGTGGTAAAATGTGGTAAAGATTGTTTTTGCTATTTCCAATGAATAGACATACAATAGAACATATTGCTATGGGTCAAAATTTCAGACCTAAGGGACTGCAGATTTTGTTCACTCATAGCCTTGACCATCCAAGTTTAGAGGTATCTCATTTTGACCCATGCCTATATAAATATACACAGATTTCCTTTGATCCAAGTAGCACCATGATCTTGCCATTTCATGCAGGTTGGAAGACTACTGGCAAACCTTAAAATTGGCGATTCTGGTCACATGTTACTTGGGGGAATGGTAAGCTTCCAGGAGGCTGTGGATGATATTTGCATATGCGACGGACTATATCCTATGCTACGTAACCTCCGGGCTTCCGGCTCTATTTAAGGGGTGCTATGTGTAGGTATGTGAATCTCTATATATATATATATACACATAAATTATATATATATATACATAAATATGTCCGTCGATAAAGGTGTATGTATGGACTTGGGGTCCCGACTATACATCTTCAGGTTCGGTGAGTTGTTGGCTTTGAGAATGATTTGTGATACCATCTCATTTCGTGAAACACGGCTGGAAAACAAATCTCCATGTTTTGAGGGAAAACCGTTTAGCAATTCTTGGGATTTTCCAAAACCACTCAGTTTACTGAAGGGTATTGTGTAATCTAGCAATTCGTTCAAGACACATCAATTCACCACCTGGATTGGCAATGGGATCTCCCAATTCATGACCCAGGAAAAATTGCAGGTTTACCAAGATGGGGGAACCAGCTCTTTCCACTTAATTACATCAATTTAGCACTTTTAAATACTTTTAAGGTTTCCCCTTTTCTGCACATCAATCGGGGCTTCTTGGCGACATTCTGGTTCAATGACTGTGTGTGTCTCTCTCTCTCTCTCTTAACCCGTTTTTTGCTTTACCTGGGTTTTCAGCACGAACTACTCATGCCCATGCATGACCTTGACTACAAATGGATATTCTCAACATGTGGGACACAGCTAGGCCCATCTGTTGTTTTTTTTTAAGTGAAATCGTGATATGACATATACTTTCCCGTAGTCCTTTCTGACGGCCATAGTTTTGACCTCGTAGATGGCAAAATTCACCCTGTTTTTTGGGTGGTTGATGGTGGCTGGTAAACCCTAAACAACATCTATATAAATTCAGCTCTTGCAAAATGAGTCATGAGACGCCAGGTTTGGCCCATGGTGATTTTTGCAGTTACACCCCTGAAATCAAGTGAATTCGCAGAATCGCAGGCATTTCAAGGATTTTCAAGGTTGCATTCGTCAGCAAAGTAAAGATATGGGCAAATTCACAATCTGCAGGGATAGGAAGACCATTTGTCTGTTTGAGTTTGTAACCCAGAAAACAACAGGAAACATTACTCTGTGTGATTCCACCGCAAGACACAGATTCTGACAAACATGCGGACCCATAAATATCCTGCCACTTATTCTGGCATAAATCGTGACACATGCTCGGACATGTACTTTATTCAAATATATTGATATACATTCTGGGTATTTTGATACACCCTCTGACCTCACTTCTGGTAAATCTTATGAGATAATTTCATATGATTTCCTGACGTATATTGGAGCAAACATTCTGACACCAACTCTGGCATCAGCTCTTGCATATAGTCTGACATTCAATATGCCATATCTCATGGGATATATATTTTCACTCACATATATCTCAGCATTTGATCTCGACTTTCTTGTGTTTCACATATTCCGACATACATTCTGAATCATTCTGAGCCCAGAGAGGAGGCACAGAGGAGGAGGAGCTGACACAAAATGATCAAAAGGATGTCCATTCCATACTGGGGCGGAATAGACAACTTAGGGATACTTGGGGCATATGAACCATCTACTCCAGGGTGGTGATAAACATATATGTACACATACATGATGGTGAATGGGGAACATTTTATCCCTCTCAACCCTATGCAGGCAAAACCCACAGGTTGGTCCTCCTCCACCTATGACATCAATCCCAGGTTTGATATCATCTTGTCTAATAGATTAGGGGGGTTACCAAAAAAAAGGTGGGGTGCCATCTGCTACTTAAATGGGCTTCCCTTCCAAATTTTCACCATCCAGGTTTTAACATCCGTGCAGGGCTGTCCTCATCTGCGATATATGCTCAACATTGATAGTCAAGTCTCTGTCTCTGTTGTTGTTGTTGTTGATGATGGTTATATCTCATTACATCCGCATACATATCGTTGATGATTAATCTTCCCATTTTGCATGCAGGATCTTCTCATTGATGATTGTAATTGCTGCCGAAGTTGCATCAGGATATACATGATGGAAATCGTCCCAATGGTGAAAGCGCCTTTCCCAAATGGCACCCCGGGCACGGAATGGCATCTTATAGTATTCATATGTATTCATCATGATGGGCATGTCATCATTGTTATCATACAGCAACTATATACTGTGGCTAAAAATATCAAAAAAAAACGCTTTCAAGTTTCAAGCCATTCACCAAATCTGAAAGTCATTTTGGATCTCCCAGGTAGGATGGATGTTGAACACCACCCTGCACTGACATCGCGATCGTCTCTGTAAATGATCTGCAAGTTCATTGTCGGCTGATGTTGCGAGTCACATGAATGATGGGACAATACAAGCAGCTGTTCTCACGTTACTTCGCGAACAACGCATTCAAGAATACCCTCCAGTAGTCAAACATGGCTTGCTGGAGAATGCACCAGCAATAGTTCGATGATTCCCCCATCAAAACCTCCGTTTAGTTCGGGGATTTCTCTGCTAGCCATGTTTGATTCCCAGAGACTCATCATTTTGTTTCTCCAAGTGGACCTTAAAATCCGACCAATCTTTTCGATCTAAACGAGGCTCACATCTGGAAAATAGATCATGTGAACCTTTTACCCTCTGGTAATTTTACATAACTATGGAAGCCATGGCTACTTACCTATGAAACTGGTGATTTTCAATTGCTATGTTAAATTACCAGAAGGTATTGCAAAGTAATGGAACATATACAGTACTTGAGAAAATGATATCATAATCAAACCACATATCATATCACATCAATGCGCTTGCATCATGTGCACATGACTGGCTCGATTGAAATCGATAGAAATCACATGGTGTGTACGCTGTTGAGCTCCAAGGCTTGGACTAAAAAAATGCGCGTATGCACCATATATATACATATAATATACACATAAAAAATCATCACAAAAATAAAAATATCATTTAATTAATATATATACATCTATATGTGTTATATATGTCAATATATGTATCATATCATATATATATACACATTATATGCATATATCAATACTCTAATGTATTGTGAATTCTGATATAAAATGTGTGTACATGCCCATCTATTCATGATGTTTCTGTATCCGATAGACCCAAACGTGGTATTCGTTTAGTCCAAACGTTTTACCAAGTTCCCCAGCTAGCCACCTTCGACGAAACAGCTATGCGGCCACGACCGGAGTTCCAGGCCTAGATCACAGTCTGTCTCTTCATCCTCAATGTAGCAGGGCTTTCCTTCTTTAAAATGCGGTGGAAGCTGCTTCCTTGGCGAGATTTTCGCTGAAGTATGGAAGTCCTGTGGAAAGAGATGGACCAAGATGGATCTGCATAGATGGCTTTGTCGTTTGTCCGAAAATATGGTGCGGGTACCTCCATGGCTTAATCAGAATTTTCCCTAGTCTAAACATTGAGAAGGCATTTTCGAGCAATTTTCAAGGAATCCACACAGCTGATGGCCGTGAAACGCCGTAGCGAACCTTAGACACGTTCCCCCCGAGAAAAGGCGGAAACAAAACCACTAGCAATTCCGAGCAAACACCAGCACACTAAGGAAAGCGCCGGACTTCAGCTTACTATCCGGGCCCTTTGGTAGTTAGGAGGTGAAGAACTGCTACAAAAAAAATTAGCTCATTGTGAACCCATCAATCAAATATTGTCAGTCACTTGACCCAGTGGAGAAGAGCAATATGTGTTTTTCTGCGAGCTGTGGCAACCTCTTCGATTCATCACAATTCTATGATTGGTTGTATACTGTAAATCATGTGAAACCCTCAATATTGTGCGAAGTGGATCTCCAACATTCTCCAACCAATCATCAGGGTTTACCCCAAAGTTTCATCCATTGCGACCAAGCTTCATGTAATTCACCAATGTGTCGGTATGCCACACGGCGCACTTGATGCCGAGGATAATCAGCAGAATTGAACCCACCTCCAACCAAGGGAGTGTTGTGAATGCAAGGGCTTGCAACTCGCCGCAAAATGGGAAAACACATAAATGAACATCTTGAATTAGGTTTTTCGCTGAAGATTAAGTCCTGATCACTCCGACTGCTAGTGATTTCACATGTCTGGGAGTGGGGCTGTTGTAAGATCGCCGGTCGTGACCACAGGTCAAATATTTCCGTTTGCTGTGGGACGAACCTGGAACCAACCCCGTTCGGGAAATGATCAAATGGGCATGAAGTGCAGCTCGTCTCCAAGGAATGTAGCATCGAAAGATCAGCAAATGGAGTTGGTGAAAAAAACGGGTTGTAACTAGTTGTAACTATAGTTGCAACTGCAACCCCAGAAAAGTCTTGCAAAAAGGTAAACGCAACACAGAGAAGGGATCTTGTGTTTGGCATGATTGATTCCTGGTATGTCGCAGTGACCAGCGGGGTCCTGATTAGTGATTGGGATGAAAAGGGTCCTAGCATGAGTATCATCCAGGCATATATCAAAATGTATCAAATACACCGCAGTTTCGATGTTGAACGACTTTAGTCCAGCCATTCAAGGTCAATTTGACATCAATTACTCCAAGATGGGTATAGTTGCTGGACTTGTCATTGCAACAGCCACGGGATATTACCTATTCTTCACTGAGTTGCCAGTCATGACCTTCTCTCCTATGTTTGATCCTGACTATATATCTCATTCATCCCGTAGTCTTTCGCATAAAATATTCCCAGTAAAATACCCCATAAAGTAGCCGCAGTATCTCCATTCTTTCCTAGTAGTTGGTCGGTGAATTCATCTAATTTTCCCAAACATGTTCCATAAATATCCATAATATATCATAACATCTATGGTATTCCCACTATTGCTGGTATATCAATCCCACATATTCCAGATGTTGTGGGAATATTCCCACTGACTTATCCATACCTATCTGATTTAATTTCACATAGATAGTTATCATATCCGATTAATATACGATTATAGTTATTACATGTTATTACATCGCATTGATTCTGTTAATAGTTAGGACATCCTTTCTGCAACAAAATGAGATCCCATTCCACAGATGCATCCCATCCCACGGAGCTTCCCACCTTGGAGCCGAAGCGATCCGAAGGAAGGACGGCGCAGAGCCACGCCAGGCATCCGAAGGAGCGCAGCACGTCGCGAATCAACAGGAAAGCGGCTTTCTCCGAGGTCCAAGAGGTATAGACCTCGTAAGAGGTCGCCGGTTTTAAAAAAGACACCTTTTGAAGAATATAGATACACTATGATACACTATTCAAAAAGCTATGAATATATTTTATATGACTATACATGTACAGTATCATCTTTATATAAAAATTGAATATGTACATTGTATGTGTATGTAATATATATATATATATCACATGTACGCAAATTAAACTAAGAAAAAATCATATGTACTGTATGTCTCTATATCATTGAGTGAATACATGCTTGTACTTATGCACCCGTGTACATCAGGATGCTTATTGATCCAAGTGGCAGGTCCTGTTCCAAGTTGCCCCGCCCTCTTTTGCAGCACCCAACACGTTGAAAGGACGATGGAAGCTACTATGTGCCATGGGTATAACTCCAAAAAGGATGTCAAAAGGGTGTCAATCGGACACAAAATCTATCCCCTTTTCAGGTATCAAACGGTTTCTGCGGGTTTGATTTTGAGATATTTTGAGTCATAAGTGTTGGATGGTAGGGCTCGTACATAAAACGGCCATCGTCCATCGGATTCCAATCGTAAGAAACTGGGTCACTTCCTTGACCCTCAGGATAGTTTGAACGAATGGTGCTCTGGAATGTATGAGGGGTTCAATTGAAGTCCTACTTATCTGTGTATGAATATGAATCATATGTATACAAATGAGATCATATTAGTACTTTTTTACACCATAATTTTGCAACTGCATGTTTACTTGAACTTCCACCCTCTAACACGGCCACGAAAATTTCGCCGGGCAACAAACCACATGGAGATGAGCATGAAGACTGCGCCCAGCAGAAATGCTGGCCATCGCACTCGCAAGTGCACCTGGGATTTGCGTTGATCCAATGCAAAATATGTGAATAGTATTGTGAAAATGTAGGTCAGATATAGATCTGGCGAAACGAGCCGTGTTACAAAACGTTACAGTTATATATGGAGGTTTCCTAAAATAGGGGTACAGTACCCCCAAATCATCCATTTTAATAGGATTTTCCATTATAAACCATCCATTTTTGGGTACACCCATTTTAGGAAACCACCATATACCAATAGTAATTCAATGTATTTCATATAGTACAGGCAATGGGTGATGGTGGCTACAATGGCTTTGCCGGACATTGCAGCTTTCCGGTGACCTGTAAGCTCAGCATGGTCTTTCAAACACCTCTGAAACAACTGCTGAATCCATGTCTGATGTAGAAGCTCAAGAAAAGATCTTATAGATATTTATAGGTGTTGATATTATAGTAAGATCTTCTTGTATATCTGTATATCTTATATTTATAGATATTCATAGACCTTCAACATTTATAATACGGTAAAGAATCAGTATTTCCAGGTCAAGCAAGCGAGATGATCCTACTGAACTTCAACTCCCATGGGTGATTGCCAGTGGCAATGAGAAACAAAAGGATGAACCAAATCTTTCTATATGCACATAGAATCTATTAATCTATTTATACATTTACATATGCAAAATGTAATACTAGATACAAAATATAATACTATATAAATACATACAAATACACAATATAATACTATATACAAAATACAATACGTATGACACAATATCATCACTTTATACTGGATACATATAATGTCTCTATATGTCTCTATACATAAAAGGAATTGGAACTTTCTATTTACACAGTTGTTTCCCCATCGGCGAGGCACACGTCGGTTGGCCTTTTGAGCTTCAGAAAGGTTTTTCGACACAAACTCACAACCTCAGGCAGTGTGAAGTGATGGCTGTGAAGTGCCTAGCTACTTCGAGTCAGCTTGGAACCAAGGATATGGATGGATATGGATTTTTTATGGCAAACAAAATCCCAGGAAACCATGATCTTTAGCCGGAAATCAAGGGTCTCCTGGATATTTTACCTTCAACCAGTTTGGGGCACATATGATAGCTGTGACATTTCACTGTACAGGGCAGTTGCGAGACGCGTGCGGTGCCTTGGACATACTGGATATCAACACATGTTGGGAACCACAGGTATGGGGCACCCTCATGGATTAGATATATGTATGGATGTCCCAAGATGTCCCAAGTGCTTCTTGTATGTACTGACATTTGCAAACATTGCAAAGCCCCAAAATTGTCCAAGTGTGCAACGACACATCCCCACAGAGCATCATACAGGTATATAGTCTGGCCCTCCATCTAAGTTCAAAGTCACTTGGAGGTCTTTACAAACATGCATTTAGGTGTGCAGGTATAGAATTGTGTAGATACAATGTGTATAGGATGTTGACTAGCCCCTTTTCACCGCATAAATAAACCGCTTTGCAACCAATGGTCCATCCAACTAATGGCGCCAATGAGGGTCAAAGGTGCAGTAAATGGGAAGGCTGCTGCAACTCATTTGTGGTTTAGGTATGGCTCATTTCTGGCCAACGAGAAGCCTGCCAATGTACGTCATGCTCAAAATGAACCACACTATTTTGAGGATACCCGATTTGAGCTGTACATGTACACACAGTATATGCAACGTATGTAACTTTATTGCATGACAACGCTGAGAAAGTGAAGCTGCACCAACCGCCTCAAGGTTCCTGTCAAGGGCTCCAGCCAATCCCTACATGTGCTATGGGGTTAGCGAGTTGGTTGCTGTGGAGATTATAATCTATATAATATGTATAAAATATGTATAAAATATGTATGTATGTATGTATGTATGTATGTATGTATGTATGTATGTATGTATGTATGTATGTATGTATGTATGTATGTATGTATGTATGTATGTA